>CM063463.1:2500-248677 GCA_032191425.1 Lymantria dispar
CTAACCTAACCTAACCTAACCTAACCTAACCTAACCTAACCTAACCTAACCTAACCTAACCTAACCTAACCTAACCTAACCTAACCTAACCTAACCTAACCTAACCTAACCTAACCTAACCTAACCTAACCTAACCTAACCTAACCTAACCTAACCTAACCTAACCTAACCTAACCTAACCTAACCTAACCTAACCTAACCTAACCTAACCTAACCTAACCTAACCTAACCTAACCTAACCTAACCTAACCTAACCTAACCTAACCTAACCTAACCTAACCTAACCTAACCTAACCTAACCTAACCTAACCTAACCTAACCTAACCTAACCTAACCTAACCTAACCTAACCTAACCTAACCTAACCTAACCTAACCTAACCTAACCTAACCTAACCTAACCTAACCTAACCTAACCTAACCTAACCTAACCTAACCTAACCTAACCTAACCTAACCTAACCTAACCTAACCTAACCTAACCTAACCTAACCTAACCTAACCTAACCTAACCTAACCTAACCTAACCTAACCTAACCTAACCTAACCTAACCTAACCTAACCTAACCTAACCTAACCTAACCTAACCTAACCTAACCTAACCTAACCTAACCTAACCTAACCTAACCTAACCTAACCTAACCTAACCTAACCTAACCTAACCTAACCTAACCTAACCTAACCTAACCTAACCTAACCTAACCTAACCTAACCTAACCTAACCTAACCTAACCTAACCTAACCTAACCGAGTCTGCCCCGGCACGCCAAGCCGCACGCGCACGCGCAAAGTCGTTTCGCAACGCTCCGCAGCAAAAGTTTCAAGTGAAAAGTTATAAAAAATCGAAATAGTGGTAAAACCAGTGAAACATATATAGTGTTATATATTGTTGGATGCGCCGTAAAATCAGCTATCGTATGGTGAAACACCCGAGCGCATCGGTTAAAACCACGATTTTTAGTGACAATATAAGTGAAATCAAAAATTGTGCCGAAACACAAAATCGCAAACGCTGCCTCCAAGTGATCTGCGACCCCCATATCGTGAATTGCTGTTCGAAGCGCCCTAAAAAGGCGCTTCTTTTGACACCATTGCCGGATTTTTCTGGCAAAGATCACCGAAGATACAGAAGAAAAACTGAAAAGATTCCTGACCAAGAAGACCCCTGCCTACCTACCTGTGCCACTTGGACAAAAGCCACATAGATAAGTTGGTGCCGGGTGCCGGGAGGAACACGGAGGCGTTTTCACCATCCAAATAAGATCAGTAGTTATTTTATTATAGAATTTTAAAACTTCCGAAATTTTTCATACATTTTTAAAAAATTTATATCTCTGTTAATATATAATTATATTCATTCATTTTAATTGTAGAAGAAGTGCATTAATTATAAGTATTTACAGTAAAAATTCCAGCCAATTTGCGTTTGTAATAACGGAGATATCCCTATAAATATTTTTCATAAAATTAATTTTACGTAATAAAAATTGTATTTTTGGCTTTTTAATTAGGATAGAAAGGAATCTGCAATAAGCGGAAAGGGGGAGATTTTGCGTCAAAAATTACGATACAGTTGGAATTTCTCCAAAATATCCAGTAGATTAGGAAATATAAGCAATTTAAATATCAACATAATTTCATTACTTTCGGAGCTAACGCCATCTAGTAAATGAATGTGGAACTGCGCGGCTCAATTTTGGAAACTATTGATAATTTTGTTATGTAAAATTGAGCCGTGAACTTCTAAAAATATAGGGAGCAACACCCCCAAATTTCATCCCAAACGGGAGTGTAATTAGGGAGTTATAGCATTTTAAAGTTCCGTAGTTATAAATGAATGATAATTGAAATATCCACTTTTTTGAAAATTTTTTGAGGGAATGTTGTGCTTCCTTAAATTATAAACACAACCCCGAAAACCATTTCTCCCTATCTATTATAGTTCCGGAGAAATCTTAGATTGAAACGGATTTCCTAGACATTATAAAATATTCAACTATTCCTTATATACTTTCCTAAACACATAACGCTAATGACTAGTGTTGTGGTCAAGTAAATTTTTGTTCATCTGGTACAAACGACAAACCAAGTTAATAAATATTGTATCGACACTTAGTTCTATTGGATTTTTGACTAATGTAAAATAGTTGTCGCATAAATAGTATTCGCCTAGGCAGGCTACACATTTTAAAATATTCTAGTTGTAAGATAAATATTAGTGGTATAATATTAGAATAAGATAACACTATCCCCTATCCTAAGTGGCATACTACACACAGTGACCAATATACAGCTTGACATAGTGTGTCACAGGGTGACCAACACTAACATACAATATATGCACAGTGCTCGCATACATTCCACACTCATATTAGTATACACCCACACTACACCCTATACGAAGTATACTAAAACAAGATTACACTTAAACTATAACACACAATTGACATACATTACAATCACATCATAAAACTTACACTTGCCCCGTTCGCATAATAGGCGAATACACCTAATACTTATACATACACCCTACACAAACACATACATATCCATATATACTCTAATTTGGACAAATAATTACAATTTAATTTGACATAAAACCAAATACCAAAAATTCGGTTCGCAAACCAAAAATTATCTAGTGGACATCACTAATCATACAGGGAAAAAACAATATCATTAACTTATATACTCGCCTAAACCAATAAGAGATCGACCGGGTGAAGATCGTGTAAAGTCGTCCACGCTCGGCCTTGTTGGGCGGAGCCAATATATTCAATATTTAGTTTGTTCTGGAAATTCATTTTTTAAATATTGGCATAATACAAACTTTTATTGTTCAATAAATTCAAGAACCCTCCCAAATATATATATCGACAGTAATAATATAAATATATAACATAATATAAAGATTAAATTACATATTAGTTTCCCTTATAATATTCTACTAAAAATCATTATTAGGTCAAAAAATTTTACACTTTTATTGCATAATAAATTACACTAACCCTTTGTTAATACGAGTATATATTCAAAATTAAAATTAAATCTATAATAAAAAACCGTAACTCTCTAACAAACTAAATAAATAAATTATATTCAATATTTAGTTTGTTCTGGAAATTCATTTTTTAAATATTGGCATAATACAAACTTTTATTGTTTAATAAATTCAAGAACCCTCCCAAATATATATATCGACAGTAATAATATAAATATATTACATAATATAAAGATTAAATTACATATTAGTCTCCCTTATAAAATTCTACTAAAAATCATTATTAGGTCAAAAAATTTCACACTTTTATTGCATAATAAATTACACTAACCCTTTGTTAATACGAGTATATATTCAAAATTAAAATTAAATACATAATAAAAAACCGTAACTTTCTAGCAAACTAAATAAATAAATTAAATAGGTTGGAAGGGGCGGAGCCTAAACATTGCATGATATCGGTCCACCCAATCAACAAAACACGAGCATTATATATCCGATTAGCCTATTGCAGTCGTGTGAAGTCGTTAATGCTCGGCGGTAAGTGGGCGGAACCGTCAAATTTCCTAGGTAAACTTAAAAATTATTGAAGAATTATTTTTAACATCCAACATTTATTTTTTAGGAAAACACGAAATCGAATAAATATTTTTAGGTAATTAAAAAATATTTTATTTTGCGAACTCTAAATACTGACTAAGTGATTGAGAAAGGTGCCACCCATCTGGTATTTTGACCCGACAAGTGGGGACAGTCTTTCACCATTACATATTACTCACTACACATATACTTATCATTACATACATTTCACTTACATTAAAACAAACAACACTTCCAACACACTACCACCCTATTCCCCTAGGTGTCTCCTGCTCGTGAGAAGGAACTCGGGTGCGACAGCTAGGCCGGCGGTGACAACTGGCTGTTATAGATATAACACACCATCTTGTGCCGCAGCTGGCTGACGCGCTAAGGGTGCTGGACGAGTACACTGTAGACACTGCACGAAAGGGTATAGGTACATAACCCACTACACACCACCGACCTAACACCCACACAAACAGTATTGACTAGGGCTTTTTACACCCGCAAATATCAATATACCACTAGATATTCACCCAATCAGTATACACATTCTTTTTGACATTTTATAAATATTCTTATCTTGACAATTGTATATAACTTATTTTTTGGTAAAGTTTGATTGTAATGACCATAATATTGACACCCGCGGACCAGTTTACAGACCCAAGTTTACTCTTTTTATTAGTAGTAAGGACGGACAGTATAAGACAGAACTGAGTGTATTATATACACAAAATAGATTATAAGACTAATTAGTGGAGTAAAAAGGGCCATATACACCCTTAAAACAATACACCAAACTGACACAGGCCTACAAGCCCATTCACCAACACTGACACGTGTAGGAATATAACATTGATTCTATAGTCTTATACTTTATATTAGTTTCCAACACGCTTACATATACAATCAAACAGCACCGAACGCTTTACAGTCGGAGCATAATAGTGATTTATTGACACCCGCGGAATCCAAACTATGTTTCGCTCACCACCGCAGAACAAACCACAAATGACCGAACCGGGGCATATCTCTGGTAGTTGCGGTGTGGATGGTGCGAGGGAACCGTCTCAAACCAACGACTTGGGTAAAGAGGAAAGCAACAAAGCCACAAACCTGGCTGCTCAAGATAAAACCGAATCGTGCACACCTAATATGAGCCCGACAGAAATTATGAAAATTAGAGATCAGAACTCTATTACGTTTACCGTCCCAAATACACCAAAAGGGAATAAAGCCATATGTCGGAGACGAATCGTGAAGGCAGTAGACTCCACTATAGCAGAGAATAAGATCAAAACTCTGCTAGAAAGCAAAGAAGCAAGGCACGATGGAAAACAGGATACCCAGGACAATCAAGGAGAACAAACCAAGCAGGACAGAATAAGTAAAAGTAAAAGGAAAATAGTCGAAAAACTGGAAGAACAAAGCAAACAGGACAAATCAGATAAAAACGATAAACACCGTAAACAAGAAAAAGACGATAACCAAGAGGAACTGGAAACGGAAGTGAAAAAACTAAAAGGTGTATTTAGCAATAGAGAAGAAAGGGCAAGGGTTCATGCAGAAGTGGCCAAAGAACTAATGAACAGAACCCGAAACACCAAAACGTACATAAAATCTAACATCATAAACATAATAGAAGAAATGCTCATAATGGTACAACAGGCCGAGATGGAAATAGCAACTAAAGAAGAAAAGGAAACCAGAGTGGTGGACTCGATAAGTGCCAATGAACAAGAACATAGCAAGGTGGGAAGAAATCTCATCCAGAAAATGGAGGAATGCACAATTGCAATTCAACAGCACAAAGATCAAATGACGGCCTTACAGAGAGCATTGAGCATAAATAAACCCACAATTGAAGAGGACAAGTGTAACAGTAATCAAACTTTAATAACGGAAATCAAGAAGCTCCAAGGAAATGTACAAAGCTTGGAAGGAATAGTGGCCGAGAATAAGAAAATACCAACCTATGCCGAAATATTAGCAAGGACCCCAGAAATGACTGGAATGACACCAAAACACTCAATTATTGTGTCGGCAACGCACGAGAATATAACGTGCGACCAGACTATAGAAAAAATTAGAAGTGCACTAAGACCCAAAGAAAGCGGAATGCAAATAACCGGGGTTAGGAAAGTAAAAAACGGCAAGATTGTACTCAACTGCGCCAACAAGGAAGAAATGGAGAAAGCAACAACAAAACTCCAAGCAGACGACCTACAGGTGGAGCAGGCGATGAATAAACACCCGCTGGTCATCTTTAAAAATGTCATGAATTACAATACCAGTGATGACATAAAAAAGGCTCTTAAAATACAAAATCCTCGCCTTATAGACGGCCTTACGGAAGAAGAGGCAGAAATGGAGGTCAGATACCGGCGCAAAGCGAGAAATCCCCATGAGTGCCATGAAGTTTACAGGGTCTCACCTAAGCTATGGTCGAGGCTGACCTCCGCTGGAAAAGTCTTTATAGACATCCAACAAGTAAGAGTGGAAGATCAGTCTCCCGTAGTGCAGTGCTCGAGATGCCTGGGCTACGGTCACGGCCGAAGATTCTGTAAAGACCAGGAGCTGTGCCACCACTGTGGGGGCCCCCACACCAAAGCGGACTGCCCGGAAAAGGCAGCAGGCAAACCACCAGTTTGTATTAATTGCTGCAGACTCAAAAACACAGACGCTAATCACGCTGTGTACAACGTTGACTGCCCGGTGCGCAAAAAATGGGAAATGATAGCAAGAGCTACAATAGCGTATTGCTAAGGGCACCACGGGGATTCAACAGACGAGAGACGACTGTTATTACCGAGTGGCTCAAGCAAACCTCCAGCGAAAGGACCTGGCCACCACGGAGATAATGCTCGAAGCGACTAAAAGGAAAATTGCATTTGCAATGCTACAAGAACCGTATGTGGGAGGGAAAAGGGAAATGAAAGCATATAGGGGGGCGAGGATCTTCCAGAATGCGAGCTGTAGCGACGGAGTTGTAAAAGCAGCGGTCGCGGTCTTTGACCCAAAGATCGCTGTCACGCAGTGTATCGAACTCACTACGAATAACTTCGCCGTGGTTAAAATGCATACCGTTGCCTGGGAGATCCTTGTGGTCTCTTGCTATTTCGAACCCGACCTCCCCATAGAACCTTATCTCGAGCACCTCTCCCGAATCTGCCGGAGGCCTGGTCCAACTAAAATCTTGGTAGGAGGAGATATGAATGCCAAGAGCACTTGGTGGGGAGGGAATAGAGCTGACACCAGAGGAGAAGAGCTGGAGGGGGCCTTGGTTGAGCTGGGTCTCGAAGTCCTAAACATCGGTGACACCCCAACGTTTGACACCATCAGGGGGGGCAGACGGCTGACCAGCTGCGTAGACGTAACAGTTTGTAGCGAGGATCTCCTGGGCCTGGTTTGCGATTGGCGAGTAGTCGATGACCTAGTTATCTCCGATCACAACGGCATTGTGTTCGGTATTAAACTTCGGAATAGCGGGGGTATGATCGTGCAGCGCACTACTCGAAAATACAACACAAAGAAAGCTAATTGGAACCAATTTCTTATGAAAATGGCCCAATTTAATGCTAACAATAGTATAAATAAAAACACAATAGATGCAATAACCAACAAAGAGGACTTGGACACAATTATAAAACAATACACAAAAGCAATAATCGATGCATGCACCAGTGCAATACCCCTGAAGAAGAACAAGGAAACACTTAAAATTCCATGGTGGTCGGAGAAACTGCGAGTGATGAAGCGCCAGCTGACAGCAAAACGACGTAAGATTCGTTGTGCCAGACCTAGCCGGAGGGACAGAACTGTTGCTGAGTACCTCGAAGCTAAACAGCAATACGAAAACGAGGCGAAGAGCGCCCAAATTGCTAGCTGGAAAGCTTTTTGCAAGAAGCAGGACAAAGAGGGGATCTGGCAGGGAATATATAGGGTCATTAAAACAACGGCGAAGAGGGAAGAGGAGATTCCACTGCGAAATGAGAGGGGATGCCTGTCTCTGGCGGAGTCGGCACGACTTTTGGCCGAAGTGTTTTACCCCGAAGACTCTGAGGAGGGTGAGGATTTCAGTCACCGCAGGACTAGACAACTTCTGATAAATGAGAATGAGTTGGTTCATGATATGGATCATGAACCACAATTCACAGCCGAAGAACTAAGGGCGGTGGCTGAAAGCTTCAACCCGAAAAAGGCTCCTGGAGTGGACGGGTTGACCTCCGATATCTGCTCTATAGCAGTCCAAGGGGACATAGAACTTAGCCTAGCTGTAATAAACCGCTGTTGGGCACTATCTTATTTCCCCAGAGAGTGGAAAATAGCCACGGTCGTGGCCCTAAAGAAGCCCAACAAACAAGACTATACCGACCCTAAATCGTATAGACCCATAGGCCTCCTCCCAGTGATGGGGAAGTTTTTGGAGAAGATGCTTGTTAGAAGATTGGTGTTGCACCTGGCTCCTAGACTAAGCCCCCGCCAATACGGCTTCATGCCACAAAAGGGGACGGAGGACTCCCTCTATGATCTGGTGACCCACATTCGTACTGAATTAAACAAGAAGAAAATAATAATGTTGGTGTCGCTAGACATAGAGGGGGCCTTCGATAACGCCTGGTGGCCGAAAATTCGGACCCGTTTGGTAGAGGAGCAATGCCCGCTGATGCTGAGAAGGATGTTTGGCAGTTACCTGAGCGAAAGGATGGTGCATGTGCGATACGGTGGTCACCAATATGCCCGGAAAACCAATAAAGGATGCATACAGGGATCGATAGGGGGCCCCATACTCTGGAACCTCCTTTTGGATCCGCTGCTGAAAAGCCTCACGGGAAGAGGGGACTATTGTCAAGCTTTCGCGGACGACATAGTCTTAGTATTCTCAGGGGACACAGCAGCGGATATCCAAAGTCGTGGCAATGCCGCCCTCGAACATGTCCGGAGGTGGGGTGTCGAGAACAAACTACGGTTTGCTCCACACAAAACGTACGCGATGGTACTTACCAGGAAGCTCGTGTACGACACCCCACACCTGGTCATGGGCGGGGTAGACATTGCAACGACTAAGGAGATCAAAATCTTGGGGCTAACAATTGATAGTGCACTAACGTTCAACGCTCACACTGCAAATGTTTGCAAGAGGGCGTTGAACGTGTACAAACAATTGTCCAAAGCCGCCAGGGTAAGTTGGGGCCTCCATCCAGAAGTGATTAGGACCATCTACACAGCCACCGTAGAGCCTATTATAACGTATGCGGCCAGCGCATGGGCACCTGCGACTAAGAAGGCCAATATTAAAAGACCACTCTACAGGATACAGCGACTGTTTGCACAGAGGATATGTAGAGCCTATAAAACGGTGTCGTTCGATGCTGCCCTACTGCTGGCCGGGGTCCTCCCCCTGGACATTCGGATAAGAGAAAATGCCTCTCTTTACGAAGCCCGGAGGGGGGTGTCCCGGTTGGTTGGGGACGACATCGAAATTGAACGGAAATTGCCATATTCTAAAAGGCCGCATCCATCTGAACATGTGCGGCGTCGACTTACAAAGATAGCGTCCAATGAAGATCTGGCTGGGCTGGCAGATGGTACAGTCAAAATTTTTACAGACGGCAGCAGAATCCACAACAAGGTGGGCGCAGCAATATCTGTCTGGGATGATGAGGAGGAAAAGGCGAACCAGAAGTATAAGTTGTCGTCCTACTGTACTGTCTTCCAGGCAGAACTTTACGCCATATATAGAGCGACGCATTATGCCCAGCAAGCCAGCACGAACAAGATAGCCATCCTAAGTGACTCTAGAGCGGCGATTGATACCGTACTAAATAATGGTTCTCTCCACCCACTAGCTGAAGCGACTCGCAAACTCTTGAAGGTATGCCACCTTCAAGAGAAAGAGATTAATATTTGCTGGATTAAAGCTCATGTTGGGTTGGAGGGGAATGAGCGTGCAGACACCCTGGCTAAGGAGGCAGCTGTACACCTGAAAATTCGGCCACACTATGACAAGTGTCCGGTCTCGTTCATCAAGAGCCAAATCCGTAAGGAGGCACTTGATGAATGGAACCGGCAATATAGAGCAGATGAAGTCGCGGCAGTTACCAAGCTGTTTTTCCCCGACGCAATAGACGCCTACCCTTTAATACGGAAAATCGAAATAGAACAGGAACTGACGCAGGTTTTGACGGGACATGGCGGACTCTCGCACTATCTCCATCGTTTTAAACGCAAGGACAGTCCTGCATGTGCATGTGAGCCTGACAAAGACGAAACAGTAGCACACATACTTTTCGAATGCCCAATACATGGTAAACTAAGACTAAATACGGAACAGCAAATGGATAACACATTAAATACACGCACCTTACCAGTAATACTAAAACATAAACCAGATAGACAAATATTCATAACCTACGCTAAAAGAGTAATAAAAATTGTGAATAACAGAAATAAAAGTTAAAAATTGTTATTTAATAAGATATATAGAATAATAATAAATGTGAATAAAACCATATAGATTAAGTTAAAATATTAATTGTAACAAAAATGCAATGATGAAATTAAATGTATTATGGCCAAAAGGCCACTGAAAAACTTATTACCCTGAAAATAGTAGAGTAGAGATGAAAAAGGTCTCTGGTTATGCTAGAGGATTTCGCGGGCCAGGTCATAGCACCTGGACAAAAAAAAAAAAAAAAAAAAAAAAAAAACCTAACCTAACCTAACCTAACCTAACCTAACCTAACCTAACCTAACCTAACCTAACCTAACCTAACCTAACCTAACCTAACCTAACCTAACCTAACCTAACCTAACCTAACCTAACCTAACCTAACCTAACCTAACCTAACCTAACCTAACCTAACCTAACCTAACCTAACCTAACCTAACCTAACCTAACCTAACCTAACCTAACCTAACCTAACCTAACCTAACCTAACCTAACCTAACCTAACCTAACCTAACCTAACCTAACCTAACCTAACCTAACCTAACCTAACCTAACCTAACCTAACCTAACCTAACCTAACCTAACCTAACCTAACCTAACCTAACCTAACCTAACCTAACCTAACCTAACCTAACCTAACCTAACCTAACCTAACCTAACCTAACCTAACCTAACCTAACCTAACCTAACCTAACCTAACCTAACCTAACCTAACCTAACCTAACCTAACCTAACCTAACCTAACCTAACCTAACCTAACCTAACCTAACCTAACCTAACCTAACCTAACCTAACCTAACCTAACCTAACCTAACCTAACCTAACCTAACCTAACCTAACCTAACCTAACCTAACCTAACCTAACCTAACCTAACCTAACCTAACCTAACCTAACCTAACCTAACCTAACCTAACCTAACCTAACCTAACCTAACCTAACCTAACCTAACCTAACCTAACCTAACCTAACCTAACCTAACCTAACCTAACCTAACCTAACCTAACCTAACCTAACCTAACCTAACCTAACCTAACCTAACCTAACCTAACCTAACCTAACCTAACCTAACCTAACCTAACCTAACCTAACCTAACCTAACCTAACCTAACCTAACCTAACCTAACCTAACCTAACCTAACCTAACCTAACCTAACCTAACCTAACCTAACCTAACCTAACCTAACCTAACCTAACCTAACTCAGTCCCCCGCTGACCGCGCCCGTGTCAGCAGCGTTTTCACTACAGCTCCGCGCTTTTTAATTGTTTTGAGTGGGTTTTTTGTGACGTACAGTGCTGTGCCATATATTAAAAGTTGCGCATTCGCGAGGCGCACACGCTGATATAACTCACCAGTGCCGGAAAACAAACCCCTAAGTAGGGGAAGTGAAAAACCCCAAAAGTTGGAGGTTAAGTGTAAAATTTTTACCAGTTTTTTAGAGATTGTGTTTCGTACAAAGTGCCTCCACGCGAGATTTTTGTGCCTCCGTGTGGGCCTCACCGGCCCGCATCTTTTGACGTATCGCACGTGGAAATTCAACCAGCGCAACACCTTGAAAAACAGAGAAAAACAACTTTTTTCTCCACGTGGCGTCACCACGAGGTACCAGAAGTACTGGAGCTGGGGAGCTGAAACTTTTACCAGAGCTGCGGGCAAGTACCCCATTGAATAATCCGCAAGAAGAAAAATTTTACCCCCCATAGTTTCCTATTTATAACTTATTAAAAGTTCAAACTTTGACCCTGAATAACTCTGCCTGGTATCGGGCTATAATTTCAATTTTTGCGTTGCCTGTTGCGCGCTAATTACCTCTATCGGGCTACAAGGGCTTAACCCCCTGAACAACATAGCCTAGGAGCTACGCAAGAAAAACCGAAAAATTCAGTTTTCCGAAGATTTTCCGGTGCGGAAAAATTCAGAAAAATATTTTGATACAACTATATCATAGAACTGTATTTTACACAATTTTAGAAGTTTTTTCCATAATTTTAAGGCTAGTATTTTAAGAGTTATTGAATTTTTTATGTTTTTTCTAAATTATTTAATAAATATCCAATAAAGGGGTAAAAATAGTGTACAAATAGGTTTAGATGACCATTGGGCATACCCCGAGCCCAAACTCGGTGGGTCTAGGCCCATAAATAACGAATTTTAAATTTCCGGGGGGTGTTGGGTGAGCTTGGGGGTAACTGTGTTTTTGTTATTTTTAAGATATCTCTGGTTCTATCCATCGTAGAGGACAGCGGTTTTCGGCATAATTGGTGTCTGGCTATTGCCTATCGACTCCAATTGCCATTTGCCCAATTGGGCAATATTTTTTATCTGCGCGTTTTTATTGCTCAGACAGGTAGTCCTAGTTGCGCCATTGTCTCTCAAGAAAACCGCACGCTCCTCCGACCGGTAGTTCCAGAGATATAAGCGTCCAAAGTTGACGTTTGACAGTTCGGCGGCCATCTTGAATTTTTTCAGGAGGCCATATCTCCGAAGATATCTATCGCAGAGCGCGGAGATTTTGCAGGTGGGTTAAGGGGGGAGATTGGAATTGGGGGGACTTAGTTTTTTCTAAATTGGGGATCAAAAATTTTGGTTGTGAGTTTTCAAAATCAGTTGGTAGAACTCCCAATTCCACACCTGTGAGTCCAAACGCGACATCTCTGTGACTGATAGATTCGGAGATACTTCCGATCAAAGTTATAGCCGGCGGCCATCTTGGAAAAGTTCAAGTGGCCATAACTCCGCCGATTTTTAAGCTAGCGCGCCGCGGTTTTCTGCGTGGTACGTCCCCGGTGAAGGAGAATCGATCCCCTGGGGTCAGGAGGGGATTGGACCCCACAAAATTTAGATCTTAGCAGACGGTGCCGGCGTGTGCGGGGCACGAGGGGAAGCCCTTTAGTTCAAACCCGAACTTCCTGCGACCGATAGGGCCAGAGTTATCGGCATTCGAAAATTCCCTGGAGGTGTTGGGGGTGTCTGGGTGTGATTTTCGAATTGCCGTGACTCGGGAACTATTGGTCGTAGCGATTTGCGGTTTCTTCTCCTGTCAAGCGCACGGGGAGCTCCACCTGACGCTGATATCACCTTCCTTCTGGCTCTTCTTCATCTATCTTCTTCTTCTTCTTTTTTCTTCTTTCTTCTTCTTTAGTCTTCTTTTCGGCCAAGGACGATCTCCGGACATACTGGGTCGATCCCTCCGGGAGATTGCGGCCCGCTACCTCCAGAAGGGACGGACTTTTGACAAAAAATTCTTTGTAAAAATTTTTGAAAACTGTAAATATATTTTAAAATTGATTAGGGCGTCCCCCACGGTGTTTTCGGGCCGGCGGCGACAATTGGTCGTAACCTTGGTAACTATCCATTTTGTGCCGCAGCCTGGGGCCTGTTGGTGAGCCCAAGAAAAATAGTTTTTAAACACAAGTACATATCCCTGGCGGAGAAATAAATTAGTTTAATTAGTTTTTTAATATTGACCTTAATTTTAATTAGTTGTAAGACATAGGGCATTTACACCCTGTTTTCTAGAATTTAAGTCACTTAATTTTATTTTACATTACTATTTTATGACTCACGGGCCTTTACACCCCTTTAAATACTGTCTACAAATTTAATTCTATATATTACCGTAGTATTTTAATTGAGCCAATATTGTTTTGACCAAAGGGACTTTACACCCAACAACAGCTTTAGATATAACATTGACAGCTAAAACCAGCTACAAATTAACTTGTCGACTATTGGGAATCTACACCCATCTTATATTTAGACTTGAAGCCCTAGGCTTGTATTGAACCAACTGTTGAACTTTATTTTATTTTATTTATTGGTATATTGCTGACTCTTATAATAGATTGGGGCCTTTTACACCCAAATCTATTCTTACATTGACTCATTATATAACACATACACACTCCACAAATAACCCTTTGACTCAATATACTACTGGTTATAACATAATTCCATCTACACATAACAATCAAAGTAATCGAGCAATATACACTCGATTATCGTTTAATTGACACCCGCAATCCCCTATAAAACATCATGTATAGGTCACCACCGATAGATAGGCGAGTAAAAGAAATGTCTCAATCCCCGGGTAAAATAACCCAACGTCCAACAAATTCCACAGCGATGTATATAGAGAATACCCCGAAGGCCTCCACCTCCGTTGGAGTGAGTAAGGGGGAATTCGGGATAAGTAGGGGCTTCCTCAACCGCACAGTAGTGGTGGACAAACCTACATCACCGAAAAACTCCTCTCCTCCCATAACTACTAGAAACAGAGCAATGGAGGCAAAACATGTCGTCAAAAAGGCTAAAATCCTCCTGGGCATGTCAAAGAACCTCAAAACGGAGGTAAAAAACGGGGTCGTTGACATACTAGATAAATTAGTGCTGTGTATAGAAGAAGGGGAAAATGAACTCGCTAAGTACAAGAAAGGGCGACCAAACGTGCAAAACGAAGAAGTCAAGGAAGAAATCAAGGAGATTAACAATGACAAAGAAGACGAGTTGCCATCGCTGGAAAGGTGGAAAACACTCATTAGGGCCCATAGCGAGATTATCACCGAAAATACCGAGCGGAACGAGAGGTTGGAAAAGGCGTTGCAACAACACGCCTCCTTACTGCATGACCTCGAAGAATACAGAGGGCAAATTAAAGAAAACGCGGACAGTATGAGGTGCCTTGAAGGCGTCATTAGGTACCATTCGGCGACACTCGAGAAACAAAAAGAATCTACTAACATCCCCGTAATAGAAGCTGGCACTGAGCTCCTGCAGGAGATCAAAGATCTTAAGTGTACTACTCAGGAGCTCAGTAAGCGCGTATGCGAGGTCAGCTCCGGGCCGCGTACTTACGCCGAAATGGTTGCCCAACCAAGGCCACAACAGACGAGCAAGCCGCATGCATTGATGGTATCCTCAACAGATATAACGCCTAGTGACGTCCTGGAAAAGGAGATAAAAAGCACCCTAAGGGCAACTGAAAATGGATTGAAGATCCAAAAAATGAGACGTGTGAGGGGGCCTAGAGTTGTCCTCTCATGCGCAACAAAAAGTGAAATCGACGAAATCGCAGGGAAGCTGACGCAGAATAACAAGTTAAAGGTCGAGGAAGCGAAATTCCTGAATCCACTCGTGGTTTTAAAAAATTTGAGTCGGACTATCACTGAGGCGGAAATAAAAACAGCCTTGACCCAGCAAAACGCAGATTTGGCGGAGGGACTGTCGGCCGAGGAGGTCACTGTAGTGGAGAGATACCGGAGGAGGGCGAGACACCCAGATGAGTGTCACGCCGTCCTTCAGGTATCACCAATCCTCTGGCAGAGGCTTACCTCGGCCGGCAGACTTTTCGTCGACGTGCAGTGTGTGAGGGTGCAAGACCAAACGCCCCTCATACAGTGCATGCGCTGCTTGGGATATGGTCACGGCCGGAAAAGCTGCACTGCAACGGAGGAAGACCGCTGCACAAAATGCGGGCAACCCGGCCACGTAAGAAAAGAATGCAGCCAACGCACCAATTGCCAAAACTGTGTTAAGGCAAAGTTACCGCACTCTAACCACGATGTATTCAGCCCAGAATGTCCTATCAGGGCAAGAGCTGATGCGCTTGCAAGGGAAGCAGTTACGTACATCTAGACCATGCCCTACGTAACACTCCATACATCGTCACAACAACATAATCGATATATAAACTCATATTAACACAACAAACTACAACATATCATTAAAACACCAACACCTCACCCACAACAACCATCAATCAATACCTCATAATACAAACACCAATTATACCTTTACAACAAAACATACCAAATAACTCAATCTCATATAACACATAATTACGTATCACAACTTAACATATATCATAAACAAACATACAACATAGTCTATAAATAACACTGCACAACATAAGTAAACCTTAACACATAACCACCACAAATCACACCCACGAATACATAACAGAGCATAGTGCGTGAACATGGGCGAGGATGCAGTGACTGCACTCCTTGAACATGTATACCACGTACATGCATAGCACATCAAACAATCACAGTAATAGACATCATGCACACCTCACATACAACACTGTATAATATGCTATGTAATTCACATAACAGATTATAATAATCGAATAAAAAACTATAACAACAACACAACCATCGCAGTATTACTCAAAAAACACTTAACACTTACACCAATAACATCACACAAATAACCTGCACACAATACGTACAATTCAAAACACAACACACCTGCATACTCACTGAACTGATCAAATCACCACATACCATTAACACAATTATAATCATTATCTATAATGATAATAAATTATAAATACAGCAATAAAAAACAATATCATAAACAAAAACACAACCCTATGCACAACGCATAGAACGAATTACTAAACCACAAACAGCGTACACATAAGTAACAAAATAGAACACACAATAAACGAAATCCATATAGTTAATAATTTATTTTGTTGAAAACAAAATAAATAATTAAAACAAGAACATATTTCTAAAAAACAATAAACCAGAGTTATATTTGGTAAACAAATAAATATCATACACATTTAACAACACAACTAGCCATAAACCATGCACGCATGACATACCTGACAAATACACAAGAACAATCAACATGTATCCAGTCATACAAACATAGTATCACACAAAGACGATAACCCAACAGGCATAATACCAAAATATGAGTCAAACATCTAAATGCTGACAATTGCATAAATATATCGGGAAATCGTGAACCTCCCTGTACTTAATAATATGTACAATAAGTAACTAAATGTAAGACTTATAACAAAAAACTAAGACCTGTAATAAAACATAAGAAATAATTATTAATAGAAAACACTGTACTAAATCTAAGCCAATAGTAGTAAACAGTCTAAACATATAAGTAGAAATATATTGTAAATTTTTTATCATAAATAAATCTCCCTGCGTTTATTCCCAAATCCAGAAAATCCTTGATTATGTTAGGGGCTATTCGCGGGCCGGGTCTGGCACCCGGACAACAAAAAAAAAAAAAAAAAAAAAAAAAAAAAAAAAAAAAACCTAACCTAACCTAACCTAACCTAACCTAACCTAACCTAACCTAACCTAACCTAACCTAACCTAACCTAACCTAACCTAACCTAACCTAACCTAACCTAACCTAACCTAACCTAACCTAACCTAACCTAACCTAACCTAACCTAACCTAACCTAACCTAACCTAACCTAACCTAACCTAACCTAACCTAACCTAACCTAACCTAACCTAACCTAACCTAACCTAACCTAACCTAACCTAACCTAACCTAACCTAACCTAACCTAACCTAACCTAACCTAACCTAACCTAACCTAACCTAACCTAACCTAACCTAACCTAACCTAACCTAACCTAACCTAACCTAACCTAACCTAACCTAACCTAACCTAACCTAACCTAACCTAACCTAACCTAACCTAACCTAACCTAACCTAACCTAACCTAACCTAACCTAACCTAACCTAACCTAACCTAACCTAACCTAACCTAACCTAACCTAACCTAACCTAACCTAACCTAACCTAACCTAACCTAACCTAACCTAACCTAACCTAACCTAACCTAACCTAACCTAACCTAACCTAACCTAACCTAACCTAACCTAACCTAACCTAACCTAACCTAACCTAACCTAACCTAACCTAACCTAACCTAACCTAACCTAACCTAACCTAACCTAACCTAACCTAACCTAACCTAACCTAACCTAACCTAACCTAACCTAACCTAACCTAACCTAACCTAACCTAACCTAACCTAACCTAACCTAACCTAACCTAACCTAACCTAACCTAACCTAACCTAACCTAACCTAACCTAACCTAACCTAACCTAACCTAACCTAACCTAACCTAACCTAACCTAACCTAACCTAACCTAACCTAACCTAACCTAACCTAACCTAACCTAACCTAACCTAACCTAACCTAACCTAACCTAACCTAACCTAACCTAACCTAACCTAACCTAACCTAACCTAACCTAACCTAACCTAACCTAACCTAACCGTCTGCCGTGGCACGCCCCGCCGCACGCGCACGCGCAAAGTCGTTTCGCAACGCTCCGTAGCAAGTTTTCTGAGTGAAAAGTGTATAAAAATCGTAATAGTGGTAAAAACAGTGAAACAATTATAGTGTGATATATCGTTGGATGCGCTGTTAAATCGTCTATTGAATGGTGAAAAAACCAAGCGCATCGGATAAAACCACGATTTTTGGTGATAACTTTTATGAAACAAAAAATTGTGCCGAAATACAAAAACGCGTGCGCTGCCGTCAAATGATCTGTGACCCCCATATCTTGAAGTGCAGTTCGAAGCGCTCTAAAAAGGCGCTTCCTTTGACACCCTTGCCAGATTTTTCTGGCAGAAAACAGCGAAGATATAGAAGAAAGTCCGAAACAGTTCCTGACCAGGAAGACTCCCGTCTACCTTCCCGTGGCAGTTGGACGGAAGCCACACAGATAAGTCGGTGCCGGGTGCCGGGAGGAACACGAAGGCGTTTTCCCCATCAAGATAAGACCATTAGTTATTTAATTAGAGATTTTTAAAATTTTTCAAAATTTTCATACAAACTTTAAAAATACATAATTCCGTAAATATATAATTATATTCAAGCAGTCTAAGTGTAATAGATTTGCACCAGTTTTAAGCATATACTGTAAAAATTTCAGCCAAATCGGCTTCGTAATTACCGAGATATCTTTATACTAAAATTTTGTAAAATTAAGTTTCTTATAGCAGTTACGTAATTATAGCTTCTTAATTTTGACTGATAGAGATTTGTGATAAACGAGTAAGGGAGGAACTTAGGCCACAAATTAATATACAGTTGTAATTTTTCCAAAATATACAGTAGTTTAATAGATATAAGCACTTGAAAATTCAAAAAATATTGCATCATTTTCGATACTAGCGCCATCTCTTAAAGTAATAACATACTAAACGGCTTATTTCGGCAATTATTAACATTTACTTTAGTTTAAACTAAGCCGTGAACTTCTAAAAATATAGGGAGTAACACTCCCAATTTTCATCCAAAACAGGATAATAGCTAGGGAGATATAGCCCGTCAAAATTTTGAGTTTCAAAAGTAATAAGTCACAAATATTGATCCTGGAGGGACCCGATTGAGGGAATGTTGTGCCTCCCCAGTTGGTGAACACAGCCCCAAAAACCGTTTCCCTTCAAATATCATACTTTTTGAAAAATTAACAAAAATATATACGTCACTTAGTAACATTACGTAATTTTGCCCTTTTTAATCTTAACTCATAGAAAGCTGTAATTATATAAAAAGGTGGAACTTAGTCCACAACTAATAATTCCGTTTAAATTTTTCCAAAATTTCAAGTAATTTAGAAGATACAACAATTTTAAAATCATTAATTAAATTCATTACTTTCGACAGTAACGCCATCTATGCAAAGAAGTAAGAACTGTATGGCTTATTTTCGAAAGGAGTAACAATTTGTTTATGTAAACTTTAGCCGTGAACTCTTAAAAATACAGAGAGTAACACCCCCAAATTTCATTTCAAACGGGCCCATAGTTTGGGAGATATACCCATTTTAAAATTCGGCAGTCTCGATGAATGAAACTATAAAAAATAACTTTTTGGTAAATTGATTGTGGGAATGTTGTACTTCCCCACCCCTTGAACACAATACTGAAAACCGCATCCCCCTAGCTATTTTATCTTCCGAGTAATCTTAAGTTGTAAAAAAGTTTCTAGAATATTTTACCAACATCCAACATTTCCTTATATACTTTTAAAATACATAACACTAATCACTAGTGTTGTGGTCAAACAATTTCCGCTCCCTTGGTCTGAGTTACAAACCAATTATAAATAATTATTGTCTTGACACTTGTATTTATAAATAATACAAATTGATTAATACAGAATATAATTGGAATAGACATAATATTTGCCTAGGCAGACTACACCTTCGACCACAAAATTATAACAATATTTTATATATAAAATTGCACCTTATTCTAAGAGGACGGATTACGTATAGCGTAGTAGTATAGCGTAGTACACATCTTGACATAATATATCACGGTGTGATATACAGTGTAGACATATAACGACCCGTCTTTATAACACATAGTACCACTAAAATACACACAATACACACCCAATACATACCTAATACACACCCAACACACCAAATTAAGACAACATCAAAACTACAACACATAATAGACATACAACACAACCATACAGAAAAACGGATACTTGCACCTGGTCACATAGTAAGCGAAAACACCTAAACTCAAAAGACTGTACATAACAACACATACACACCCACTAACACACCCTAAGTTGGACAAAAAATCTTTCTCAAAAAACATCAATAGTACCAAAACCAAATTCTAGACCCTATACCAAAAATTCCCTGGTGTACAACACTAGTGAAACGGCGAAATATTTCGTCGTCAACCTATTTACTAACAATCCAGCCAACCAGGGGCGAACCAAGTGACGGTCGTCTAAAGTCGTCACCGTTCGGCTTTGGTGGGCGGAGTCAAAGAATCAGCCCACTTAGAAATATTAAATATTATTTAATTAGTACTAAACTGAAAATTTTAAAAATAATTAACAAAAATTGAAAATTATACATTCTGAGCAATAGTAATACGTAGGAACATAGTTCTATCCAACAAGGACACACACACACACACACATACACCCAATAATTTACGTATAAATGTTATCAATTAAACGGATTCACCCACACTAACACGCATATACACGTACGCTACCACCAACCTTTTAAACCGCACTTAACATAACAAAATTACCCATCAACTGTAACACCGGAATCAAACCCGGCGTACTGTGAGATCGCCAGCCAACATACCAACGGCTCAACCATATAGTAACACTAACAAATATTCACAGTTCAGACTCCTCCCCCTGTAATATTAATTGCTTAGGGGCGGAGCTAAGACATCCACACTAGATAATACATACAAATATACACGGTAATTATTTTGTTTGTTCTGGAGATACACTTTTTAATTTTAATCATAATATACACTTTTATAGTTTATTAAATTAAAGAACCCCCTCAAAAACACATACCAATAGGTTTCATAGTAATAAATTATATAACTTTACAGTAAAATTGAACATAAGTCTCACTCTACAAATAAATTGAAAAACCAGTAAACAGACATAAAACCCGAAACTTTAGTACATAAACAATTTCTAAAACGCATTAACAACACGGGTAAATATTTAAACTTAGATTCAGACTAATATTAAAAAATCAAAGTTTCCTAACAAACTAAATATTTACAATAAATTGACTGGAGTGGGCGGAGCCTAATTATCGTTCGACTTCGTACCATCCAATAGTAACACATGAACATTGTGTACATAATAACAATTTCCTAGGAAATTTGTAAGACTCGAATAATTATATTTATAGGCAAACTTGGACGATCACTTATTTTTAAAGGAAAACCTAGAATTGAATTATAATTTTGGTATTATAAAGAAATATTTTTAAATTGACAATTGTTAGTTGGTGGACATATCGTGCACAGTTGTGCGGATAACAACTCATAGTCTTAATCTAATTTCAATAATAAATAGACTTAGTGACAATACTTAACGGGTCCTTTTACAACCCCTAATAATATAATTAATTTACAACTTTGCAAACTATTAATTAACAAGTGGAGATAATTATAGACTTACATTTTCAAACACAGAGACACCCACTAAACACACGCACACCAATACACGCGCTTAACGTACCGCAAAACAAATAACACTTTCAATACACTACTAATTCATCTCCTCTTGGCGTCCCTCGCCCACGCGTGGATCCTGGGCGCGACGGTTTGGCCGGCGGTGACAACTGGTTGTTATAAATATAACATACCATCTTGCGCCGCAGCCGGTTGGCGTGCATTGGGGACCTGGCGCGACGGTTGGAGACGCTATACGAGGAGACATAGGTACACAAGTTAAAACATATTATTGACACATCACCTACACAAACAAATAATTATTGACCAGGGCCCTTTATACCCATAAATAACATACCACCCAGATATACTACTACACTAAAATACATACTTTGACTTATACCATACACATTTTTACAATTGTACATATCTATATATAATATTATACACCTATAAGACTTGGGTTTACACCCTATTATAATCCATTTTATTTAGCTTGTTACTTTAATTATTTGTAGGAAATCCTGACTTGTACAATTGACTAGGGCCTTTTACACCCGAATACACTAGCACAACCTAACACAAATATTCACATTTATACAATTTACCAATTAATTAATTCTTACTATATACACCATATTGACTAGCTGTAAATTACTATTACACATATACACGTTACAATAATACTGGAACCGAGCACTATACACTCGGCGTCCATAATATTGACACCTGCGGACCCCTAATAAACAGGATGATTAGATCTCCACCCCAAGACAGGCGCTCAAAAGAGTCGTCCCAATCCCCCAATAAAAGAGCCCCACGCCCAACGAGCCACACCACAATGTACATTGAAAATACCCCTAAGGCCACGACATCTGCAATAGTTAACAAGGGTGTGCTCGACATAAATAAACCAGGTTTCAACTATACGGTGGATCTGGACCAGTCGACCTCCCCCCAAAGCCCTCCCCCTCAGGTAGTGACCACCATTAGAGCCAGGATGGCGCAGCATGCGGTTAAAAAAGCCAAGATCTTATTAGGCATGTCTAAAAACCTGAAAACGGAAGTAAAAAATGGGGTTGTCGACGTACTTGATAAACTGGTCCTATGCGTCCAAGAAGGGGAGATGGAGCTCGAAAGGTATAAGAAAGGGCCTCATAAATCACAACCCGAGGAAGCCGTAAAGGATAATAGCGAGCTACCACAACCCGGGGGCGCCGTAAAAGACACTAAATATGAGCTGCCACAGATTGAAAGGTGGACTACGATGATTAGAGCCCATAGTGAGATTATTAGTGAAAATACAGAGCGAAATGAGAGGCTCGCAAAGGCGCTAGAACACCACGCCACCCTCTTGGAAAATCTTGAACAACATAGGAAACAAATCAAAGAAAATGCGGATAGCATGAGGTGTCTCGAGGGTGTAATTAGGTACCACGCGGTAACGTTGGAGCAGCGAAAAGACGCTACTACCACTCCCACAGTAGATACCGGAGCTGAGCTTCTGCAAGAGTTAAAGGCACTTAAATGTACCACACAGGAGCTCAGCAACCAGGTAGGAGAAGTTGTATGCGGGCCGCGCACCTACGCCCAAATGGTTGCCCAACCCGGGCCCCAAGTAACCAATAAACTGCATACAATCATGGTCTCCACCAATGATATACTCCCCGTCGAGGTGTTGGAGACAGAGATTAAAAGCACATTAAAGGCCAAGGAGAACGGTACAAGAATACACAAAATGAGGCGAGTAAGGGGGCCAAAAATAGTACTCTCATGCGCCACCAAAGAGGACATAGAACAAGTCGCAGGGAGGCTAACCTCTAACAAACAATTAAAGGTTGAAGAGGCAAAATTTAAGAACCCATTGGTTGTGTTGAAGAACTTGTGCCGAAAGGTCACAGACGAGGAAGTCAAAACCGCTATTGCCCAGCAAAACGCAAATCTGGTGGAGGGGCTGTCGGCTGAGGAGGCCACTGTGGTAGAGAGATACCGAAGGAGGGCGAGACACCCTGATGAATGTCACGCCGTCCTCCAGGTGTCTCCAAAGCTATGGCAGAGACTCACCTCGGCCGGCAGACTCTTCATCGATGTGCAGTGTGTGAGGGTCCAAGACCAGACGCCCCTCATACAATGCATGCGGTGTCTGGGCTATGGTCACGGGCGCAAGAGCTGCATGGCAGATGAAGAAGACCGCTGTACCAAATGCGGGCAACAAGGCCACGTGAGAAAGGAATGCGGCCATCGCACCAGTTGTCACAACTGTGCGAAGGCGAAACTACCGCAAGTTAACCACGACGTATTTGGTGCCGACTGTCCCATTAGAACAAGAGCGGACACCCTCGCGAGGGAGGCGGTCGCCTACAGCTAGCCCTGCTCCGCTTGGATGTCTCACTGTCATGACACATTACACCATTACAACATAATACACACCACACAACCTTATACACAACACAATCACAACAACTTACGCCAACACAAATCGTCATAAAAAACTAACACAATGGTTACACAACTTACGTTCTTATGTTAACAATACATTATCACACGACACCTTAGTCACCCCAATATATCTATGATATAAAACATTATCTACGTACAACCACATTGCTCACACAATATCAACTAACACTACCCAAATAAAACGTATTACAGACATGCGCGATAACACACGTATAGTACAAACACGAGACATGTGTGCCGGTGCATTGAATGCACTTTAAGCACATGTAACTGCGTGCACGTACTGCATACAATACAATTAATCTGTCACACTACACGCACTATATACATGATATTAACACGATAGTACTTTGTTATATTGTTTGCATAACAAGCTATAAGTAAAATAAAAAACTGTAATTAACAACCGCATAATCATCAGTGAACAACTTCCTACAAACAACCTTACACAAACGTTAAACACATAAACCTAGCACACAATGATACATCACCACCCACACTATGTCGTCACATATTATGCAGTCACACACAATGTCGCCACACACAATACATAAACACAATAACAGTTTGCTATGTTGTTGCATAACAAACCGTATAATAAAATAAAAAACTATAACAATTATGTAATCACCAACAACGTCACCACACGCACCCACGTAAATACCACTCAACTAACCATGCACACAACTAATAAACATACGTCAATTACACTACTACTCAACCATTAAATCTTTACACCCATCTTTACAAGAATTTATAAGCACTAAATCACATAACATTATTCACACAAAGATACAACATACCACACGTTATGTCGTCATATATTGTGCCGTCGCGCACTATGTCGCTACACACTATACATAAAACACAATAACAGTTTGCTATGTTGTTGCATAACGAACCGTATAATAAAATAAAAAACTATAACAATTAAGTAATCACCAACAACGCCATCACACGCACCATATAAATACCATTCAACTAACCATGCACACAACTATAAACACACGTCAATCACGCCATTACTCAACCAATTAAATCCTCACACTCATCTCTATAAGAGTTTATAAACATGAAATCACATAACATTATTCATACAAATATACATCACATCATATACTATGTCGTCATATATTATGCCGTCGCATAATATGTTACTACACAATATACATAAAACACAATAACAATTTGCTATGATAGCTACATAAGAAATTGTATAAGAAAATAAAAAACTATAACAAATACGTAATCACTAAAACAACGCCACCACACGGAGCCACATAAACATCGTTCCACTAACCATGTACATAAGTAATAAAATACACGTCAATTACGCTATAACTTAACCAATTAAATCTCTACGCCCACCACCATTAGAGTATTTATATAACATCAAATCACAAAACATTAAATATAATGATTCACTATACAATAAAATAAACGTTGCAAAATATTATAGAGTCTAATTGAGATTGCATCAGTGATCAAATTGGAATCACCTCTTCTGACTGGTGGTTGCAACATTAAATCTCACAATATGCACAAACAACTCGCGGACACATAATGTACATATTACATTACGTTACATAAATCGTTTAGCAACGCATCATGTAAAAGAAAAAATTTCTTAAATATAACTATAACTGTTAACCACAACACAACACAAACAAAACATATAAACAAACACATAATTATACATAACTAATAAAATACACGTCAATTACGCTATTACTTAATCAATTAAATGTCTACACCCACCACCATTAGAGTACTTATATAACACCTAATCACAAAACATTGAACATAATGACTCATTATACAATGAAATAAGTGTTGCAAACTATATAGTCTAATTGGGATTGCATCAGAGTGATCAAATTGGAATCACCTTGACTGACTGGTGGTTGCAACATTCAACCTCACAATATATATAAACAAATTGCGGACATAAATATACATGTTACATCACGGTACATAAATTGTTTAGCAACACACATCATGTAATAGAAAAATATCTTTAGATACATATCATGTAATTACACCTCAATATACTAAAATATACACTAAGTACAACCTACACGAATAGGATATACACAAGCAGGGATAGTTATATAACTGTTAACCACAACACAACACAAACAACACATATAAACAAACACATAATTATAAATATGGTTACGATATATAACAATTCACCTCATATCACATTAGCAGATAGACATCAACAGCAGAGTAAAATGACGGGAAATAGTAACAACAAAAAACCTAGGCACATTGCAGAAGTACAATGTTATTAAAAACTGCGAATTATTGAACAATTTTAAATGATGCCTAACGCAACCCTGTATAGAATGTATGGGCGATCCACAATATAAGTGTATATCTAATGTATATCTAATCTCTTAAGACAATTGTAAAACCGAAAAACTTGTACTCCTCTACAGTGAATATGACAATTATGTAAAATATATATAATAGTAAAATATAAATATAGAGATATAATACATTGTAACTAAATTATAAATAATTAATAATAAGACCTCATAAAATTGTATAGAATTAAGATAACCTTAATCACTACATAGTGTAAAGTTAGAGTAGAAAAATAAGTAAAAATGTCAACGTATTTTTTAGAATAAAAAACTCCCTGCGCTTTATTATCCTTATATGAAATCCCTGATTACGTTAGGGGCTTTTCGCGGGCCGGGACTGGCTCCCGGACACAACAAAAAAAAAAAAAAAAAAAAAAAAAAAAAAAAAAAAAAACCTAACCTAACCTAACCTAACCTAACCTAACCTAACCTAACCTAACCTAACCTAACCTAACCTAACCTAACCTAACCTAACCTAACCTAACCTAACCTAACCTAACCTAACCTAACCTAACCTAACCTAACCTAACCTAACCTAACCTAACCTAACCTAACCTAACCTAACCTAACCTAACCTAACCTAACCTAACCTAACCTAACCTAACCTAACCTAACCTAACCTAACCTAACCTAACCTAACCTAACCTAACCTAACCTAACCTAACCTAACCTAACCTAACCTAACCTAACCTAACCTAACCTAACCTAACCTAACCTAACCTAACCTAACCTAACCTAACCTAACCTAACCTAACCTAACCTAACCTAACCTAACCTAACCTAACCTAACCTAACCTAACCTAACCTAACCTAACCTAACCTAACCTAACCTAACCTAACCTAACCTAACCTAACCTAACCTAACCTAACCTAACCTAACCTAACCTAACCTAACCTAACCTAACCTAACCTAACCTAACCTAACCTAACCTAACCTAACCTAACCTAACCTAACCTAACCTAACCTAACCTAACCTAACCTAACCTCAGTCCCCCGCTGACCGCGCTGCCGTCAGCTGCTTTTTCAAGTGAGCTCCACGCTTTTAAATTCTTTTTAGTGGGTTTTTTGCAAGCTACCGTGACGTGCTATACCTTAAAAGTTGCGCGTTAACGAGGCGCACACGCCGGTATAACTATTGTGATTGTGAGTGAAAAATCCAGGAAGTTATAAGTGAAAAACCTCCGAAATAAGAGGTTAAGTGTGTGAAAATTGTCAGTTTTTTGCGTTTTGTACTTCGGGGTAGGTGCCTCCACGCGAGATTTTTGTGCCTCCGTGTAGGCCTTACCGGCCCGCATCTATCGACGCATCGTACGAGAAAATCCGTTCAGCGCAACACAGTGAAAAACCCAGAAAAACAACTTTTTTCCACACGTGGCGTCACCACGAGGTACCCGAAGGACGCCACCTGCAGAGCTGGGATTTTTACCATATGTGCGGGCAAGTACCCCAACACTTTTACCGCAAAGAGAAAAATTTTAACTGCTGTACTTTTTGTGATAAAACTATTAAGAATATCAAACTTTAACACCTTATAGCTCGGCTCCATACCGGGCTATAATTGTCGTTTTTGTGCCGCTGCTTGCGCGCTAGCTGGGACTACAGAGTATCAAAAGCTGAGCACCCTAGACATCATAGTCAAGGAGCTAACGACGGAAAACCGTAAACTTCGGTTTTTATAAAATTTTCTTCAGCCGGAAAAATCGGAAAATTAACTGGACTATATCATAGTGTAGTAGTCTCTTTGTACTAAATTTACCAATTTTTTGTAATTTTTTAGGTCCAATAGTCTAGGAGAAAACGAATTTTAACCGTATTTATCAAATTAATCTGTAAATATTAGTAATAATTAATTTTTTAGGTTATAGGCGGCTCTATATAGCCCTTGGGCACACCCTGAGCCCAAACACGGTGGGTCTAGACCCAAAAACACCGATTTTTAAAATCCGGGGGGTCTTTGGAGGTGTCTGGAGTTAGCCGCGGAAATCTTTGAAGTCTAATATCTCAGGGGCTATTCGTCGTAGGAGGTTGGGGTTTTCGAATTGGTGACGAACTAGACTTAGGCTATTGTTTTTTATAGCCAATTGCCCAAAAGGGCAATATTTTTTATATTAGCGTTTTTGACCACTGGGCTGGTAGTCCTGGTGAAGCCGTTGACGGCGGTGAAAGCCCCATGCTCCTCCGACTTGTAGTTTAGGAGTTATACACGGTTAAAGTTTGGTTTTGACAGCTCGGCCGCCATATTGGATTTTTTCAGGAGGCCATATCTCCGAAGATATTCAACGTAGAGCGTGGAGATTTTGCAGGTGGGTTAAGGGGGGAGTTTGGAATTGGGGGAAATTAGTTTTTTCCAAATTGGGGGTAAAAAATTTCGGTTGTGACTTTTCAATTTGTAGTGGTAGAACTCTCAATTCCCCATCTGTGAGTCCAAACCCGATATCTCTGCGGCCAATAGATTCGGAGATATTACCGACCAAAGTTATACCCGGCGGCCATCTTGAAAAGGTTCAATTGGACATAACTTCGCCGGAAATAGAGATAGCGCGCTGCGGTTTTCGGATTAGTGGATCCCCTGGTAAGGAGTTTCGACCCCCTGGGGTCAGGTGGTGATACAGCCCCTAAAAATTTTGGTTTCAGCTGACGGTGCCGGCGTGCGCGGGGCATCGGGGGAAGTCCCTTAGTTCAAACCCGAACTTCCTGGGACCGATAGAGCCGAAGTTATCGGGGTTCGAAAATTCCCTGGAGGTGTTGGAGGTGTTAGGGGGTGATTTTCGGACTGCCGTTACTCGGAGGCTATTGGTCGTAGAGACTTGGGATTTCTTCTGCTGTCAATCGCACGGGGAGTTCCACCAGACGCTGATACCACCTTCCTTCTGTCTCTTCTGCTTCTACCTTCTTCTTCTTCTTTTTTCTTCTTTTATCTTCTTTTTCTTCTTTTTGGACGTGGACGATCTCCGTATAACTTGTTGTGATCCCCGCGAGAAGCCGCGGCCGCTACCTCCAGAAGACTAGGCTCTTCTGAAATAAAAAATTTTCTTCTTTTTACTTTTTTGTGATTAGCTATTACTGAGGCTTCCCCCGCTGAGTCTTTGGGCCGGTGGCGACAATTGGCCGTTGCCTTAGCAATTAACCATTTTGTGCCGCAGCCTGGGGGCTCGTGGGAGAGCTATTAATTTCTTTCAAATATAAACTTATACTCCTGGCGGAGATATATGTATATAGGTAACTTAATTTTAGCTCAATTTTATTTTAATTTTAATTTTAGCTGTAGGACACGGGGCTATACACCCCAACTCTAGTAATTAAGTTTTTATTTTATTTTTATTTTATTTTATATTTATTTTGACAAATTGACTTTTACCTTGTTAATAATAATTAGATTTAACAATTTGTCGACAACTGGGATCTTTACACCCTATTATATCTAAACATAAGACCTTGGGCTTGCAACTCAATTGTTGTTATAACCCAATTTATTGTGTATTACTTTATTATCGTATTCAATAATTATTATAGGAAACTTATTGTAAAATAGACAAGGGCCTTTACACCCAAACATTTAATCATACATTTTAATTTACATCATACACCTCAATCATTGACTACACAAACTGATTAATACAATATACACTTTTATATAACAATACATTGGAACCGAGCCATATACACTCGGATTTCAATAATATTGACACCCGCAGACCCCAAAAAATAACATGTTGAGATCTCCACCTCAGGATAGGCGCTCGAAAGAGCCGTCCCAGTCCCCCAGTAATAAAGCCCAACATCTAATGAACCACACCAGCATGTTCATAGAAAATACCCCAAAGACTACGACGTCTGGTGCAACCAGAAAAGGGGTATTTGACACTAATAGGGCAGGCATGAACCGCACTGTAGTCTTGGACCAGCCGACAACCCCCCAAAACTCTCCCCCTCCAGTAGCAGATTCCGCCAGACTCATGGGGGCAAAACTAGGCGTTAAAAAAGCGAAACTCCTCCTAAATATGTCAAAAAACATAAAGACGGAGGTGAAAAGAGGGGTCATAGACGTATTGGACAAATTAGTCTTATGCGTTCAGGAAGGGGAGAAGGAACTCGCGGAGCATAGGAAAGGGCCCCAAAAACCACTGCCCGAGGATAACGTAAAAGACGAAGACAAAGACGAGTTACCACAGCCCGTGAGTATCGTAAAAGATGACAAAGGCGAGGTCCCTGAACTGGAAAGGTGGAAAACTATGATAAGGGCCCATAGTGAAATCCTGACAGAGAGCATGGAACAGAACGAGCGACTAGAAAAGGCCCTTAAACAGCACGTCACCCTCCTGGACGGCTTGGAGGAATACAAGCAGCAGTTCAAAGAAACTGCAGACAGCATGAGATGCCTAGAAGGCGTAGTGCGATACCATGCAGTGACACTGGAAAACCAAAAGGACACCATCACCACCCCCGCAACTGAGGCCAGCGCCGAGCTCCTGCAGGAATTAAGAGTTTTAAAGGGTACCACTCAGGAGCTGAGCAAAAAGGTAGAAGAGGTCAGTTGCGGGCCGCGTACCTACGCAGAAATAGTTGCCAAACCAAGGCCTCAACAGACACCCAAGTCACACGCCATCATGGTATCAACAATTGACATCTGCCCCAGTGACGTCCTGGAGGATGAAATAAAAGGCACACTTAAGGCCAAGGAAAACGGATGGAGAATCCAGAAGATGAGGCGCGTGAGGGGGCCTAGAGTCGTACTCGCATGCGCCTCAAAACCTGAGATTGACCAATTAGCAGGGAAGCTAATAGAAAATAAAAAACTCAAAGTGGAGGAGGCTAAATTTTTAAACCCACTCGTGGTTTTGAAAAACCTGTGTCGGAAGACCACGGAAGCAGACATAAAAATCGCGCTGTCCCAGCAAAACGCCGACTTGACGGAGGGACTGTCGGCCGAGGAGGTCGCTGTGATGGAGAGGTACCGGAGGAGGGCAAGACACCCAGATGAGTGTCATGCCGTCCTCCAGGTGTCGCCAATCCTTTGGCAGAGACTTACCTCGGCTGGCAGGCTATTCGTTGACGTGCAATGTGTGAGGGTGCAAGACCAAACGCCCCTCATACAATGCATGCGTTGTCTGGGATACGGCCACGGAAAAAAGAGCTGCTCCGCGGTCGAGGAGGACCGCTGTACCAGATGCGGTCAGCCGGGCCATGTGAGAAAGGAGTGTAGCCATCGCACAAATTGCTACAACTGCACAAAGGCCAAACTACCACACACAAACCACGATGTGTTCGGCGCAGAATGCCCCATAAGATCTAGGGCAGACGCCCTTGCAAGGGAGGCAGTAGCATATAGCTAGGGTGCGCTTCCCGGCCAATCATCTATCGTCATGGCCACATACATGACAGACAAATCACACACACAAGCACGATTAACATAACACACAACAACACCTACACCTCATCATTATTAAACAAACTACTAGACAACAACACACACCAAATGTATCTCAAAAAACTTTTGACTCATATCTATAAAACATCAACACGTACACAAATTACATCGACTACAAAACAACAATCAACATACAATTGTTCAGCAAACATGCCAACACAGTCCAAATATAACAAACAACTGCATAAAAAAAAAAAAAAAAAAAAAAAAAAAAAAAAAAAAAAAAAAAAAAAAAAAAAAAAAAAAAAAAAAAAAAAAAAAAAAAAAAAAAAAAAATATACATTCACAAACAACAAACACCACAGATCATCAACAACCACCACATACAACACACACAAGACTATAGTGCGTGAACATGGACGCTGATGCAATGATTGTACTTAGCGGGCATGCAATCCACGTACATATATTCATTACATAAACTAATACATTAACACACACCACACATTTCAACACAACAAGTAACAATCTGCTATGTTGTAAGCATATTAGATTTTACTAAGGAAATAAAAAACAATGCATAACAATTGCACAATCACTAGCACAATCACAATATACAATCTGCGTCACAAAACTTACACCAATCACCTATGCACACAATGTACATACCACAGCACATTACATACGTACACCAACAACCTAAACAATTACCACTCGACGTCATGCACAATTATAATTTATGTGTATTAACATAGTAAATTATAATATTAAGTAACAATAAATGACACACCACAAATCACCACTCAGCATAGCACAACGTAAACAACCACATAGTCACAATAGCATTAGGAACAAACAAAACGAAATTATCATAATTAATTAATAGTTTATTTTGTTGCGACAAAATAAGATATTAAATAAAGTACAATGAAACATATTTTTATATAACATATTTTTATATAAAAGCATACACAACAATACTAAAAATGATCACACAAATAAATACAAAATAAATAGTTAGTAACATAAACACTAGTAATCAAATCACATAAACAATAACCCACTACAGCAAAACAAAAAGTCACACAAGGCCAAAATGAGCATTGACGATTGTATAAAATGGATAGAGGCCATTATCAGCCTTCCTAAGTTTAAACAATATAGAATTAAAGAAATGTAACACAAATAATAAACAATGTAAATTTTTCAAATTAAGACAAAATGTAAAATAGGACAAATAAACAATAGTAATAAATGTAATTTACAATACCTAATAGTAGAAGTAAGCATACACATAAGTATAGAAATACACTGTAAAATTTTTTCATAATAAATCTCCCTAGCACTTAATACCCATCCGACACAATCCCTGATTATGTTAGGGGCTTCTCGCGGGCCGGGTCTGGCACCCGGACACAAACAAAAAAAAAAAAAAAAAAAAAAAAAAAAAAAAAAAAAAAAACCTAACCTAACCTAACCTAACCTAACCTAACCTAACCTAACCTAACCTAACCTAACCTAACCTAACCTAACCTAACCTAACCTAACCTAACCTAACCTAACCTAACCTAACCTAACCTAACCTAACCTAACCTAACCTAACCTAACCTAACCTAACCTAACCTAACCTAACCTAACCTAACCTAACCTAACCTAACCTAACCTAACCTAACCTAACCTAACCTAACCTAACCTAACCTAACCTAACCTAACCTAACCTAACCTAACCTAACCTAACCTAACCTAACCTAACCTAACCTAACCTAACCTAACCTAACCTCAGTCCCCCGCTGACCGCGCTGCCGTCAGCTGCTTTTTCAAGTGAGCTCCGCGCTTTTTAATTGTTTAAAGTGGGTTTTTCGCAAGTTATCGTAACGTGTTATACCTCAAAAGTTGCGCGTTAACGAGGCGCACACGCCGAAATTGTTCCTGTGAGTGTGAGTGCGATAACCAGGAAGTTATTAATGAAAAACCTCTAAAATTAAAGGTTAAGTGAGTGAAAATCAACAGTTTTTCGTGAATTGTGCTTCGGGGTAGGTGCCTCCACGCGACATTTTTGTGTCGGCGTGTAGGCCCCGCGGGCCCGCATCTTTTGACACCTCGCAAGCGGAAATCCGTGCAGCGCAACACACCAAAAAGTGCAGAAAAACAACATTTTTTCGCACGTGGCGTCACCACGAGGTACCCGATATACGCCACCTAGAGAGCTGGGATTTTCAACATACCTGCGGGCAAGTACCCAGACACTTTTTCCGAAGCCAGAAAAATTTTAGGTGCTGTACTTTTTAAGATAAAACATTTAAATTTTTCAAACTTTGACACCGTATAGCTCGGTCCCATACCGGGCTATAATTCCCGTTTTTGTGCCGCTGCCTGCGCGCTCGCTGGGACAACATATTATTAGAAGCCGAGCACCCTGGACTATATAGTCGAGGAGCCAAGGACGAAAAACTAAAAACTTTGGTTTTTAGAAAGTTTTGTTCGACCGGAAAAATAGTAAAAATACCTGGACCTTACTGTGTTGTAGAGGCTTCTTTGTACTTAATTTACACATTTTTTAAAAAATTTTATGTCAAATAGTTTAGGAGAAATCGAATTTTAACCGAATTTCTTAAATAAATCCGTAAATAATATAAATAATTAAAATTTTAGGTAATAGGTGGCTTTAGATGACCTTTGGGCACACCCCGAGCCCAAACACGGTGGCCCTAGCCCCAAAAACAACGAAATTTAAAATCCTGGGTGTCTCGGGGGGTGTTTGGAGTTGGCCGCGAAAATTTTCAGAGTCACATATCTCCGGTACTATTTGCCGTAGAGGACTGGGGTTTTCGGATTAGCATAGAGCAAGACTCAGGCTATCGTTTTTTATAGCCAATTGCCAAAAAGGGCAATATTTTTTATTATTGAGATTTTGACCACTAGTCTGGTAGTCCTAGTCAAGCCATTGACGGCATTGAAAACCCCAAGCTCCTCCGACGAATACTTTAGGAGATATAGTAGGTTAAAGTTCGATTTTGACAGCTCGGCCGCCATATTGGATTTTTTCAGGAGGCCGTATCTCCGAAGATATTTAACGCAGAGCGTGGAGATTTTGCAGGTGGGCTAAGGGGGGAGTTTGGAATTGGGGGGCATTAGATTTTTCCAAATTGGGGGTAAAAAATTTCGACTGCGACTTTTCAATTTGTTTTGGTAGAACTCCCAATTCCCCACCTGCGAGTCCAAACGCGATATCTCTGCGGCTGATAGATTCGGAGATATCGCCGACCAAAGTTATACCCGGCGGCCATCTTGAAAAGGTTCAATTGGCCATAACTCCGCCGGAAATAAAGGTAGCGCGCTGCGGTTTTCGGATTAGTTGATCCCTTGGCAAGGAGTTTCGATCCCCTGGGGTCAGGTGGTGATACAGCCCCACAAAATTTTGGTTTCAGTTGACGGTGCCGGCGTGCGCGGGGCATCGGGGGAAGTTCCTTAGTTCAAACCCGAACTTCCTGCGACCGATAGTGCCGAAGTTATCGGGGTTCGAAAATTCCCTGGAGGTGTTGGAGGTGTTAGGGGGTGATTTTCGGACTGCCGTTACTCGGAGGCTATTGGTCGTAGAGACTTGGGATTTCTTCTGCTGTCAATCGCACGGGGAGCTCCACCAGACGCTGATACCACCTTCCTTCTGCCTCTTCTGCTTCTATCTTCTTCTTCTTCTTTTTTCTTCTTTTATCTTCTTTTTCTTCTTTTTGGACGTGGACGATCTCCGTATAACTTGTTGTGATCCCCGCGAAAAGCCGCGGCCGCTACCTCCAGAAGACTAGGCTCTTCTGAAATAAAAAATTTTTCTTCTTTTATTTTTTTTGTGATTAGCTGTTATTGAGGCTTCCCCCGCTGAGTCTTTGGGCCGGTGGCGACAATTGGCCGTTGCCTTAGCAATTAACCATTTTGTGCCGCAGCCCGGGGGCTTGTGGGAGGGCTATTATTTTGTTTTAAACATAATTACATATTCCTGGCGGAAGTACATGTATGTAGGTATTTTAAAAATTTTTAATTCTTTTATTTTAATTTTAATCTTAGTTCTAGGACACGGGGCTATACACCCCAACTCTAGTAAGTAAGTTTTATTGTATTCTTTATTTTGACAAATTGATTCTGACTATTGGGCTTTACACCACTTTATTTAGTAAATTGTTAATTTACATATAATTATATCAGTAAGTACAACTGACCACTGGGAATATACACCCATAAAAATAGTGATTAGTTTATTGATCCTGGGCTTTATACCCAGTTTAACAGTGTAAATTTCTACTTTATTCCACCTGTTATTACTGACCTTGATTTAGCTTATAATTCTTGACTAACGCGGTTTTGCGTACTTATTGAATAAATCTATTATTTTGCTACAGTGACTTTATAACGGTACATAAACCCGATATACATAAGCTGACCTCACCTATTATATAGAGCATTATACACTCAGAACACGTCACTGTTAATAGGTCTAATACAACAGGGAACAAAACTGTGATCCGGAAAATTTTAGTGGAGCCACGACACAGCCCTCTACACTGAGAAGTGATCCACACGGCGCCGCGAAATCAACATGCTTCGCTCACCGCCACTACGTAAATTGAGCAAGGGGGCGCCTGGAGAGGAACAACAAAATCAGGAACTGGTTACACAACAACAACAACAACAACAGCAACACCACGAATCACATACTCAAAAACAACAACAACACAATCTCCCACAAACACTAACACAAAAGCAGCAACAGCACAGTCAACAACAACACATGACAACATGCCCAGTCAAAAACCAAGTAAGCCGGTTCGAATGCTTACAGATAGGTCGACAAAACAGACAGCATAACGAAACATTTGACATAAATAACGACAACACCTCAACACCCAAACCAGTTCCACAAAGCGAAAAGAGGCTCTCCAGAGAAGCACTGACAAACAGTAGCCCAAAAGGCTGCGATGAAGAGAAGAATAGTATAGAAAACAAGAGCAAAGGAAATGGTAATCCAACAAAGAAGCTATTGCCACAGAGTACAAAAGGCAGCGACAAGCCTGGAAACACAGACCCAGGTCAAAAGAAAACCACCGGGGACAATAAGCGAACAGATCAGGCTGTCCGTGAAAACCCCGTAGTAGAACGAGGCTCACACAAGGCCAAAACTTTAGCAGGAATTATCGACAAATGCTGCAAGGAAATAGATAAAAACCTTAAATTGTCAAGGAACTTTAGAACTGAGCTAAAGCAGGAGATTACTATTCAACTGGAAGAGTTAAGAGGAGTAATAGCGAAGGTAAAACAATTAGAGGAAACTGGTATAATGATAGTAAACAACAAGGAGGAGGATAATCATGCAGGCGAACTAAGCAAAGAAATCCAAGACATGCTTAAAGCAGAAAAGGAACAAATTGCCGAAATGTTTAAGGAACACACAAAGATGATGAAAGATAGTATACAAGTAATTGAGGAACATAAAAACGCAATAGAAACTGCTCCGAAGGTTCTGCCGTATGGAAGTGATGGTGTTGACGGGAAGGCGGTGGTCGAAGATGTGAGGCAAATAAAGGAGGTCACAAAGTGCATAAGCGAGCAAATGACCAAAGTGGTTAACACCTTACCCTCCTATGCTGACATAGTCTCAGGTACTAAAAACGTCAGAAATACAATACCGCAGTCAATGCATAGTATAATAGTAACCACCAACGCAGTCACACCAACACACGAAGAAACGAGGGAACAAATAAAAAATACCCTCAAGGCAAGAGAAAGTGGCCTCCAAATAGACGGGCTAAGAAGTGTCAGGAATGGGAGGGTGGTAATTAGTTGTGCAAACAAGAAGGACCTGGAAAAGGCAACAGAGCGCCTAAGAAACAACACAGAATTGAAGGTTGAAGAAGCAAAGACAAACAACCCAATGGTGATACTGAAAAATATCATGTCATATAACAGCGAAAAAGATATCATAATGGCCATCAAGACCCAAAACAAAGATATAACGGAAGGGCTGAACGCTGAAGAAATGCACATTGAGGAAAGGTTCCGGAGAAAAGCCCGAAACACCTGGCAACATCACGTGGTGCTTAGAGTCTCCCCCAAGTTGTGGATGAGGATGACACAGAAGGGTAGACTCTACATAGATATACAACAAGTTATGGTCGAAGATCAGACCCCGCTAATCCAGTGTTCCAGGTGTCTAGAATATGGGCATGGCAAAAAGAGTTGCCGAGAGGAAGACAACCGATGCCACCATTGTGGAGAACACCACAATAAAGCAGAATGCTCGAAACGCCAAGCGGGACAACCGCCGACCTGCTCTAACTGTAAAAAACGGGATCACCTCAATGCAGAGCATCCGGTGTTCAGTATGGAATGTACGATTAGGAGGAAAAATGACGAACTAGCCCGTAAGAACATACGGTACTGCTAAGGGCAGCCATGGCAACAACAGGCATACCCACACTCCCACATCCGTAGCCTTTCAAGCGAACCTACAAAGAAAGGAGTTGGCCACTGCAGAGTTAATGATAGAAGCCACTAAAAGGAAGGCAGTCTTTGCCCTAGTACAAGAGCCGTATGTAGGAGCGCGGAAAGCGATGAAAACATATGGCACTGCAAGAACCTATCAGAATACAAATCGTGGGGATGGTACGGTTAAGGCGGCGATAGTCGTATTTGATGCGGAGATTGCTGTCACGCTGTGCCACGAACACACAACCAATAATATTGCAGTAGTGATAATGCAGAACAGCGCATGGAAGGTTCTTGCAGTGTCATGTTATTTCGAACCTGATCAAGATATTGAACCCTACTTAAAACAACTGGCCGAAATTTGTAAGAAAACAAATATAACCAAAATACTTGTGGGTGGAGACTTTAACGCGAAGAATATTTGGTGGGGTGGCCAACAAACCGATAAGAGAGGAGAAACCGTAATGTGCGCACTTTTGGAAATGGAGCTGCAGGTGCTGAACAATGGAGCCAACCCAACCTTCGACACTATACGGGGCAATAGAAGACTCACAAGCTTCGTTGATGTCACGGCCTGCACGGACGATATGCTGGAGCTAGTGGACGACTGGAGGGTGGCTGGGGATCTCACTGGCTCGGACCATAGTGGGATAACAATGAAACTCAAACTTCAAAAGGCACCAGGCATGCTCATAAGCAGGACCACCAGAAAATACAAAACCAATAAGGTAAATTGGGTACAATTTCATGTGAAATTGAACCAATTAAAGGCCGAAAATGAAATAAATGAAAAAATAGTACAAGGTATAAAAAACAAAAAAGAAATAGACCAATTTATAAGAAAATATACAGACACCATAATAAAAACCTGCGAGCAAACAATGCCTAAAAAGAAAATCGCCGAAAAGTTGAGAGTTCCATGGTGGTCGGAGGAGCTTGAGGTCCTGAAGCGAGGTGTCGCCATTAGCAAGCGGCGTATCCGATGTGCAGCCCCAAGGTTTAGGGAGGGAGCCATTGAGCAGTACTTGAGAGCAAAGCAAGCTTATGAAACGCAAGCTAAGAGTGCACAGGTGAACAGCTGGAAGGAGTTCTGCACAAAGCAGACAAGAGAGGGGATGTGGGAGTCAATCTATCGGGTCATCAGGAACACAAAGAAGAGAGAAGAGGATCTGCCATTGGTCAGTAATGGAAGGCAACTGGGCTCCAAAGAATCGGTCGAGCTGCTAGCAAAAACCTTCTACCCTAAGGACAAAGTTGAGGAGGACGATACCGACCACGGCCGAATCAGGCAGATGGCCGAGTGTATAAAGGAGCCGGCAAATGTTACACATGAGCCGGACCTTACAGAGGTGGAACTGAGATCGGCCGTGGCCGACTTTAACCCCAAAAAGGCTCCTGGGGTGGATGGCTTGACGGCAGATATTTGTGCACAAGTAATCCTAAGAGATACTAAGACATACCTGTCAATCGTCAACAAATGCTGGCAGCTAGAATACTTCCCAAGAGACTGGAAAGAAGCCGTTGTTGTGGTGCTGCGGAAACCGGGCAAGGAAGACTACACGCACCCCAAGTCGTACAGACCCATAGGGCTTTTGCCGGTCTTGGGCAAAGTATACGAGAAAATGCTCGTCAGACGACTAACCCATCACCTGGTGCCCAGAATAAGTTCACGTCAGTTCGGATTTATGCCCCAGCGCTCAACAGAAGATGCTCTCTATGGACTGGTGGCCCATGTGAGAAGCAAGATTCGTGAGAAGAAGCTGATCACTATGGTGTCGCTAGACATAGAGGGAGCATTCGACAGTGCATGGTGGCCGGCTATAAAAGTCCGACTGATGGAAGAACAGTGCCCAGGGCGATTGAGGGGGACGATGGCTAGCTACCTGAATGACCGACTAGTCAGAGTAAGGTATGCTGGCCACGAGTACGTCCAAGAAACGAGCATGGGGTGCGTGCAGGGATCCATAGGGGGCCCAGTTCTGTGGAATCTCCTTCTGAATCCCCTGCTAAAGGATCTTGTGGGGAGGGGAGTCCACTGTCAGGCGTTTGCCGATGACATTGTTCTCACCTTCTCCGGGGATACGGCGGAGGAGATTCAACGACAGGGAAATTCAACCCTCGAGCATGTTCGGAAATGGGGCGTCGCTAACAGACTTAGGTTTGCACCACACAAGACTATTGCTATGGTGCTAACCAAGAAACTGAAATGGGACGCTCCACGGCTGAGCATGGGCGGGGTGGGAATAGCCCTGTCGAAGGAGATTAAACTCCTGGGGCTAACGATAGATAGCGGGTTGACCTTCGGCGCCCATACTGCAAAAGTGTGCGGTAAGGCGCTGGAGGTCTATAAGCAACTGTCGAGAGCCGCCAGGGTGAGCTGGGGTCTCCACCCGGAAATCGTAAGCACAATATACAACGCGGTTGTGGAGCCCATTATAACTTACGCGGCCAGTGCATGGGCCCAAGCTACAAATAAGAAATGCGTCACGAAGCATCTTAATATAGTACAGAGGCTTTTTGCGCAGAGGATGATTAAAGCCTATCGCACGGTGTCCCTTAACGCAGCCCTGGTGCTAGCCGGAATACTCCCACTTGATATTCGTATCAGGGAAAATGCCTCCCTGTACGCTATCAGGAGAGGACTTCAACCACCATTACCGGATAGGGAGATAGAGACACCGATGCCATACGTGGATAAACCCCACCCGGCACAACATATGGACCATAGGTTCTTAATGCTTAACAGTGAAGAGGAAGTCGAGAACGAAGTGAACAGTGCAGTACAGATCTATACTGACGGCAGCAAAGTTGATGGTAAGGTTGGAGCTGCGATATCGGTGTGGAAAGGAGGAACCGAAGTACAGAACGCAAAACTTAACCTGCCGTCGTACTGCACTGTTTACCAAGCAGAATTATTGGCCATATGTGAAGCTGCCAGGGTGGCAACACAAGATCAATCTGAGTCTTGCGCAATACTCAGCGACTCCAGAGCGGCCTTGGAGACTGTTATCAACAATGACTCCACGCACAGATTGGCTGTCCAAACAAGAGCCTATATAAGACAGTCTAAACAACAACAGAAGAACATCGAGCTGCTCTGGATAAAAGCCCATGCAGGAATAGATGGCAATGAACGAGCTGACCAATTGGCAAAGGAAGCAGCCCTTCGAATAAAGAGGAAACCGCTGTATGATAAGTGCCCTGTCTCATTTGCCAAACGAGAACTACGGAGGACCTCACTCAACGAGTGGAATACTAGATATAAGAATGGCACTACAGCCGGGGTAACTAAAATGTTCCTACCAGACGTCATTACGGCCTACAGAATAACCAGGAAGATCAAAATTGAACCAAAAGTGACGCAGGCACTAACCGGACATGGGGGATATGCAGCATACCTCCATCGATTCAACTGCAAAAATAGCCCATCATGCGCCTGCGACCCGGATCAAGAGGAGTCAGTGTTGCACCTACTCTTTGACTGCCCTATACACAGCAAGGATAGGTGCAACACTGAACATAAACTTGACGCAGAAATTTCACCGCATACGGTAGCTGACCTGATGAAAAACGACTACACTAGGGACATATTTCTGGAATTTTGCAAACAAACTACGCAAAAGGCCAATAACAGGAACAAATAAATACGTACATACTGACACAAATACATGATGTGACACGATAAAGGTAATATAATACAAATTAATACAAAATATACAACATGGAATAAAGTAAAAATGTGATAATATTGCGAAATAGTAGAATTTATCATGTATACCACTACGTATAAGATTAAGATAGTATAATAATAATATGTCTTGTATAACTCAACATAATTCTGTGATATATAATGAGACAAACAGATAATGCATACGGCAATAGTATAGTATAAGATAGATAATAAAGATAAGAAACTCCAAGAGGGGTTCTGAAAAACTAATTTCCCTGCATGATAGAAAATAGTGAAATAGAGTAGGAAATCTCTAATCATGTTAGAGGCAACGCGGTGCCGGTCTAAACCGGAACAAAAAAAAAAAAAAAAAAAAAAAAAAAAAAAAAAAAAAAAAAAAAAAAAAAAAAAAAAAAAAAAAAAAAAAAAAAAAAAAAAAAAAAAAACCTAACCTAACCTAACCTAACCTAACCTAACCTAACCTAACCTAACCTAACCTAACCTAACCTAACCTAACCTAACCTAACCTAACCTAACCCCACATACAACACACACAAGACTATAGTGCGTGAACATGGACGCTGATGCAATGACTGTACTTAGCGGGCATGCAATCCACGTACATATATTCATTACATAAACTAATACATTAACACACACCACACATTTCAACACAACAAGTAACAATCTGCTATGTTGTAAGCATATTAGATTTTACTAAGGAAATAAAAAACAATGCATAACAATTGCACAATCACTAGCACATTCACAATATACAATCTGCGTCACAAAACTTACACCAATCACCTATGCACACAATGTACATACCACAGCACATTACATACGTACACCAACAACCTAAACAATTACCACTCGACGTCATGCACAATTATAATTTATGTGTATTAACATAGTAAATTATAATATTAAGTAACAATAAATGACACACCACAAATCACCACTCAGCATAGCACAACGTAAACAACCACATAGTCACAATAGCATTAGGAACAAACAAAACGAAATTATCATAATTAATTAATAGTTTATTTTGTTGCGACAAAATAAGATATTAAATAAAGTACAATGAAACATATTTTTATATAAAAGCATACACAACAATACTAAAAATGATCACACAAATAAATACAAAATAAATAGTTAGTAACATAAACACTAGTAATCAAATCACATAAACAATAACCCACTACAGCAAAACAAAAAGTCACACAAGGCCAAAATGAGCATTGACGATTGTATAAAATGGATAGAGGCCATTATCAGCCTTCCTAAGTTTAAACAATATAGAATTAAAGAAATGTAACACAAATAATAAACAATGTAAATTTTTCAAATTAAGACAAAATGTAAAATAGGACAAATAAACAATAGTAATAAATGTAATTTACAATACCTAATAGTAGAAATAAGCATACACATAAGTATAGAAATACACTGTAAAATTTTTTCATAATAAATCTCCCTAGCACTTAATACCCATCCGACACAATCCCTGATTATGTTAGGGGCTTCTCGCGGGCCGGGTCTGGCACCCGGACATTAAAAAAAAAAAAAAAAAAAAAAAAAAACCTAACCTAACCTAACCTAACCTAACCTAACCTAACCTAACCTAACCTAACCTAACCTAACCTAACCTAACCTAACCTAACCTAACCTAACCTAACCTAACCTAACCTAACCTAACCTAACCTAACCTAACCTAACCTAACCTAACCTAACCTAACCTAACCTAACCTAACCTAACCTAACCTAACCTAACCTAACCTAACCTAACCTAACCTAACCTAACCTAACCTAACCTAACCTAACCTAACCTAACCTAACCTAACCTAACCTAACCTAACCTAACCTAACCTAACCTAACCTAACCTAACCTAACCTAACCTAACCTAACCTAACCTAACCTAACCTAACCTAACCTAACCTAACCTAACCTAACCTAACCTAACCTAACCTAACCTAACCTAACCTAACCTAACCTAACCTAACCTAACCTAACCTAACCTAACCTAACCTAACCTAACCTAACCTAACCTAACCTAACCTAACCTAACCTAACCTAACCTAACCTAACCTAACCTAACCTAACCTAACCTAACCTAACCTAACCTAACCTAACCTAACCTAACCTAACCTAACCTAACCTAACCTAACCTAACCTAACCTAACCTAACCTAACCTAACCTAACCTAACCTAACCTAACCTAACCTAACCTAACCTAACCTAACCTAACCTAACCTAACCTAACCTAACCTAACCTAACCTAACCTAACCTAACCTAACCTAACCTAACCTAACCTAACCTAACCTAACCTAACCTAACCTAACCTAACCTAACCTAACCTAACCTAACCTAACCTAACCTAACCTAACCTAACCTAACCTAACCTAACCTAACCTAACCTAACCTAACCTAACCTAACCTAACCTAACCTAACCTAACCTAACCTAACCTAACCTAACCTAACCTAACCTAACCTAACCTAACCTAACCTAACCTAACCTAACCTAACCTAACCTAACCTAACCTAACCTAACCTAACCTAACCTAACCTAACCTAACCTAACCTAACCTAACCTAACCTAACCTAACCTAACCTAACCTAACCTAACCTCAGTCCCCCGCTGACCGCGCTGCCGTCAGCTGCTTTTTCAAGTGAGCTCCACGCTTTTAAATTCTTTTTAGTGGGTTTTTTGCAAGCTACCGTGACGTGCTATACCTTAAAAGTTGCGCGTTAACGAGGCGCACACGCCGGTATAACTATTGTGATTGTGAGTGAAAAATCCAGGAAGTTATAAGTGAAAAACCTCCGAAATAAGAGGTTAAGTGTGTGAAAATTGTCAGTTTTTTGCGTTTTGTACTTCGGGGTAGGTGCCTCCACGCGAGATTTTTGTGCCTCCGTGTAGGCCTTACCGGCCCGCATCTATCGACGCATCGTACGAGAAAATCCGTTCAGCGCAACACAGTGAAAAACCCAGAAAAACAACTTTTTTCCACACGTGGCGTCACCACGAGGTACCCGAAGGACGCCACCTGCAGAGCTGGGATTTTTACCATATGTGCGGGCAAGTACCCCAACACTTTTACCGCAAAGAGAAAAATTTTAACTGCTGTACTTTTTGTGATAAAACTATTAAGAATATCAAACTTTAACACCTTATAGCTCGGCTCCATACCGGGCTATAATTGTCGTTTTTATGCCGCTGCTTGCGCGCTAGCTGGGACTACAGAGTATCAAAAGCTGAGCACCCTAGACATCATAGTCAAGGAGCTAACGACGGAAAACCGTAAACTTCGGTTTTTATAAAATTTTCTTCAGCCGGAAAAATCGGAAAATTAACTGGACTATATCATAGTGTAGTAGTCTCTTTGTACTAAATTTACCAATTTTTTGTAATTTTTTAGGTCCAATAGTCTAGGAGAAAACGAATTTTAACCGTATTTATCAAATTAATCTGTAAATATTAGTAATAATTAATTTTTTAGGTTATAGGCGGCTCTATATAGCCCTTGGGCACACCCTGAGCCCAAACACGGTGGGTCTAGACCCAAAAACACCGATTTTTAAAATCCGGGGGGTCTTTGGAGGTGTTTGGAGTTAGCCGCGGAAATCTTTGAAGTCTAATATCTCAGGGGCTATTCGTCGTAGGAGGTTGGGGTTTTCGAATTGGTGACGAACTAGACTTAGGCTATTGTTTTTTATAGCCAATTGCCCAAAAGGGCAATATTTTTTATATTAGCGTTTTTGACCACTGGGCTGGTAGTCCTGGTGAAGCCGTTGACGGCGGTGAAAGCCCCATGCTCCTCCGACTTGTAGTTTAGGAGTTATACACGGTTAAAGTTTGGTTTTGACAGCTCGGCCGCCATATTGGATTTTTTCAGGAGGCCATATCTCCGAAGATATTCAACGTAGAGCGTGGAGATTTTGCAGGTGGGTTAAGGGGGGAGTTTGGAATTGGGGGAAATTAGTTTTTTCCAAATTGGGGGTAAAAAATTTCGGTTGTGACTTTTCAATTTGTAGTGGTAGAACTCTCAATTCCCCATCTGTGAGTCCAAACCCGATATCTCCGCGGCCAATAGATTCGGAGATATTACCGACCAAAGTTATACCCGGCGGCCATCTTGAAAAGGTTCAATTGGACATAACTTCGCCGGAAATAGAGATAGCGCGCTGCGGTTTTCGGATTAGTGGATCCCCTGGTAAGGAGTTTCGACCCCCTGGGGTCAGGTGGTGATACAGCCCCTAAAAATTTTGGTTTCAGCTGACGGTGCCGGCGTGCGCGGGGCATCGGGGGAAGTCCCTTAGTTCAAACCCGAACTTCCTGGGACCGATAGAGCCGAAGTTATCGGGGTTCGAAAATTCCCTGGAGGTGTTGGAGGTGTTAGGGGGTGATTTTCGGACTGCCGTTACTCGGAGGCTATTGGTCGTAGAGACTTGGGATTTCTTCTGCTGTCAATCGCACGGGGAGTTCCACCAGACAGTGATACCACCTTCCTTCTGTCTCTTCTGCTTCTACCCTCTTCTTCTTCTTTTTTCTTCTTTTATCTTCTTTTTCTTCTTTTTGGACGTGGACGATCTCCGTATAACTTGTTGTGATCCCCGCGAGAAGCCGCGGCCGCTACCTCCAGAAGACTAGGCTCTTCTGAAATAAAAAATTTTCTTCTTTTTACTTTTTTGTGATTAGCTATTACTGAGGCTTCCCCCGCTGAGTCTTTGGGCCGGTGGCGACAATTGGCCGTTGCCTTAGCAATTAACCATTTTGTGCCGCAGCCTGGGGGCTCGTGGGAGAGCTATTAATTTCTTTCAAATATAAACTTATACTCCTGGCGGAGATATATGTATATAGGTAACTCAATTTTAGCTCAATTTTATTTTAATTTTAATTTTAGCTGTAGGACACGGGGCTATACACCCCAACTCTAGTAATTAAGTTTTTATTTTATTTTTATTTTATTTTATATTTATTTTGACAAATTGACTTTTACCTTGTTAATAATAATTAGATTTAACAATTTGTCGACAACTGGGATCTTTACACCCTATTATATCTAAACATAAGACCTTGGGCTTGCAACTCAATTGTTGTTATAACCCAATTTATTGTGTATTACTTTATTATCGTATTCAATAATTATTATAGGAAACTTATTGTAAAATAGACAAGGGCCTTTACACCCAAACATTTAATCATACATTTTAATTTACATCATACACCTCAATCATTGACTACACAAACTGATTAATACAATATACACTTTTATATAACAATACATTGGAACCGAGCCATATACACTCGGATTTCAATAATATTGACACCCGCAGACCCCAAAAAATAACATGTTGAGATCTCCACCTCAGGATAGGCGCTCGAAAGAGCCGTCCCAGTCCCCCAGTAATAAAGCCCAACATCTAATGAACCACACTAGCATGTTCATAGAAAATACCCCAAAGACTACGACGTCTGGTGCAACCAGAAAAGGGGTATTTGACACTAATAGGGCAGGCATGAACCGCACTGTAGTCTTGGACCAGCCGACAACCCCCCAAAACTCTCCCCCTCCAGTAGCAGATTCCGCCAGACTCATGGGGGCAAAACTAGGCGTTAAAAAAGCGAAACTCCTCCTAAATATGTCAAAAAACATAAAGACGGAGGTGAAAAGAGGGGTCATAGACGTATTGGACAAATTAGTCTTATGCGTTCAGGAAGGGGAGAAGGAACTCGCGGAGCATAGGAAAGGGCCCCAAAAACCACTGCCCGAGGATAACGTAAAAGACGAAGACAAAGACGAGTTACCACAGCCCGTGAGTATCGTAAAAGATGACAAAGGCGAGGTCCCTGAACTGGAAAGGTGGAAAACTATGATAAGGGCCCATAGTGAAATCCTGACAGAGAGCATGGAACAGAACGAGCGACTAGAAAAGGCCCTTAAACAGCACGTCACCCTCCTGGACGGCTTGGAGGAATACAAGCAGCAGTTCAAAGAAACTGCAGACAGCATGAGATGCCTAGAAGGCGTAGTGCGATACCATGCAGTGACACTGGAAAACCAAAAGGACACCATCACCACCCCCGCAACTGAGGCCAGCGCCGAGCTCCTGCAGGAATTAAGAGTTTTAAAGGGTACCACTCAGGAGCTGAGCAAAAAGGTAGAAGAGGTCAGTTGCGGGCCGCGTACCTACGCAGAGATAGTTGCCAAACCAAGGCCTCAACAGACACCCAAGTCACACGCCATCATGGTATCAACAATTGACATCTGCCCCAGTGACGTCCTGGAGGATGAAATAAAAGGCACACTTAAGGCCAAGGAAAACGGATGGAGAATCCAGAAGATGAGGCGCGTGAGGGGGCCTAGAGTCGTACTCGCATGCGCCTCAAAACCTGAGATTGACCAATTAGCAGGGAAGCTAATAGAAAATAAAAAACTCAAAGTGGAGGAGGCTAAATTTTTAAACCCACTCGTGGTTTTGAAAAACCTGTGTCGGAAGACCACGGAAGCAGACATAAAAATCGCGCTGTCCCAGCAAAACGCCGACTTGACGGAGGGACTGTCGGCCGAGGAGGTCGCTGTGATGGAGAGGTACCGGAGGAGGGCAAGACACCCAGATGAGTGTCATGCCGTCCTCCAGGTGTCGCCAATCCTTTGGCAGAGACTTACCTCGGCTGGCAGGCTATTCGTTGACGTGCAATGTGTGAGGGTGCAAGACCAAACGCCCCTCATACAATGCATGCGTTGTCTGGGATACGGCCACGGAAAAAAGAGCTGCTCCGCGGTCGAGGAGGACCGCTGTACCAGATGCGGTCAGCCGGGCCATGTGAGAAAGGAGTGTAGCCATCGCACAAATTGCTACAACTGCACAAAGGCCAAACTACCACACACAAACCACGATGTGTTCGGCGCAGAATGCCCCATAAGATCTAGGGCAGACGCCCTTGCAAGGGAGGCAGTAGCATATAGCTAGGGTGCGCTTCCCGGCCAATCATCTATCGTCATGGCCACATACATGACAGACAAATCACACACACAAGCACGATTAACATAACACACAACAACACCTACACCTCATCATTATTAAACAAACTACTAGACAACAACACACACCAAATGTATCTCAAAAAAAAAACTTTTGACTCATATCTATAAAACATCAACACGTACACAAATTACATCGACTACAAAACAACAATCAACATACAATTGTTCAGCAAACATGCCAACACAGTCCAAATATAACAAACAACTGCATAAAAAAAAAAATATACATTCACAAACAACAAACACCACAGATCATCAACAACCACCACATACAACACACACAAGACTATAGTGCGTGAACATGGACGCTGATGCAATGATTGTACTTAGCGGGCATGCAATCCACGTACATATATTCATTACATAAACTAATACATTAACACACACCACACATTTCAACACAACAAGTAACAATCTGCTATGTTGTAAGCATATTAGATTTTACTAAGGAAATAAAAAACAATGCATAACAATTGCACAATCACTAGCACAATCACAATATACAATCTGCGTCACAAAACTTACACCAATCACCTATGCACACAATGTACATACCACAGCACATTACATACGTACACCAACAACCTAAACAATTACCACTCGACGTCATGCACAATTATAATTTATGTGTATTAACATAGTAAATTATAATATTAAGTAACAATAAATGACACACCACAAATCACCACTCAGCATAGCACAACGTAAACAACCACATAGTCACAATAGCATTAGGAACAAACAAAACGAAATTATCATAATTAATTAATAGTTTATTTTGTTGCGACAAAATAAGATATTAAATAAAGTACAATGAAACATATTTTTATATAAAAGCATACACAACAATACTAAAAATGATCACACAAATAAATACAAAATAAATAGTTAGTAACATAAACACTAGTAATCAAATCACATAAACAATAACCCACTACAGCAAAACAAAAAGTCACACAAGGCCAAAATGAGCATTGACGATTGTATAAAATGGATAGAGGCCATTATTAGCCTTCCTAAGTTTAAACAATATAGAATTAAAGAAATGTAACACAAATAATAAACAATGTAAATTTTTCAAATTAAGACAAAATGTAAAATAGGACAAATAAACAATAGTAATAAATGTAATTTACAATACCTAATAGTAGAAATAAGCATACACATAAGTATAGAAATACACTGTAAAATTTTTCATAATAAATCTCCCTAGCACTTAATACCCATCCGACACAATCCCTGATTATGTTAGGGGCTTCTCGCGGGCCGGGTCTGGCACCCGGACAAAAAAAAAAAAAAAAAAAAAAAAAAAAAAAAAAAAAAAAAAACCTAACCTAACCTAACCTAACCTAACCTAACCTAACCTAACCTAACCTAACCTAACCTAACCTAACCTAACCTAACCTAACCTAACCTAACCTAACCTAACCTAACCTAACCTAACCTAACCAGTCTGCCGTGGCACGCCCCGCCGCACGCGCACGCGCAAAGTCGATATAGAACGCTCCGTAGCAAAAATTCGCAGTGAAAAGTTTGAAAAAATCAGAAAAGTGGTTCAAACAGTGAAATAATATAAGTGTTATATATCGTTAGATGCGCTATTAAATCAGCCATCGAATGGTGAAACAATCAAGTGCATGTGATAAAACCACGAATTTTGGTAACAACATTTGTGCGACAAAAAATTGTGCTGAAATATAAAATCGCAAACGCTGCTGCAAAACGATCTTTGAGCCCCATATCCTGAACTGCTGTTCGAAGCGCCCTCAAAAGACGCTTCCTTGGACACCTTTGCCAGATTTTTATGGTAAATAACAACGAAGTTATTGACGAAAATATCCAAAAATTCCTGACTAAGAAGACCCTTGTCGACCAAATCGAGGCAGTTGGAAGGACACCATATAGATAAGTTGGTGCCGGGAGCCTGGAGGATCACGGAGGCGTTTCCCCTATAAAGCTAAGACTTATAGTTAATTAGTTATTTAATTTTAAAGTTCACAAAATTTTTATGAAAACTTCAAAAAATCATATCTCAGTAAATACATTATAAATATATAAATATTAAAATATTAGTAGATTTGTACTTATTTTATGCTCATCCTGTAAAAATTTCAGCCAAATTGGCTTTATAACAACTGAGATATCCCTATTTACAAATTTTGTATAATTAAGTTTCCCGTAGTAAAATCGTAATTATAGCTTTTTAATTTAAATAGATAGAAACTCGTAGTAAACGGGAAAGGGGGGAACTTGGGCCACAATTCATATCACCGTTTAAATTTTTGCAAAATAATTAATAGTATAGGAGATATAAGCACTTAAAATTTCTTAAAAAATTTCATTACTTTCGACGCTAACGCCATCTCTGTAAGGAATGTGGAACTAAATGGCTTAATTTGGAAAGTATTAATAATTGTTTTATTTTGAATATAGCCGTGAACTTTTAAAAATATAGGGATACACATCTCCAAATTTCATTCAAAACAGATTGTTAATTAGGGAGATATTGACATTTTAAAATACAAAGTTATAAGTGAATGAAAACATAAAAATCGACTTTAGAGCGATCTGATTGCGGGAAAGGTGTGCCTCCCTATCCCGTCAATATAACCCCGAAAACCGTTTCCCTCTAGCTACTTTACTTTTTGAGAAAACAAAAATTATAGATAAGTTTCCAAAATTTTTTCAAAAATCATTATCTCGGCAAGTAGACAATTAACACATAGTTATTATAATTGCATTAGATCTGTATAAAATAAAGGCATATCCTGTAAAAATTCCAGTTAAATTAGTCTTATAATAGCCGAGTTATCCCTACTTATATATCTTTAATAATTAATTTTCATAATATTGTAATTTTAGCCCTTAATTTTAATAAACAGGAACTTGCAATAAGTAGAAAAGGGGGAACTTAGGTCCTGATTCATAATACCCTTTAAATTTTCCCAAAATAACAAATACTTTAGTAGATATAAACATTTCAAATTTCATATAATATTTCATTACTTTCGATAGTAACGCCATCTCTGCAAGGAATGCGGAACTAAATGGCTTAATTTGGTAAATATACACAATTGCTTTATATATATTCAAGCCGTGAACTCTTAAAAATATAGAGATTTACATCCCCAAATTTCGTCCAAAACAGATTACAGATTAGGGAGATATTGATAATTTAAAATTCAAAGTAATAAGTGAATGTAAACATAAATATTGACTTTGAAGTGACCCGATTGCGGGAAAGGTGTGCCCCTCCACTTCATTAGCACAACCCCGAAAACCGTTTTATTCTAGCAACTTTAGTTTTCGAGTAAACTCAAATTATAGATAAGTTTCCAAAATATTTATTCAACATCCGACATTTCCTTATATACTTCCTAAGTATATAAAACTAATGACTAGTGTTGTGGTCACACAGTTTCCGTATTTTGGTATGAATTATAAACCAATTAAATATAATTATTGTATAGACTCCTAGATTTATCAATAATATAGATTTATCAATAATATTAAATTAACTTGTATAACCGAATTGACATAGACATAGGATCCGCCAAGGCAGACTACATATCTAACTATAGAATAGTATTATAACAAGATCTGACATATAATATAGAATAATAGTGGAATAAATATAAGTCTAACACGACACTACACCTTACTCTGATCGGGTATACAACTTATACCGACTATACCAATACAACACACCTGACATAGTAACTCATACCTGACTAACACTAAATTAATAGTGCAGACATACAACACAACATCCACATAACACACTCACGTAACAATACGCACCAAAACACACCAAAAACACTAAAACAAAATAACACTAAAACTATAACATATAATTGATACACAACATAACCACATCGAAAAAACTAGTAACTGCACCTTTCGTAAAGTGGTTGAAAATACACTAAAATAATATAACACCACAACTATAACATATAACCGACACACAACACATTCACACTGAAAAATTAATAACTGCACCCTTCGCATAGTAGGGGTACGTATCGAACATCACACATATTACTAACACGATTATAGTCATACCCATATACACCCTGGTTGTGACAAACAATTAAACCAAAACAGGCATAATAACGTCAACCCGATTTGTGGACCATATACCAAAAAATTACAACGGGAACATCACTAAAGAATAACGAAATATACCATCATTAGCCTATATACTTACAATAAAACCAATCAGAGAACGACCAAGTGAAGTTCGTCCAAAGTCGTCATCGCTCGGCCCTAGTGGGCGGAGCCAACTTGACAAACCTATTATAATATTAAATATTATTTAGTTTGTTCTAAAAATTTAAATTGTTCAAAAGTGTAATAATAATTGAAACTTTCACATCTAGGGCATTTATAGTAAGACAGTAACCAACTTGCACCAAACAGGAATACGCACACACAAACACACACTCATTTATCTATACATAAACATTGATATTTTAACTGACACAAACATTATAACGCACACTAATACATACAGTACTATCAACCTTCCTAACCACATAATACATATTAGCACTTCACACAATTCGCAACTACGGAATCAAACCCGGAGTAGCACAAGATAGCTCTCTTACCAACCAACCACCCAACCATACAGGATAACTATTTAAATAATCATAGCACAGAACCCTCCCATTGCAATATATTAATTGCTTAGGGGCGGAGCCAAGATATTCATATTGACCAATACATATAACTATATATCTCAACTATTTAATTTGTTCTAGAAATACACTTTTTTATTATGAATATAATATACACTTTTATAGTTTATTAAATTAAAGAACCCCCTTAAAAACACACACCAATAGGTTTCATAGTAATAAATTATATAACTTTACAGTAAAATTGAACATAAGTCTTACTATACAAATAAATTGAAAAACCAGTAAACAGACATAAAACCTGAAACTTTAGTACATAAACAATTTCTAAAACGCATTGACAACACGGATAAATATTTAAACTTAGATTCAGACTAATATTAAAAAATCAAAGTTTCCTAACAAACTAAATATTTACAATAAATTGACTGGAGTGGGCGGAGCCTAATTATCGTTCGAATTTGTCCCATCCAATAACAACGCATGAACATTGTGTACATAATAGCAATTTCCTAGGAAATTTGTAAGACTCGAATAAATATATTTATAGGCAAACTTGGACGATCACTTATTTTAAAGGAAAACTTAGAATTGAATTATAATTTTTGTATTATAAAGAAATATTTTTTAATTGACAATTGTAAGTTGGTGGACATATCGTGCACAGTTGTGCGGATAACAACTCATAGTCTTAATCTAATTTCAATAATAAAGAAACTTAGTGACAATACTTAACGGGTCCTTTTACAACCCCTAATAATATAATTAACTTACAACTTTGCAAACTATTAATTAACAAGTGGAGATAATTATAGACTTACATTTTCAAACACAGAGACATCCACTAAACACACGCACACCAAGACACGCGCTTAACGTACCGCAAAACAAATAACACTTTCAATACACTACTAATTCCTCTCCTCTTGGCGTCCCTCGCCCACGCGTGGATCCTGGGCGCGACGGTTTGGCCGGCGGTGACAACTGGTTGTTATAAATATAACATACCATCTTGCGCCGCAGCCGGTTGGCGTGCATAAGGGACCTGACGCGACGGTTGGAGACGCCATACGAGGAGATATAGGTACACAAGTTTGAACACATTATTGACACATCACCTACACAAACAAATAACTATTGAATAGGGCTTTTACACCCACAAATATTATACCCTTTAGACATTCCACTCTATTAACATACATATTTCTGACATTTATTATACACAATTTTGACTATTGTACAGACTTATACGCAATACAGTTTTAACCGACGCAATAAACTAGGGCTTTATACACCCAATAATCTACTCCCATACTATAATTCAATCACTATATATATATATACATTTTAATTAATTATATACACCAATCGACAATTTACACTCAATTGACAGTAGCCGAACAACTTACACTCGGCTACCCTTACTTAATAGCTTATATGACACGGGCATTTACACCCACCACCTTTTAGACAACACTGGACAATTTACACCCAGTTACACATTATAATCAATCATTGACAAAGTCGGAACTATACATTCGATAATTGACACCGGGTATTTGACCCCCGCTTACAAGGGTATCAGACCTTCTACATCTGGAACCATTGGTAGCAAGGCACCGCGAACCGAAGTAATCATGCCTATCCAACGCTCACCACCCCCAACATTAAAACCAAACATTGATAATAAAGATGCAGACCCAACGAAAACCCTTGAAAAAATCGTTTTAAAAACCAGCGATATACAAGATAAAACGTTTGCAATAAACAAGGATAAGTATAAACAAATGGTAGAAGAAACGGAGACCCCACCACCATCTAAGCACGCCAATAAGCAGCTACCTGGACCATCGCAGAGGAAAAGTCCAAACATTTCAGAAGCGGTAGCAAAATATGAGGCGACCAACAAAAGGAGCTCTGATCCACCAAAGGCAATACAAAAGCCCAGAGAGGAAAAGCCAAGGACGAGGGTCCAAACGTTGGTGCCAAATAGAGACAAGCAGGAAATATCCTTTAACAATAAACTGGAAAAGGCCGAGCACTGTATTGCGCAATCCATGCTACAATTGAGTATCTCCAGAAATATAAAAACGGAAATAAAAACGGAGATTACGAAACAATTGGAAGCTCTACGGGAGATAGTTGTGGAGCAGGATAGGGAATTGAAAATGGAAAGAGACAGGAAAAATGAAATTGTTGAAAAATTGGAAATGCTACAAAGATCAGCCTCTAGTAATCGAGATGACGTACATTCAAAAATACAAGACTGCATGTTAAACGGCATAAAAGAAATGAAGGCGCTTAGGCATGCAATGACGAGTGCAAATATAGTGTCACAGAAAAACGAAAGTCGCGAAGAGAGTGGGGCATTGGTCGAGGAGATATGCCAACTCAAAAATGCGACTTTGGCACTTGGAAGGCAGATCGCAGAGGCAAAGGACGTTATTCCCTCGTATGCCGATATTGTGTCAAAGCCTAGGCAGATCGGGACGGCAAAATCCGAACCAAGATATAGCGTCATCGTAACCACCAATGCCGACACACCAACTTATGAGGACACGTTTAAACACGTAAGAGAGACGCTGAAGGCAAGAGAAACGGGACACAAAATTGAGGGAATCCGAAAAATAAGAGATGGTAAAATCGTCATCAGCTGCGCGTCTAAGGCCGAAATTAACAAGGCGGCAGAGCAGTTGAGAACCAACGGAGTGTTAAAAGTACAGGAAGCAGTGAACAGGAATCCACTAGTGGTGGTAAAGAACGTCTTAGATTACAACAAGATAGATGACATCAGAGAAGCGTTACAGACGCAAAATAGAGACTTAATAGAAGGCCTAACTGAAAAGGAAATAAAAATAGAAGAGCGATATAGAAGAAAGGCCCGAAATCCACTTCAAAGCCACGTTATCCTTCAGGTCTCCCCACAACTATGGAGGCGAATGACCGAAAAAGGGAAACTATTCGTGGATATAATGTGGTCAAAGGTTGAAGACCAGACGCCGCTGCTGCAGTGCTCAAACTGCCTAGCCTATGGGCATGGTAAGAAGCACTGCAAGCAAACAGAAAAGACGTGCCACCACTGTGGAGGAAATCACACCAGAGCACAATGCCCGAAAAGGGAGACAGAGGAGAAACCGACTTGTGCAAACTGTAAAAAGACGAACCATTTGAATGCAGACCACTCCGTATTTGGTCCCGACTGCAGTATAAGAAGGAAATGGGATGAGTTAGCCCGGGCGGGCACTCTGTACTGCTAAGGGCAGCCAAGCGGTAAATAAGCATAGGGACACCCCGCCATACAATATCCTCCAAGCGAATCTCCAGAGGAAAGAGTTGGCAACCATAGAGTTAATGACAGAAGCCCGCAAAAGGAAGGCGGCGTTTGCGCTCATACAAGAGCCTTATGTGGGAGCGCAAAGGCGAATGAGGACGTATGGCACTGCAAGGACGTACCAAAACATCAACCATGGAGACGGTACAGTGAAGGCGGCAATTGTCGTATTTAGTCCGGCAATTGTCGTCTCACTGTGCACAAAATATACAACTAATAATATTGCAGTAGCAAAATTATACACCAATACATGGGAAATCCTTGCAGTGTCGTACTACTTTGAGCCAGACCAAGATATAGAGCCGTATCTACAACATATAGTCAAAATATGTAAAGAATGTAATATCGGGAAAATCTTAATAGGCGGAGATGCCAACTCTAAAAGCCTATGGTGGGGCGGGAACAAGACAGACAAGAGAGGTGAAGCAATGGTAGATGCCCTTCTGGAGGTTGACTTACAGGTACTAAACAGCGGCGATACCCCTACATTTGATACTATAAGGGGCAACAAAAGACTCACTAGCTACGTCGACGTCACGGCATGTACTGGGGAACTTCTGGGTCTGATAGACGACTGGCAGGTCGATGAGGGACTGGTTGGTTCGGATCACAATGGGATCACCTTCAAACTGCATCTTACAAAACCACAGGGCAAGCAAGTTCAAAGAACCACGCGTAAATACAAAACGAAAAACACTAATTGGACTAAATTTCGTGAGAAATTGAGGCAATTAACAATAGATAAAAATTTAAACATAACCACTATAAACACAATAGTAAACACTGATGACATAGATACATTTATTAGAGAATATACATCGGCAATAAACCAAATATGTGATGAACTAATGCCTAAAAAGAAGGCGGTGGAAAAACTAGGGATCCCATGGTGGTCCGACGAACTGGAGGCCCTAAAACGTAGCGTCGTCATCAGAAAGAGGAGAATCAGGTGTGCAGCCCCAATTTATAGACGTCAAGCCGTGGATAAGTACCTCGAAGCGAAGGACAAATACGAGAAACAGGCTAAAGCTTCACAGATTGAGAGTTGGAAAAGCTTTTGTGCCAGGCAGGATAGAGAGGGTCTGTGGGAGGGTATCTACAGAGTTATCCGGAACACAAGTAGAAGGGAAGAGGACCTGCCACTGGTCGTGGGAGGTGTCCAATTAGGATACCCAGAATCGGCACGACTGCTAGCCGAAACATTTTACCCGAAAGACAGAATTGAGGATGATAACTCGGACCACAGTCGGATCAGAAAGAAAGCCGAAGAGAAGGAGAGGCAGCATGATACTCATGAACCAATCTTCACTAGGACGGAACTGAAATCGGCTGTGGCCGAGTTCAACCCTAAAAAAGCTCCGGGCATAGATGGCCTAACGGCGGACATATGCTCGCAAGTCATTCAGGCAAATACAGAAATGCACTTGGCACTGATAAATAAATGCTGGGAGATGACTTATTTTCCCAAGCAATGGAAAGAAGCAGTCGTTATAGTACTGCGGAAGCGCGGAAAGGAGAACTATACGCACCCCAAGTCGTATAGACCCATCGGACTTCTCCCGGTACTCGGGAAAATCTACGAAAAAATGCTCATAAAAAGGCTCACATATCATATGGTACCCCGTATTAGCCCCCACCAGTATGGCTTTATGCCCCAGAGATCGACTGAGGACGCCCTCTGTAATCTGGTGGCCCATGTGAAAGGCGAACTTCGTAAGAAGAGGCTTATCACTATGGTGTCGCTGGATATAGAGGGCGCCTTTGATAGCGCCTGGTGGCCCGCGATAAAAGTCAGGCTGGAGGAGGAGCAGTGCCCAGAGAGCCTACGACGAACCATGGCCAGCTACCTAAGCCAAAGAAAGGTCAGGGTAAGGTATGCTGGCGAGGAGCACATCCGAGTAACCGAAATGGGGTGCGTGCAGGGATCCATAGGAGGCCCCATCCTTTGGAATCTCCTGTTGGACCCCCTGCTGAAAAGCCTCATTGGGAAGGGTGAGTACTGCCAGGCTTTCGCCGATGACGTGGTTCTCATCTTTTCCGGGGACACAGCAGAGGAAATCCAGAGAAGGGGCAATTCAATCCTCGAGCATGTTCGGGAGTGGGGCGTCAGAAACAGACTCAGGTTTGCACCTCATAAAACCACTGCAATGGTGCTAACCAATAAATTGAAGTATGACGTTCCACGACTGTCCATGGGCGGGGAGGGAATTGCCTTTTCGAAGGAGATTAAAATCCTGGGGCTAACGGTGGACAGCGGGTTGACGTTCGGCGCCCATGTTGTAAATGTTTGCGGCAAGGCGCTGAACGTTTACAAGCAACTATCGAGAGCCGCCAGGGTGAGTTGGGGTCTCCATCCGGAGGTGGTACGCTCCATATACGAAGCAGTGATAGTGCCAATAATCACTTATGCAGCCGGTGCGTGGGCTCCCGCGACCAACAAAAAATACATACAGAAACACCTTAACATGGTGCAACGCCTCTTTGCACAGAAATTAATCAAAGGGTACAGAACGGTGTCCCTCAATGCCGCCTCGGTGTTGGCCGGGGTTCTCCCTCTTGATATACGGGTGAGGGAAAATGCTTCCCTCTACGAGATCAGGAGGGGCTTGCGCTGGCCGGCGCCGGACAGGGAAGTGGAGACGCCATTACCATACGCAGCGCGACCGCACCCGGCGGAGCATATGGACCACAGTTTCATTAATATTTACAATGAACAGGAAATTGAGGACAAGGTGGACAGTGCAGTACAGTTGTATACAGACGGCTCGAAAATTGAAGGAAAAGTGGGAGCTGCTATCTCCATATGGGAGGGTGATATGGTAACAAAAGAACTGAAATTTAATTTACCAACATACTGCACTGTCTACCAGGCTGAACTGCTGGCCATATGCGAAGCCGTTGGTGTGGCGCTGAGGAGTGGATATGACTCATGCGCAATTCTAAGTGACTCAAGAGCGGCTCTAGAAACGGTTACGAACAATAATTCTACCCACAGGCTGGCAACCAGGACAAGATTTTATATGAAAGAAGCCGCAAAACAGAATAAGGAGATTGATTTATTTTGGGTCAAGGCCCACATGGGATTGCGTGGCAACGAAAAGGCAGACCAACTGGCCAAGGATGCGGCACTGCGGCTGAAGAGGAAGCCAATATACGACATGTGCCCAGTCTCGTTCGCCAAGCGGGAAATCCGTAGAGCCGCCCTTATAGAGTGGAATAGACGCTATGTCGAGGGAACATCTGCGGGAGTCACAAAACTCTTCCTGCCAAATATTATTGAGGCATACACAATTATAAGAGGTTTAGACATAAAAGGTACGTTAACACAAGTACTAACGGGGCATGGGGGTTTCTCCGAGTACCTGTACCGTTTCGGGTGCAAGGATAATCCTTCATGTGCCTGCGATCCTGAGGTGGAGGAGTCGGTGCTGCACCTGATACTCGATTGCCCTATACACATGAGAGACAGATGCACCGCCGAACATATTATAGGTACACAAATCACATACCAGAATGTAGGTCAAATCATGATAGATAAGAAAAAACGAAAAGCATTTTTAGAATTCTGCGAAAAATTAGCAAATCAGGTAATTAATAGGAATAAAACAATATAGTATAAAATAAGAAGTGGAGATTTGGGAATAATTTGTAAAATGGAAATAAAAATTGTGAAGTAATTTAAGAATGACAAAATTTATAAAGCTTGTAATTATGCTTAATACTGATAACTTAATCATAAGACTAGTAGATATAATAAAGATAAGACATCCCTAACAAGGGAGATGAAAAACTAATTACCCCGTAATCTTAAGTTAGAGAATAGTCAATCTCTGATTATGTCAGAGGCTTCGCGGGCCGGGTCATTGCACCCGGACTTAAAAAAAAAAAAAAAAAAAAAAAAACCTAACCTAACCTAACCTAACCTAACCTAACCTAACCTAACCTAACCTAACCTAACCTAACCTAACCTAACCTAACCTAACCTAACCTAACCTAACCTAACCTAACCTAACCTAACCTAACCTAACCTAACCTAACCTAACCTAACCTAACCTAACCTAACCTAACCTAACCTAACCTAACCTAACCTAACCTAACCTAACCTAACCTAACCTAACCTAACCTAACCTAACCTAACCTAACCTAACCTAACCTAACCTAACCTAACCTAACCTAACCTAACCTAACCTAACCTAACCTAACCTAACCTAACCTAACCTAACCTAACCTAACCTAACCTAACCTAACCTAACCTAACCTAACCTAACCTAACCTAACCTAACTCAGTCCCCCGCTGACCGCGCTGCCGTCAGCTGCTTTTTTAACCCTGCTCCGCGTTGAAAAATTCATTTGACCGGGATACTTTTAAGCTACAGTAACAAGTGATACCTCAAAAGTTGCGCGCTGGCGAGACGCACACGCCGATATATCGCATGTGTTTATGTGTGAAAACCCTAGGGAGTTATTCAAGTGAAAGTGAGATTTTAAAGGTTAAGTGGTGGTGAAAAGTGCAGTTTTTTCAAGATTGTGCTTCAGCCTAGGTGCCTCCACGAGATTTTCTTTTACCGCCGTGTAGGCCCCGGTGGCCCGCACCTGTTGGCGTTTGTTTGAAGAAAATCGGAGCAGCGCAACTTGGTGAAAATTCAAGAAAAATAAGATTTTCAACACGTGCGCGTCACCACGAGGTCAGTTAAATACTGTACTTACGAGGCTGAAATTTTTACGATACCAGCGGACAACAGCCTGGACTATTTTTCCACAAAAAGAAAAATTTTTCATTAAATAGTTTCATAGTTATTAACTATTAAAGGTCCCAACTTTGACCCTAAATATCCCAGCCATTTACTGGGCTATAATTCTGATTCCTGCGCCGCTGCTTGCGCGCTCATTAGTTTTACAACCCCACCAAAGAAGAAAATCCGGAGGAGCATAGTCTAGGAGCTGCGGCCAAAAAACCCAAAATTTCGGTTTTTATCATATATTGCTTAGCCAAAAAATCTTAAAATTATATGGACAATAGACTATCATAGTACACTATTTGTAGCAAATTACAGTGCTTTTTCTAGATTTTTAAGTTACATATTTAGGGAGTTATTGAATTTAATGTGTTTTTTCCTAATTAATTAAAAAATATTATATATAAAATTAATTTCATATTGTATTTAGCTTTAGATGACCTTTGGGCACACCCTGAGTCCAAACTCGGGTGGTCTAGGTCCAAAATCAACGGATTTTTAAAATCCAGGGGGTGTTGGGTGAGTCGGGGACTTCGCGCGAATTTTTTGTTTTTTGAATATCTCCGTGACTATATGTCGTAGAGAGCTGTGGTTTTTGACAAAAATAGGGGCTGGTGATTGCCTATCAGGTTAGACAGCCAATTGCCCAATTGGGCAAAAATTTTTATTTACGTGTTTTCACCATACATATAGGTCCCCCAGGTAGTGCCATTAACTACATTGAAAACCGCGTGCTCCTGCGACGTGTATTCGCCGAGTTATTCACGGTCAAAGTTCAACTTTGACAGTTGGGCGGCCATCTTGAATTTTTTCAGGAGGCCATATCTCCGAGAATATCTATCGTAGAGCGCGGAGATTTTGCAGGTGGGTTAAGGGGGGAGTTTGGAATTGGGGGGACTTAGTTTTTTCTAAATTGGGGGTAAAAATTTTTGGTTGTGAGTTTCTAATTTCATTTGGTAGAACTCCTAATTCCACACCTGTGAGTCCAACCGCGATACCTCTGGGACTGATAGATTCGGAGATATTGCCGATCAAAGTTCGTGCCGGCGGCCATCTTGAAAGACTTCAAGTGGTCGTAACTCCGCCCCATTTTAAGTTAGCGCGTCGCGGTTTTCTGTGTTGTGGGTCCCCTGTGAAGGAGCATCGATCCCCTGGGGTCAGGAGGGGATAGCACCCCACAAAATTTTGATCTCTGCCGACGGTGCCGGCGTGTGCGGGGCACGAGGGGAGGCCCCTTAGTTCAAACCCGAACTTCCTGCGACCGATAGGGCCGAAGTTATCGGCGTTTGAAAATTCCCTGGAGGTGTTGGGGGTGTCTGGGTGTAATTTTCGAACTGCTGTAACTCGAGAACTATTGGTCGTAGAGACTTGCGGTTTCCTCTCCTGTCAAGCGCACGGGGAGCTCCACCTGAGGCCGTTATCACCTTTCTTCTGGCTTTTCTTCTTCTACCTTCTTCTTCTTCTTTTTTCTTCTTTCTTATTCTTTTTCTTCTTTTTGGCCAGGGACGGTCTCCGAGCACGCTAGGTCGATCCCCTCAGTGAGCCGCGACCGCTTTCCACAGAAGATACGGACTTCTGACCTAACAAAATTTTTTCAAAATTGTTTCAAAAATTTTTTTTCTCTTGTGTAATTTAATTAAGGGCTTCCCCGCTGAGTCTTGCGCCGGCGGCGACAATTGATTGTTGCGCATGCAATAAATCATTTTGCGCCGCAGCCCGGTGGCTCGTGGGAAAGCAAAAAGTTGTTTTAATAAACCGTATTATACTCTTGGCGGAGGTATTTAGTATATAAGTGACTACTGTTTTTAAAATTTAAGTTAGTTATAGGACACAGGGACTCTACACCCTGCTTTTAGCAATTCAATTTTATCTTATTTTATATTTAATGTTGACATATTTATAATTAATATTGATATTAATAATCCTGTAGACCGTTGGGAACTTTACACCCACAGTATATATAGTACTTAAGACTTGGGACTTTACCCCAATTATTGACACTTTCATATTACAATTTTATTATATACATATAATTTGGATTCGTATTAAGACCAGGGCCCTTTACACCCAGACCCACATTATTTATACTACTGACAGTACCGAACCATTTACATTCGGACACTATCATTTGACACCCGCAGACCCACACCAACATGTACAGGTCCCCACCTCAAGACAGGCGCTCGCAAGAGTGTTCTCAATCCCCTACCAAAAAAGCCCCACGCCCGCTGAACGCTACGGCTATGTTCATCGAGAATACCCCCAAGGCTGCGATCCCAGCAGCGGTGAAGAAAAGGGTACTCGAGACGGAGGGGGTTGTCCTTAACCGCACGGTGGTTATTGACAAATTGATATCCCCTCAAAACTCTCCTCCCCCGGCAGTTACATCCGCCAGACTTATGGGGGCAAAAATGGGAGTGAGAAAGGCCAAGATGCTCCTGAACACATCGAAAAATATAAAGACGGAGGTAAAAAGAGGGGTTATCGACATCTTGGACAAATTGGTTTTATGTGTTGAGGAGGGGGAAAGGGAATTAATAGAGAGTAGAGAAGGGCCTCATAAATCACAGCCTGAGGAGGTCGTAAAAGAAAATGATGAGACACCAAAACCCGGGGTTGCCGTGAAAGATGAAGAAGACGAGCTGCCACAAATTGAAAGGTGGAGGACCATGATCAGGGCTCACAGTGACATAGTCACAGAAAATACGGAGCAAAACGAGAGACTAATAAAGGCGCTCAATGATCACGCTACTCTTTTGGACGGCCTGGAAAAACACAGGGAACAAATCAAACAGAACGCTGACGGAATGAGATGCCTCGAGGGCGTCATTCGATACCACGCTGTGGCTTTGGAAAGCCAAAAGAAGGCCATTACCACCCCCGCAACAAATACCGACACTGAGCTCCTACACGAGATAAAGGAGATAAAGACCCTCACTCATGAGCTCAGAGAAAGGGTTGGCGAAGCCAGTTGCGGGCCACGCACATATGCAGAGATTGTTGCCCAACCAAGGCCACAACAAACATCCGCAAAGTCACATGCGGTAATGGTATCGACTAAAGACATCGCCCCGAGTGACGTCTTAGAACAAGAAATTAAAACTACCCTGAGAGCGAAAGAAAACGGCCTACACATCAACAATATGAGGCGCGTGAGGGGCCCTAGGGTCGTTCTCACGTGTTCTACAAAAGATGAGATAGAAGAAATAGCGTGCAAATTAAAGTCCAACGAAAAATTAAAGGTAGAGGATGCGAAGTTTGCAAACCCGCTCGTAGTCCTGAAGAACTTATGCCGAGCCGTCACTGAGGCAGATATAATAGTAGCGTTAACCCAGCAGAACGCTGACCTGGCGGAGGGACTGTCGGCCGAGGAGGTCACCGTGGTGGAGAGGTACCGGAGGAGGGCAAGGCACCCAGACGAGTGTCATGCCGTCCTCCAGGTGTCGCCAATCCTCTGGCGGAGGCTTATCTCGGCCGGCAGACTTTTTGTCGACGTGCAATGTGTGAGGGTGCAAGATCAAACGCCCCTCATACAATGCATGCGCTGTCTGGGTTACGGCCATGGGCGAAAAAGCTGTGCTGCAGTAGAAGAAGACCGCTGCACTAAATGTGGCCAGCCAGGCCACATGAGGAAGGAGTGCACCCACCGCACCAGCTGCCAGAACTGCGTAAAAGCGAAACTGCCTCAGTCTAACCACGATGTGTTTGGCTCAGAGTGCCCAATTAGGGCAAGAGCTGATGCTCTTGCAAGAGAGTCTGTCGCCTATGGCTAGACCAAGCCTAACATAGTGTTAGTACACAGTTCACTACGCACGCCACAGACTTAACTCACACATAAAACACCTACACCAAAACACTAATCATTGCTCAACAATAACATACCATAACAACACTTCATCAACTCACCCATCAACAACCAACACAATCATACAAACCACACTGGTCACATCAATAAGTACACATCACAGTCTACAATTTATGTTGCAGAATTGATGCAACTCAAATTGATATAATCACCAAACACCTCATACCTCATTAGCATTACACCAAAGCATACACACAGCATAGTGAGTGAACATGTGCACTGATGCAATGACTGCATCAAGTGAACATGTAACCCGCTCACATGTATACACAATACATAAAACAACCACAATAATACATACTACACTAATACATATAATACGTAATAATCCATTATGCTGTCACATAATGGATTATATTATTGCTAATAAAAAACTATATTAACTCAAGTACACATGATTAATACATTAATCCAACGCACACAATACATATATTTACGTCACAATAAAACATATACCGAACTCGTCAAATAACAGAGCATACAATTGCAATTATTATGTAAGCATAATAAAGCGTAATTAATGGCAATAAAAAACAGAAACACAATAATACAATAACACAAAGACAAACATAGCCTAAAAGCAATTACACAACTACACGTTCCCGCATCATAACCATACAGTACACACAGTTACATTAACAACAAGTACACTATAACAGAAATAACCTAAGGACACTTAGGTAATATACTGTAACACTGCATAAACATACAAACAGGGCAATAAAGATCGTATACATTAATGTATACACACGCATAAACTATGTACATAAATAACAGAAACTATGTATATCTCTAAGACCGAGAAAAAGGCATGGTAAAAATAGAATAAGCAAATTGTAAACACAAGACCATAGTAAAAATAAGAAGCGACAAATGTATAAGAAAACACTGTAAAATTTTTGTATGGAAATAAATCAAACGTGTATTTAATTAAATAAAAAATCCCTGATCATGTTAGGGGCTCCTCGCGGGCCGGGTCTGGCACCCGGACACAAAATAAAAAAAAAAAAAAAAAAAAAAAAAAAAAAAAACCTAACCTAACCTAACCTAACCTAACCTAACCTAACCTAACCTAACCTAACCTAACCTAACCTAACCTAACCTAACCTAACCTAACCTAACCTAACCTAACCTAACCTAACCTAACCTAACCTAACCTAACCTAACCTAACCTAACCTAACCAGTCACGCGGCAGCCGTGGTCGCGAGTGTCACGCTTTGGAGCCGCTCCGCGCACGAAAATTCAATTAAAGTGGAAAAAGTTCACCGATCTCAGTGAAAGTGGTGTCAAAACACGCGCGAATCCACCTACAACGCGAGTGCATAAAACCAAGTTCGTGGACCTCAAGGTCGAAGTACAATCACGAAAAAACCAATTTCAAGGTTAATTTTAGCACGTGGTGAGACACTAAAGTGAGTATAACTCGTGATTTTCAGCGGACGCTCACGTATCGGCAACTGCTATTGTGTGGGGAATTACCCCCCGCACCCCCTTAGTGAGTTTCGGAATTTTCCGTGTGAAAAACAAAAAGTTACAAGCGAAAAATCAAAAAGCACGTGGCCACGAGGTCAGTGAATCTGACCTTCGACAGTCATCTGGACATTCCCCCGGGAGGCTGCGTTCCACCTGGAGTCGGGAGGCACTTAGAGCTTCATCCTGTCATCAATAGAAGCCGAGATATGGAGGAAAGAAGATAAAACGATCGGTTCGAGTACTTCACACCCCTGTAGCTCCGTGGAGCGATCTGCACCCCCCGGATTTTTTGATTAAAGTAGGTCGAAAATATTGTAAAGTATATTTGGTGAAAGTTTCGTGGAAATCGGGAGGATAATTTTCGAGATATACAAATTTTCTTTAAAAGCAGTCCCAAACTACCCACCACGTGGTTTTCAAACTACGTCCCCACCAACATCCCCATATAGTACATCTGGTTCCTTATTCATCCTAGTATATCCCCAAATTTTTTCAAAATTTTCCTATCAATACAATAGATTTTCCTAGAACAAAAACCGTAAAATTAATTCTTTTTGCGGTTTTGGTTTTGGGAAAATTTTTTAGTTCCATTTTTTGTAAATTCACCCATTATCCCCCCCCCTTCACGAAATTTACACCATATAGAGGACCATATACAGGACTTACTGGTATTTTTTGTAAAATTGTAGGACAAATAGGGAAGACACTGTGCGGTCCCAAAGGCGGTATAGTACCCGAGTACCAACCGCAAGAAAACTTAAAACTCATTTTCCGGGGAAAATACGCGTCCTAGGTCATTTTTGACCATTTTTTCGGGGGCCCCCCCCCTTGAACCCCCCCCACACTTTCTACCGGAGAGAAAGTCTTTGCCCCCCTGGCTATCGATCGGACTAATTTTTACCCCCCTATCCCCACTTTCAGGTTGGGACTTAGGCGATTTTTGCGCTAATAGTAAGGGGTAACTTTGGGGCAGTGTGGAGGGGCTATTAATAAAGTCCACTACCAATAGTAGTAGGGGGACCCTTAAGGGGATAGAGGAGCATTGGACCGGGTGGGGATTGACCCCCCCCCCTAAAGTATAGGGTGACCTTAGGACATTGTATTTAGACTATAGAAATAAGGACTGGTACAAAACTAGCATAAGATATAACTATAAGTATAAATTAAGTCACGTGACTAGAACATAGAAATAGATATAAATTTTAAGGTAGCCTAATTAATAGTCTTAATTCATCGATATATAGTTAGTATAGCCTGAGCTCTTTCATTTGAGCCCTCGCACGTCAAAATCGGACGTAAATTGACAAAGTTAGGCCAGGGTAGGCCACCGTAGGTCAACCCCAAAAAACTTTAAAGAGTTATAACTCCGCCCCATCTTAAGTTAGCGCGTCGCGGTTTTCTGTGTTGTGGGTCCCCGGCGAAGGAGTACCGATCCCCTGGGGTCAGGAGGGGATAGCACCCCACAAAATTTTGATTTCGGTAGACGGTGCCGGCGTGTGCGGGGCACGGGGAGAAACCCCATAGTTCAAACCCGAACTTCCTGCGACCGATAGGGCCGAAGTTATCGGCGTTCGAAAATTCCCTGGAGGTGTTGGGGGTGTCTGGGTGTGATTTTCGAACTGCTGTAACTCGAGAACTATTGGTCGTAGAGACTTGCGGTTTCCTCTCCTGTCAAGCGCACGAGGATCCCCACCTGAAGCCGTGATCACCTTTCTTCTGGCTCTTCTTCTTCCATCTTCTTCTTCTTCTTTTTTCTTTTTTCTTCTTCTCTTTTCTTCTTTTTGGTTAAGGACGGTCTCCGGACACGCCGAGTCGATCCCAGCAGCAAGCCGCGACCGCTATCTCCAGAAGATACGGACTTCTGAAATAAAAATTTTTGTTAAAATTGGTTAAAAATTTTTCTATTGTATTTAATTTGATTCTGGCTTCCCCCGCAGAGTCTTCGGGCCGGTGGCAACAATTGTTTGTTATCGTTGTAACAATTCATTTTGTGCCGCAGCCTAGGGGCTCGTGGGAGAGCTAAAAATTGTTATATTTCTCTTTAAACCGTACACATTTTTGGCGGAGGTATTTTATATAACTGACAAATTTGTAATTTTAAGTTTAGCTATAAGACACAGGTATTTTACAACCTGCTTTAGAAGATAAGTATATTTTGACATACCGTAATTTTAAGACTATTGGAAACTTTACATCCACTGTATATATTAGTTTTAAGACTGGGATTATACCCCTTACTTACTTTATTTTACTTTTACATTAGCTAGTAATTGATATTTTGACCAGGGCCCTTTACACCCAATTTTATTACACACATTAATTTGATCAAATTTATATAATATTAGTTGATTTACACACTTCAGTGACACCACCGAGCAATCTACACTCGGTTACACTAATATTGACACCCGCAGACCCCACATCAACATGTACAGATCACCGCCTCAAGATAGGCGCTCGAAAGAGCCGTCCCAGTCCCCTGATCAGGAAGCCCCACGCCCAAACATCCCCACCACCATGTTCATCGAGAACACCCCTAAGGCCACGATCTCAGCAGTGGGGACAAAAGGGGCACCCAATGTAAGAAAGACAGTCTTAAACCGCACTGTGGTAATGGACAAATCGGCATCCCCCGAAAACTCTCCTCCCCAAGCAATTACTTCCGCCAGACTTACGGGGGCTAAATTGGGAGTTAAAAAGGCCAAAATACTTCTGAATATGTCCAAAAATTTGAAAACGGAAGTTAAGAGAGGGGTTCTTGATGTACTAGACAAACTAGTATTATGCATCCAGGAAGGGGAAAGGGAACTCGCAGACTATAAGAAAATGCCTCATAAAAGTCCCGAGGCTGTCGTAAAAGATCAGGACGAGTCCCCAAAACCCGAAGGTGTCGTAAAAGATAAGGACCACACTCCAGAATTGGAGAGGTGGAAAACGATGATAAGGGCGCACAGTGAAATAATCACTGAAAATACCGAAAGGAACGAGAGGCTCGAAAAGGCACTCAAAGAGCATGCCACACTACTTGACGGCCTAGAAAAACACAGAGACCAAATAAAAGAAAACGCAGACGGTATGAGATGCCTTGAAGGCGTCATACGTTACCACGCGGTGACCTTGGAAAGGCAGAAAGAAGCCACCACCACCCCCGCAACAGATACCGGTCCTGAGCTCCTGCAAGAGATAAAGGAGTTAAAATCCCTAACTCATGAGCTCAGCAAAAGGGTTGGCGATGCCAGTTGCGGGCCGCGTACATACGCTGAGACTGTCGCCCAACCGAGGCCACAACAAAAAGCAACGAGGTCACACGCTGTTATGGTGTCCACTATAGACATCGCTCCAAGCGACGTTTTAGAGAGCGAAATTAAAACCACCCTGAAAGCCAAAGAAAACGGTCTGCAGATTAAGAATATGAGGCGCGTGAGGGGACCTAGGGTCGTACTCGCGTGTGCCACAAAGGACGAGATCAAAGAAATAGCAGACAAGCTGAAGGCGAATGATAAGCTCAAAGTAGAAGAAGCAAAGTTCTCGAACCCGCTGGTGGTATTAAAAAACCTCTGCCGAGCCGTCACCGAGGCAGACATAAAGGCAGCACTAACCCAGCAGAACGCCGACCTGACGGAGGGACTGTCGGCCGAGGAGGTCACTGTAGTGGAGAGGTACCGGAGGAGGGCAAGGCACCCAGATGAGTGTCATGCCGTCCTCCAGGTGTCACCAAAACTCTGGCAGAGACTTACCTCGGCGGGCAGACTTTTCGTGGATGTGCAGTGTTTGAGGGTGCAGGATCAGACGCCCCTCATACAGTGCATGCGCTGTCTGGGTTACGGCCACGGACGCAAAAGCTGTGCCGCAGCCGAGGAGGATCGCTGCACAAAGTGCGGTCAGCCTGGCCACATGCGGAAAGAATGCACTCATCGCACTAGCTGCCATAACTGCGTAAAAGCGAAACTGCCACAGTCAAACCACGACGTGTTTGGCACAGAGTGCCCAATTAGGGCAAGGGCCGATGCTCTCGCTAGGGAATCGGTTGCGTATGGTTAGACCATGCCCAACATAGCAACAGTACACCGTCTATTACGCTAACCACAGACCCAACATCACACATTAACACAACAATCTATCACACGTATAAAACACCCATACCAAACAAGTATTACTACGTAACAACAATACACAATCATACTACTTAATAACTCACCCGTAACACAATGCATAACTACATAAACCACACCAGTTACAAATCATAACATAATACCTCATATCATAACAATAATTACATAAGAATACATTAAGCATAGTGCGAGGACATGTGCGCTGGCGCAGTGACTGTACCAAGCAAGCATGAACCCTCGCACTAGCAAACACAACACAAAAACAACAACAGTAACACATCATTTATACATACACATAACACGCAATAATCGGTTATGCTGTCACATAACCGATTATATTAAGGTAATAAAAAAACAATACTAACTAACGTACATACATGAGATACACCAATACAAAACGTACATATCACATGAAACACACGCCACAATACAGTATACACTAAATCATAAATTAACAGTAAAGACAATTACAATTATTATGTAAACATAATATAGTGTAATTATAAGTAATAAAAAACGACAACACATTAATACATCAACATAAGGACAAACACATAACAAGTACAACTACACAGATACATCAACAATATAACAAATATATACAACACACAAGTACACTAACAACATGTACACCATAAAGAAATTACCTAAGATCACAAACAACATTACAACAGCACACTACCAAGCACATCAAACAGGGCATGAGATCGTATATATGTACAAATATATAATGCACAGATAATGTACAACAAAATAGGTGCTATGTAACCTCAAAAGACCTGAGATAAACGCATGGTAAATCCAGTATAAGCAACATTGTAAATTATTTAGAATATAGTAAGAATAATTGTTTATAAAAGTATAGGAAAAAACTGTAAAATTTTTTAAGGGAATAAATCACTTGTGTTCATAATTTAATAAAAAATCCCTGACCATGTTAGGGGCTATTCGCGGGCCGGATCTGGCATCCGGACACAAAAAAAAAAAAAAAAAAAAAAAAAAAAAAAAAAAAAAAAAAAACCTAACCTAACCTAACCTAACCTAACCTAACCTAACCTAACCTAACCTAACCTAACCTAACCTAACCTAACCTAACCTAACCTAACCTAACCTAACCTAACCTAACCTAACCTAACCTAACCTAACCTAACCTAACCTAACCTAACCTAACCTAACCTAACCTAACCTAACCTAACCTAACCTATGCGCAATCCTCTCAGACTCCAGATCAGCATTAGAGACGGTAGTGAACAATGACTCTACACACAGACTGGCAGCGAAGACCAGAGCCTACCTCAAAGAAGCTTATCACCTGGGGAAGGCAACCAGGCTGTTCTGGATAAAGGCCCACGCAGGGATAGATGGTAACGAACGCGCAGACCAACTCGCCAAAGATGCTGCTCTTCGAGTTAAAAAGAAGCCAGTGTACGATCTGTGCCCCGTTTCATTCGCCAAGCGGGAAATACGCATGGTCGCGCTTGGTGAATGGAACGAGAGATATAAGAAGGGTATAACGGCTAATGTCACGAAGATGTACCTACCGGATGCGATCGAGGCATATAAAATCGTGCGCGAGATTCAATTTGGACCTAAGATCACACAAGCCCTAACGGGCCACGGAGGTTTTGCTGCATACTTACACAGGTTTAACTGTAGGAGCAACCCATATTGCGAATGCGATCCTGAAACGGAGGAATCGGTGCTGCATCTGTTACTTGACTGCCCTATACACAGCAAGCGCAGATGCGACACCGAACACCTCCTTGATGAACGCATCCAGCCACAGACACTGGCTGAGATCATGAAAAAGAAAAGAACTAGGGAAATCTTCATAGAATACATTAAGACAATAACACAAATTGCAAACAATAGAAACAAACAAACATTAACATTAAACACAAACACACATACATAACATAAGTATCCTAGAATAAATCAAGAATGGAATGAAGTAAATAGATATATGTATACAATATGTACATCAATAAAGTATGCCTAATATTTGAATTAAGATAGAAATAAAAAGCAGGACATAAGTAGCATAGTAATTGTATAATAGACCTAAGTTATAATAATAAAGATAAGAATCCCCGAATGGGGTAATGAAAAACTCATTTCCTAGAGTTAAAGAAAAACATGTATGATTAGGAAATCTCTTATAATGTAAGAGGCCATGAGAACTGGGCTTCAACCTGGAAAAAAAAAAAAAAAAAAAAAAAAAAAAAAAAAAAAAAAAAAAAAAAAAAAAAAAAAACCTAACCTAACCTAACCTAACCTAACCTAACCTAACCTAACCTAACCTAACCTAACCTAACCTAACCTAACCTAACCTAACCTAACCTAACCTAACCTAACCTAACCTAACCTAACCTAACCTAACCTAACCTAACCTAACCTAACCTAACCTAACCTAACCTAACCTAACCTAACCTAACCTAACCTAACCTAACCTAACCTAACCTAACCTAACCTAACCTAACCTAACCTAACCTAACCTAACCTAACCTAACCTAACCTAACCTAACCTAACCTAACCTAACCTAACCTAACCTAACCTAACCTAACCTAACCTAACCTAACCTAACCTAACCTAACCTAACCTAACCTAACCTAACCTAACCTAACCTAACCTAACCTAACCTAACCTAACCTAACCTAACCTAACCTAACCTAACCTAACCTAACCTCAGTCACGCGACAGCCGTGGTCGCGAGTGTCACGCTTTAGAGCCGCTCCGCGCACGAAAATTCAATTAAAGTGGAAAAAGTTCACCGATCTCAGTGAAAGTGGTGTCAAAACACGCGCGAATCCACCTACAACGCGAGTGCATAAAACCAAGTTCGTGGACCTCAAGGTCGAAGTACAATCACGAAAAAACCAATTTCAAGGTTAATTTTGGCACGTGGTGAGACACTAAAGTGAGTTTAACTCGTGATTTTCAGCGGACGCTCACGTATCGGCAACTGCTATTGTGTGGGGAATTACCCCCCGCACCCCCTTAGTGAGTTTCGGAATTTTCCGTGTGAAAAACAAAAAGTTACAAGCGAAAAATCAAAAAGCACGTGGCCACGAGGTCAGTGAATCTGACCTTCAACAGTCACCTTGACCTTCCCCCGGGAGGCTGCGTTCCACCAGGAGTCGGGAGGCACTTAGAGCTTCATCCTGTCATCAATAGAAGCCGAGATATGGAGGAAAGAAGATAAAACGATCGGTTCGAGTACTTCACACCCCTGTAGCTCCGTGGATCGATCTGCACCCCCCGGATTTTTTGATTAAAGTAGGTCGAAAATATTGTAAAGTATATTTGGTGAAAGTTTCGTGGAAATCGGGAGGATAATTTTCGAGATATACAAATTTTCTTTAAAAGCAGTCCCAAACTACCCACCACGTGGTTTTCAAACTACGTCCCCACCATCATCCCCATATAGTACATCTGGTTCCTTATTCATCCTAGTATATCCCCAAATTTTTTCAAAATTTTCCTATCAATACAATAGATTTTCCTAGAACAAAAACCGTAAAATTAATTCTTTTTGCGGTTTTGGTTTTGGGAAAATTTTTTAGTTCCATTTTTTGTAAATTCACCCATTATCCCCCCCCCTTCACGAAATTTACACCATATAGAGGACCATATACAGGACTTACTGGTATTTTTTGTAAAATCGTAGGACAAATAGGGAAGACCCTGTGCGGTCCCAAAGGCGGTATAGTACCCGAGTACCAACCGCAAGAAAACTTAAAACTCATTTTCCGGGGAAAATACGCGTCCTAGGTCATTTTTGACCATTTTTTTGGGGGCCCCCCCCCTTGAACCCCCCCCACACTTTCTACCGGAGAGAAAGTCTTTGCCCCCCTGGCTATCGATCGGACTAATTTTTACCCCCCTATCCCCACTTTCAGGTTGGGACTTAGGCGATTTTTGCGCTAATAGTAAGGGGTAACTTTGGGGCAGTGTGGAGGGGCTATTAATAAAGTCCACTACCAATAGTAGTAGGGGGACCCTTAAGGGGATAGAGGAGCATTGGACCGGGTGGGGATTGACCCCCCCCCCCCCTAAAGTATAGGGTGACCTTAGGACATTGTATTTAGACTATAGAAATAAGGACTTGTAAAAAACTAGCATAAGATATAACTATAAGTATAAATTAAGTCACGTGACTATAACATAGAAATAGATATAAATTTTAAGGTAGCCTAATTAATAGTCTTAATTCATCGATATATAGTTAGTATAGCCTGAGCTCTTTCATTTGAGCCCTCGCACGTCAAAATCGGACGTAAATTGACAAAGTTAGGCCAGGGTAGGCCACCGTAGGTCAACCCCAAAAAACTTTAAAGAGTTATAACTCCGCCCCATCTTAAGTTAGCGCGTCGCGGTTTTCTGTGTTGTGGGTCCCCGGCGAAGGAGTACCGATCCCCTGGGGTCAGGAGGGGATAGCACCCCACAAAATTTTGATTTCGGTAGACGGTGCCGGCGTGTGCGGGGCACGGGGGGAAACCCCATAGTTCAAACCCGAACTTCCTGCGACCGATAGGGCCGAAGTTATCGGCGTTCGAAAATTCCCTGGAGGTGTTGGGGGTGTCTGGGTGTGATTTTCGAACTGCTGTAACTCGAGAACTATTGGTCGTAGAGACTTGCGGTTTCCTCTCCTGTCAAGCGCACGGGGATCCCCACCTGAAGCCGTGATCACCTTTCTTCTGGCTCTTCTTCTTCCATCTTCTTCTTCTTCTTTTTTCTTTTTTCTTCTTCTCTTTTCTTCTTTTTGGTTAAGGACGGTCTCCGGACACGCCGAGTCGATCCCAGCAGCAAGCCGCGACCGCTATCTCCAGAAGATACGGACTTCTGAAATAAAAATTTTGTTAAAATTGGTTAAAATTTTTCCATTGTATTTAATTTGATTCTGGCTTCCCCAGTCTTCGGGCCGGTGGCAACAATTGTTTGTTATCGTTGTAACAATTCATTTTGTGCCGCAGCCTAGGGGCTCGTGGGAGAGCTAAAAATTGTTATATTTTTCTTTAAACCGTACACATTTTTGGCGGAGGTATTTTATATAACTGACAAATTTGTAATTTTAAGTTTAGCTATAAGACACAGGTATTTTACAACCTGCTTTAGAAGATAAGTATTTTTTGACACACCGTAATTTTAAGACTATTGGAAACTTTACATCCACTGTATATATTAGTTTTAAGACTGGGATTATACCCCTTACTTACTTTATTTTACTTTTACATTAGCTAGTAATTGATATTTTGACTACTAAAGACCAGGGCCCTTTACACCCAATTTTATTACACACATTAATTTGATCAAATTATATAACATTAGTTGATTTACACACTTCAGTGACACTACCGAGCAATCTACACTCGGTTACACTTATATTGACACCCGCAGACCCCACATTAACATGTACAGATCACCGCCTCAAGATAGGCGCTCGAAAGAGCCGTCCCAGTCCCCTGATCAGAAAGCCCCACGCCCAAACATCCCCACCACCATGTTCATCGAGAACACCCCTAAGGCCACGATCTCAGCAGTGGGAACAAAAGGGGCACCCAATGTAAGAAAGACAGTCTTAAACCGCACTGTGGTAATGGACAAATCGGCATCCCCCGAAAACTCTCCTCCCCAAGCAATTACTTCCGCCAGACTTACGGGGGCTAAATTGGGAGTTAAAAAGGCCAAAATACTTCTGAATATGTCCAAAAATTTGAAAACGGAAGTTAAGAGAGGGGTTCTTGATGTACTAGACAAACTAGTATTATGCATCCAGGAAGGGGAAAGGGAACTCGCAGACTATAAGAAAATGCCTCACAAAAGTCCCGAGGCTGTCGTAAAAGATCAGGACGAGTCCCCAAAACCCGAAGGTGTCGTAAAAGATAAGGACCACACTCCAGAATTGGAGAGGTGGAAAACGATGATAAGGGCGCACAGTGAAATAATCACTGAAAATACCGAAAGGAACGAGAGGCTCGAAAAGGCACTCAAAGAGCATGCCGCACTACTTGACGGCCTAGAAAAACACAGAGAGCAAATAAAAGAAAATGCAGACGGTATGAGATGCCTTGAAGGCGTCATACGTTACCACGCGGTGACCTTGGAAAGGCAGAAAGAAGCCACCACCATCCCCGCAACAGATACCGGTCCTGAGCTCCTGCAAGAGGTAAAGGAGTTAAAATCCCTAACTCATGAGCTCAGCAAAAGGGTTGGTGATGCCAGTTGCGGGCCGCGTACATACGCTGAGACTGTCGCCCAACCGAGGCCACAACAAAAAGCAACGAGGTCACACGCTGTTATGGTGTCCACTATAGACATCGCTCCAAGCGACGTTTTAGAGAGCGAAATTAAAACCACCCTGAAAGCCAAAGAAAACGGTCTGCAGATTAAGAATATGAGGCGCGTGAGGGGACCTAGGGTCGTACTCGCGTGTGCCACAAAGGACGAGATCAAAGAAATAGCAGACAAGCTGAAGGCGAATGATAAGCTTAAAGTAGAAGAAGCAAAGTTCTCTAACCCGCTGGTGGTATTAAAAAACCTCTGCCGAGCCGTCACCGAGGCAGACATAAAGGCAGCACTAACCCAGCAGAACGCCGACCTGACGGAGGGACTGTCGGCCGAGGAGGTCACTGTAGCGGAGAGGTACCGGAGGAGGGCAAGGCACCCAGATGAGTGTCATGCCGTCCTCCAGGTGTCACCAAAACTCTGGCAGAGACTTACCTCGGCGGGCAGACTTTTCGTGGATGTGCAGTGTTTGAGGGTGCAGGATCAGACGCCCCTCATACAGTGCATGCGCTGTCTGGGTTACGGCCACGGACGCAAAAGCTGTGCTGCAGCCGAAGAGGATCGCTGCACAAAGTGTGGCCAGCCTGGCCACATGCGTAAAGAATGCACTCATCGCACTAGCTGCCATAACTGCGTAAAAGCGAAACTGCCACAGTCAAACCACGACGTGTTTGGCACAGAGTGCCCAATTAGGGCAAGGGCCGATGCTCTCGCTAGGGAATCGGTTGCGTATGGTTAGACCATGCCCAACATAGCAACAGTACACCGTCTACTACGCTAACCACAGACCCAACATCACACATTAACACAACAATCTATCACACGTATAAAACACTCATACCAAACAAGTATTACTACGTAACAACAATACACAATCATACTACTTAATAACTCACCCGTAACACAATGCATAACTACATAAACCACACCAGTTACAAATCATAACATAATACCTCATATCATAACAATTATTACATAAGAATACATTAAGCATAGTGCGAGGACATGTGCGCTGGCGCAGTGACTGTACCAAGCAAGCATGAACCCTCGCACTAGCAAACATAACACAAAAACAACAACAGTAACACATCATTTATACATACACATAACACGCAATAATCGGTTATGCTGTCACATAACCGATTATATTAAGGTAATAAAAAACAATACTAACTAACGTACATACATGAGATACACTAATACAAAACGTACATATCACATGAAACACACGCCACAATACAGTATACACTAAATAATAAATTAACAGTAAAGACAATTACAATTATTATGTAAACATAATATAGTGTAATTATAAGTAATAAAAAACGACAACACATTAATACATCAACATAAGGACAAACACATAACAAGTACAACTACACAGATACATCAACAATATAACAAATATATACAACACACAAGTACAATAACAACATGTACACCATAAAGAAACTACCTAAAATCACAAACAACATTACAACAGCACACTACCAAGCACATAAAACAGGGCATGAGATCGTATATATGTACAAATATATAATGCACAGATAATGTACAACAAAACAGGTGCTATGTAACCTCAAAAGACCTGAGATAAAAGCATGGTAAAACCAGTATAAGCAACATTGTAAATTACTTAGAATATAGTAAGAATAATTGTTTATAATAGCATAGGAAAAACTGTAAAATTTTTTAAGGGAATAAATCACTTGTGTTCATAATTTAATAAAAAATCCCTGATCATGTTAGGGGCTATTCGCGGGCCGGATCTGGCATCCGGACACAACAAAAAAAAAAAAAAAAAAAAAAAAAAAAAAAAAAAAAAAACCTAACCTAACCTAACCTCAGTCCCCCGCAGACCGCGGAAGCGTAAGCAGCAAATTGACACGTGCTCCGTAGTTTTTAATTAGAAAAAGTGGGTTTTTTGAAGTGTACACCTGTGTATTATATATCAAAAGTTGCGTAATTGCAAGGCGCATGTAGTGGTGAATCGTTCTTGAGCCGCGGATAAAACCCCGAAGTACAATCAGTGAAAAACCTCGACATAAGAGGTTAAGTTTTGTGAAAAATTCTGTTTTTTGGTGATAGTGCTTCGCCCGAGGTGCCTCCCTCCGATTTTTTGGTGTCGGCGGGTAGGCCCCGGCGGCCCGCATCTTTTGGCGATTGTTGCGTCGAAATCCCTTCGGCGCAACAGCGCCGAAAACGCAGAAAAACAAAGTTGGCGTCACCACGAGGTACCAGAAATACAGGAGCTGGGACGCCAGAACTTCGTGGACACCTGCGGGCAAGTACCCTGAAAGTTTTGACGCTTCAAGAAAAATTTTATTTTAAATAGTTTAATAAATACTGACTTATAAAGAGCCCAACTTTGACACTGAATGGCTCGGCTCTATACCGGGCTATAATCCAGCTTCAACTCTAGACAGTTGCGCGCTCATTAGCACTACCTGGCGACATAAATTAGACTCCCTGGGCTATATAGTCAAGGAGCTGTGACCAAAAAACCGACAACACGGTTTTTTGACAACTATTGTTCGGGCGAAAAATTCAAAAAATTACCAAGACATACCTGCCGTGTAGAGGACTATTTAACACAAATTTAGCATAAATTTCCAAATTTTTATCATTTATAGTTTAGGAGTTATTTAATTTTAAGTGTTTTTTGTTAATTAATTAAAAAATATTATAAATAATTGTAAAAATACAATTTAGGCAGTCTTATATGACCATTGGGCATACCCCGAGCCCAAACTCGCCGGGTCTAGGCCCAATATCCGCGATTTTTTAAATCCAGGGGGTGTTTGGGGGTGTTCGGAGTTGGCCGCGAAAATCTTCAAAGTCCCATATCTCCGGGGATATACGTCGTAGAGGATCGCGGTTTTCAGTCTTGGTGAAGGTAGGCAGAGGTCTACGGACACATATAGGAAATTGCCCATTTGGGCACTATTTTTTATTTTAACGTTTTTATAGTATAGACTGGTAGTCTTAGTGACGCCATTGTCAGCACCGAAGACCCCGTGCTCCTCCGACTTATACTTTCGGAGATATTTGCGTCCAAAGTTAGGTTTTGACAGCTCGGCGGCCATCTTGGATTTTTTCAGGTGGCCGTATCTCCGGAGATATTGCACGTGGAGCGCTGAAATTTTGCAGGTGGGCTAAGGGGGGAGTAAGGAGTTGGGGGACTTAGTTTTTTCAAAATTAGGGGTAAAAATTTTTGGCATCTGGATTTCATTACTCGTTGGTAGAACTCCCAATTCCACGCCTGTAAGACGAAACGCGCCAACTCTGCGACAAATAGATCCGGAAATATTGCCAACCAAAGTTCTGTCCGGCGGCCATCTTGAAAGGGTTTAAGTGGCCATAACTTCGTTAATTATTGAGCTAGCGCGACGCGGTTTTCACTGTTGGGGGTCTCGTGGGAAGGAGTATCGATCCCTTTTGGTGCCGAGTGGATTCGGACCCACAAAATTACGATCACAGCTGAGGGTGCCAGAGCGTGGGGGGTGCCTTAGGAAGCCGCACTGTTCAAACCCGAACTTCCTACGATCAGTGGAACCGGAGATATTGACCTTTGAAAATTGCCGGGGGGTGTTGGAACTCTTTGGGTGTGATTTTCGAAGGGCCGTAGCTCCGTAACTATTGGCCGTAGCGGATCGCGGCTTCTTCTGGCGTTAATCGCGTGAGGAGTTCTATCCAAAGCTGTCATTGTCTTCCTTCTGCCTCTTCTGTTTCTTCTCCAACTTCTTCTTTATACTTCTTTTATCTTCTTTTCTCTTCTTTTCGGTTTGTGACGTACTCCTGACCTCCTCGAGCTCTTGGCACTGGGGGCCGAGTCCGCTAAGCGTTAGAGAAGCCGAGCACTGAAAATTCAAAATTCAAAATTTTTACATTTTTGATAAAACATCGTTGGCATCATATTTGGAGTGGTTGGCTCACGCGCGGTCTTCCGGCCGGTGGCAACAACTGGTTATTGCACTTGGCAATCAATCCATTTTGTGCTGCAGCCGGGGCCTGGTCTGAGCGAATCCCTCAACAACTGATTCACAGAATTCATATTAAATAACGGACACCTCTATACTTTTAAGTTAGCAGTAAGTTAGATTATAAGACAGCAGGGCATTTACACCCTGCAATTTTAAGCTCTCTATTAATTAATTTTGTGTTATTCTTTTACGATTGTACTATTTTATTTTATTTTATTGTATCTTATTGACCAGGATCTTTACATCCAAATATTTAGACTTTAATAACATATATAGAAATAAGATCCCACGACAATTGGGACTATACACCCAATCAATAGTAACTAAGTTTTAATGACCCTGGGCTTTACACCCAACTTTGTTTACCTTATTGTACTATTCTATTTCTCTTCATTCACTTCACTAGTTTATTACTTAATCAAAATAATTGATTACGATTTCTTGACCATCGCGGTTTGCGTACCAACTGACATTTAATACTAAACTACTGGAGATTTAGCCTCCAGCGGTAACAGATACGACACATTACATCGAGCTTATACACTCAACGTAATATATTATAGATATAAATAGGTACACCACAATCACAGCAGACCGCGTACCGGGTTTTGTGACCCAGTGCAGCCACGCCTAAGCGCTTTACACTGACGTGTGGTGCCGCACTGCACCGCAGCAATCAAAATGATCCGCTCACCACCACTTAGTAAGATAACCATTAGGAATTCACTGGAATCAAAAAACAAACAAACTCAGGAACAACAACAAGCTCACACCACACAACAGACACACATCACCCAACAGCAGGACAAGCAGGTGCAACAACAACAGCAACCTGATGGTCTGCACCCACAAACACAAAAGCGCCAACATCCACTGACATTAACACAAGAACAACACTTACAAGACCAACCACAACAACCTAGCAACGACAAACAACAAAAGACACCCATCGATTCCAACCCCGTGAAAAACCATGTCAATCGCATTGAAAGACTGAGTGGAGGGAAGGATCTAACCGACAAAACTTTCAGCATCGATAGTGGTGAAAACACATCAACCCCAAAAACAGCTCCAAATGACAAAAATAAGAAAAAAGCAAATGGTAACCCAATAAAAAAGTTGCTATTAACACAGAGTACAAAATCCGGTGATAAGCTTGAAACCATGAATTCCGGACCGAAAAAGTCAGAGAAGGACGGCACACAAACAGACTCGTCTGCTTTGCCAATTACAGAAAAGGTCGGAAATCATGAAAGCACGGGAAACAATAAAACCATTGCTGAAACAATCCGAAAATGCTGTAATACAATAGGAGAAAACATTAACTTATCCAGGAACTTCAAGGCTGAATTGAAAGAGGCCATCATAAAGCAGCTAGAGGAGCTAAAGGGGATAATAGGTAGAGTGAAAAAATTGGAAGAATCAGGAGCAACTAGCTCACACACTATGCGAAAGGAGGATCACACAGGACAGTTAGGCAAAGAGCTACAAGACTTATTGAAAGGTGAGAGAGAGCAAATAAACAGAATGCTCAAGGAGCATACCAACGCAATGAAGGAGAATATGCAGGTAATAAACGCATATAAGAGCGCACTGGAAACGGTCCCTGTGGCGTCTCAGGGGGGGAATGATTGCGCTGGTGATAAAATGGTGATTCGAGAGATAGGGCTCATAAAGGAGATCACCCAGAACACCCACAAGGTGGTGACTAAAGTCGCGAACACCCTACCGACTTACGCGGAGGTAACTTCCGGAACAAAAATCACCGAAAGCACAATGCCAAAACCCGCCCATAGCATCATAGTGGCTACCAGTGCAACTACGTCCACATACGATGACACCAGGGAGTTGATTAAAAACACCTTAAAGGCAAAGGAAACGGGACTACAGATCGACGGGATAAGAGGCATCAGGAATGGCAGGGTTGTTCTAACGTGTGCAACAAAGGCTGAATTAGGGAAAGCCACGGAAAGGCTTAAGCAAAACACCGGGCTAAAAATTGAAGAAGCCAAACAGAGCAACCCGCTTATAATTCTTAAGAACATAATGTCCTATAATACGGAGGACGATATAATAACGGCTATCAAAATACAAAATAAGGACTTGGTGGAGGGGCTGACTCCTGAAGACCTCAGAATAGAGGAGCGTTTTCGAAGGAGGGCCCGTAATCCCCACCAGAGCCATGTCGTTCTCCGCGTCTCCCCCAAACTCTGGAAAAGAGCAACAGATAAAGGGAGATTGTATACCGATATTCAACAGGTGGCCGTCGAAGACCAGACGCCCCTGATACAATGCTCACGATGCCTCGAGTATGGCCACGGCAGAAAAAACTGTAAAGAGAGCGATAATCGCTGCCATTACTGCGGTGATCACCACAATCAAGCCCAGTGTCCAAATAGACTAGCCGGATTGCCGCAGACTTGCTCGAATTGCAAGAAACGTGACCACCTTAATGCGGATCATGCAGTATTTAGCATGAATTGTACCATCAGGCAAAGAAACGATGAGCTAGCAAGAAAAAACGTTCTGTATTGCTAAGGGCACTCTACGCAATAATGGGCATACCACCATTCCCACATCCACTATATTTCAAGCTAACCTGCAAAGAAAGGAACTGGCCACCACCGAGCTCATACGAGAAGCCGACAAAAGGAAATCAATCTTCGCGTTAGTTCAAGAGCCGTATGTTGGGAGCATCGGGAGGATGAAGACGTATGGCACTGCAAGGACGTACCAGAACGACAACCGTGGCGACGGCACAATAAAAGCAGCGATTGTGGTCTTTGACCAAAAGATTGCTGTCACGGTATGCCACAAATTCACCACCAACAATATAGCCGCAGTTATAATGAAGACCAACGTCTGGGAAATCCTTGTAGTGTCATACTACTTCGAACCCAACAGAGACATAGACCCTTATATAAAACACCTAATAAAAATTCGGGAAAACTATAAAGGAAAAAACATATTAATGGGGGGCGATGCTAACGCGAAGAGTATCCTCTGGGGTGGCCTGCATACTGACAATCGAGGCAGTGCAATGATGAGAGCCTTAACAGAAACGGGCCTGCAGGTGCTGAACGCTGGCGACGTCCCGACTTTCGACACTATCAGAGGAAATAAGAGATTTACGAGTTACGTTGACATAACTGCCTGCTCTGACGAGATGCTCGACCTGGTGGCTGACTGGAAGGTTGCTGAGGACCTAACTGGCTCTGACCATAATGGAATAATCCTGAAGCTATATCTTCAAAAGGCTAAAGGTATGCAGATCTGCAGGACTACACGCAGATTCAAGACCAAAAATGCTAACTGGTCCCAATTTCATGAGAAATTGGACCAGTTAAAAATAGTGAATAATATAAACTCTGACACAATACAAGAAATAACAAACAAAAATGACATAGACAAAATTGTAACACTACTTACAACCGCAATAGTCCAAACCTGCGAGGATCTGCTACCGAAGAAGAAAGAAACGGAGAACTTGCGTATTCCGTGGTGGTCGGAGGGGCTTGGGATCCTCAAGCGAGGGGTCGCCACCAGCAAGAGAAGAATTCGCAGTGCGTCCTCTAAATTTCGGGACCAAGCCATCGAGAAATACCTGAAGGCAAAAGAAGAGTACGAGAGCCGTGCTAAATCAGCCCAAATCAAGAGCTGGAAGGATTTCTGCTCGAAACAGAATAAAGAAGGGATGTGGGAAGGCATCTACAGGGTGATCAGGAACACCAAAAGAAGAGAAGAAGATCTGCCATTGGTCGAAAACGGCGTACAGCTGGGCCCCAAGGAATCAGTCCAGTTGCTAGCAAGGACGTTTTACCCCAGTGACAAGGAGGAAGAGGATGACGTCTGCCACAGCCGTATCAGGAAAATGGCGGATAGCATAAAGTCTCCGGTAAGTGTTACACACGAACCGGACTTTACTGAAGCTGAACTGAAATCGGTTGTGGCCGATTTCAATCCCAAAAAAGCTCCTGGAGGTGATGGATTAACGGCGGACATAAGCGAGCAAGCCATCTTACACGACACCAAAACGTTCCTTGCGCTATATAACAAATGCTGGCAACTTGAGTATTTCCCCAAGGACTGGAAAGAAGCCGTCGTGATCGTGCTGCGTAAACCGGGCAAGGACACCTATACACACCCTAAATCTTACAGGCCCATCGGACTCCTGCCTATCATGGGCAAGGTGTTCGAAAAAATGCTTGTAAGAAGGCTGACACATCACCTGGTGCCCAGAATCAGCCCCCGTCAGTTTGGCTTTACGCCCCAACGCTCCACTGAGGACGCCCTCTACAGTCTGGTGACCCATTTGAGAAGCGAACTTCATAAGAAGAAGCTGATCACAATGGTGTCGCTAGACATTGAGGGCGCCTTCGACAGCGCCTGGTGGCCAGCTATTAAGGTCAGACTGAAGGAGGAGCAGTGCCCAGGTAGACTGCAAGGGACGATGACCAGCTATCTGAACGACAGGATAGTCAAAGTAAGATATGCCGGTCAAGAACACGTCCAGAGCACCAGCATGGGGTGTGTACAGGGATCCATAGGGGGCCCCATTCTTTGGAATCTCCTTCTGGACCCTCTGCTTAAGGACCTCGTGGAGGGTGGGGACTATTGTCACGCTTTTGCGGATGACATAGTCCTCGTTTTCTCGGGGGACACGGCAGGGGAGATAGAAAGACGGGGAAATTCAACCCTCGAGCGTGTCCGGAAGTGGGGCGTCGCTAACAGGCTGAGGTTCGCACCACACAAAACTGTGGCCATGGTGCTGACCAATAAGCTGAAGTACGACGCTCCACGGCTGAGCATGGGCGGGGTGGGAATTGCCCTGTCCAAGGAGATTAAAACCCTGGGGCTGACGATTGACAGCAGATTGACGTTCGGCGCCCACGTCGCAAACGTTTGCGCGAAGGCTCTGGGCGTTTACAAGCAGTTATCGCGAGCCGCCAGGGTGAGTTGGGGTCTTCACCCGGAGATAGTCGCCATGATCTATAACGCGGTTGTGGAGCCCATCATTACGTACGCCGCAAGCGCCTGGGCCCCAGCTACGAATAAAAAATGCGTTCAAAAGCATATAAACACCGTACAGAGGCTTTTTGCGCAGAGGATGATTAAAGCCTATCGCACGGTGTCTCTTAATTCGGCATTGGTACTGGCGGGAGTGCTCCCTCTTGACATACGTATTAGAGAAAATGCTTCTTTATACGAGGTCAGGAGGGGCTTGCGACCGCCGATACCGGACAGAGAAGTAGAGACACCGTTGCCATATACCGAAAGGCCCCACCCGGCGCAACATATTGGCCAGGGGTTCCTATTAATTAGCAACCCTCAAGAAATCGAGAATACGGTAAACAGTGCAGTACATATGTACACGGATGGCAGCAAGATTGACGGGAAAGTCGGAGCGGCAATCTCAATATGGAAAGGTGCCACCGAAATCAAGAACATCAAAATAAACCTGCCAACTTACTGCACTGTTTATCAAGCTGAATTACTGGCAATATGTGAAGCTGCCCGAGTGGCGATAAAAGAATTTCACGAGCCCTGCGCAGTGCTCAGTGACTCCAGAGCAGCATTGCAGACCATCACGAATAACAGCTCTACTCACAGACTGGCTGTAAAAACCAGACTGTTCATAAAGGAGGCCCAAAAACACCACAGGGCAATCGAGCTGCTCTGGATAAAGGCCCATAACGGAATAGCTGGAAACGAGCGCGCCGACCAATTGGCAAAGGATGCCGCACTTCGCTCCAAGAAGAGGCCACTGTACGACAAATGTCCCGTTTCCTACGCCAAGAAAATAATTCGTCAAAACGCACTACAGGAATGGAATGAAAGGTACCAGATGTGTACAACAGGGGCAGTGACAAAGCTGTTCCTGCCTGACGCTGTCGAGGCATACAAAATCATACGCAAACTAAAAGTAAGCCCTATAAGTACGCAAATCCTAACAGGACACGGCGGCTATGCCGCATATCTAAGCAGATTTAAATGCAGAGACAGCTCATCTTGCGCTTGTGACCCGGAAGTAGAAGAAACGGTGCTCCACCTTCTATTTGACTGCCCTATACACAGCAATAGAAGGTGGAATACCGAAAACCTTCTTGGCGTAAAAATTTCGCCTCTCACAGTACACGAACTTATAAAAGACGACGAAAGTAGGGAAATATTACTAAAATACTGCACAACAATAACACAAAAAGTAATAATAAAAAACAAGACATAACACTATACATAATATTACACAAAACAGCACACATAAGATCACAGAAAACATGAGAAGGTACATAATTAGTATTAATCCAACTTGGAGTAAATTAAAGAATGGAATGAAAAAGAATATTACTGTTGCATAAGCTAATGTAATAATTTTAAGTCGTGACTGTAACTACACCAAGTAATTGATAAGTGATATTAGTAATTAAACATAAATAGTAATAAAGATAAGTAGCTCTGAATGGAGCTCTGAAAAACTGATTGTCCAAACATAAAATAAGATTAGGTAATCTCTAATTATGTTAGAGGCTTGCGGTGCCGGGAACAGACCCGGAATTTAAAAAAAAAAAAAAAAAAAAAAAAAAAACCTAACCTAACCTAACCTAACCTACCTACCTACCTACCTACCTACCTACCTACCTACCTACCTACCTACCTACCTACCTACCTACCTACCTACCTACCTACCTACCTACCTACCTACCTACCTACCTACCTACCTACCTACCTACCTACCTACCTACCTACCTACCTACCTACCTACCTACCTACCTACCTACCTACCTACCTACCTACCTACCTACCTACCTACCTACCTACCTACCTACCTACCTACCTACCTACCTACCTACCTACCTACCTACCTACCTACCTACCTACCTACCTACCTACCTACCTACCTACCTACCTACCTACCTACCTACCTACCTACCTACCTACCTACCTACCTACCTACCTACCTACCTACCTACCTACCTACCTACCTACCTACCTACCTACCTACCTACCTACCTACCTACCTACCTACCTACCTACCTACCTACCTACCTACCTACCTACCTACCTACCTACCTACCTACCTACCTACCTACCTACCTACCTACCTACCTACCTACCTACCTACCTACCTACCTACCTACCTACCTACCTACCTACCTACCTACCTACCTACCTACCTACCTACCTACCTACCTACCTACCTACCTACCTACCTACCTACCTACCTACCTACCTACCTACCTACCTACCTACCTACCTACCTACCTACCTACCTACCTACCTACCTACCTACCTACCTACCTACCTACCTACCTACCTACCTACCTACCTACCTACCTACCTACCTACCTACCTACCTACCTACCTACCTACCTACCTACCTACCTACCTACCTACCTACCTACCTACCTACCTACCTACCTACCTACCTACCTACCTACCTACCTACCTACCTACCTACCTACCTACCTACCTACCTACCTACCTACCTACCTACCTACCTACCTACCTACCTACCTACCTACCTACCTACCTACCTACCTACCTACCTACCTACCTACCTACCTACCTACCTACCTACCTACCTACCTACCTACCTACCTACCTACCTACCTACCTACCTACCTACCTACCTACCTACCTACCTACCTACCTACCTACCTACCTACCTACCTACCTACCTACCTACCTACCTACCTACCTACCTACCTACCTACCTACCTACCTACCTACCTACCTACCTACCTACCTACCTACCTACCTACCTACCTACCTACCTACCTACCTACCTACCTACCTACCTACCTACCTACCTACCTACCTACCTACCTACCTACCTACCTACCTACCTACCTACCTACCTACCTACCTACCTACCTACCTACCTACCTACCTACCTACCTACCTACCTACCTACCTACCTACCTACCTACCTACCTACCTACCTACCTACCTACCTACCTACCTACCTACCTACCTACCTACCTACCTACCTACCTACCTACCTACCTACCTACCTACCTACCTACCTACCTACCTACCTACCTACCTACCTACCTACCTACCTACCTACCTACCTACCTATAAGTTCTTGTTGATTGCTACTCAATGAGTCAATACTTCTGTATACTTCATCGTTTACTCCGAACACGTATGTTAACATTTGTCCTAATAATCCACGTCTCCTTCTAGAAATCTTTATTCCAGTAAGGTAATCCTTTATCTTCTCAAATCGTGCTTTCTCTTCGTTCAAATGATAATAAAATTCTGCACAATGGGTGTCTTTTGTATACTGTTGTGTGTCAGTGCATAACTTTTGAAACTGATTAGTTATTTTTATCGTATTATTTAAATTCAGTTCCAAATCACTCCTTTCGTAATTAGTTTCTATTCTAAAACTCCCTCTGTTTATTGTTGAAGTACCTATTTGTTCTACATATAGGCCTGGATTTAAATGTTTCATAGTAAACATTGATGTACTTGTTACTTGTCCGATACACAATAATAATGTAGTATAGAGTAACACGCCTGACTTAAGTGTCTTAGACTTTTTATTTATGTTATTTGCTATGTTACTATTCACAGGCGTTTCGGTATTTTTTCTTAACGTATTCGTGTTAGTCATTAATTCTTCCTGATATACGGGTAAAGGAATTAATGTATGTATTGATCGTTTTTGACATAAACCTGTCGATTTTTTGAGTGTCACTACTCTTATCACCCCGTCGCTTCCTGGGTGAACGCTTTCCACTTTTGCCAAGGGCCACTTACTTGGACTTATGTTTTCATCTTTTATTAGTACTATGGTTCCAATTTTGATATTTTCTTGAGTTTCTTTCCACTTGTATCTTTGTTGAAGTTGATGTAAATAATCAGATGACCAGGCTTTCCAGAAATCTTTCTTCATTCTTTGAATTTGTTTCCATCTATTTATTAAATCAGTATTTATGTTTGATAACGGATCTGGGATTCCAACTGCTTCCCGACCAATTAAAAAGTGACTAGGCGTTAGTATTGTATTATCATTGATGTCTTCGCTTTGTGCACATAACGGCCTCGAGTTTAGGCAAGCTTCAATTTGATGTAAAAATGTTATCATTTCTTCGTACGTTAATGTCGATTCTCCAATTACTCGACGTAAATGGTACTTTACTGATTTTACGCTGCTCTCCCAAATCCCACCAAAATGGGGGGTTGCTGGCGGATTAAAATGCCACTGAGTACCTATACTGGTCATCGTATTTTGGAATCCAGGTGACTGTGTTATTTGCAATAATTCTTGTTCCAAAAATTTCGCTGCGCCTACGAAGTTCGTGCCATTGTCACTATACATATGTGACACGTGTCCTCGTCTGGCCATGAACCTCCGCAGTGCCGCAATAAATGTTTCAGTTGTCAAATCTCCCACTAATTCTAGATGAATTGCTTTTGTTGCTAAGCATACAAATACAGCAATATATGATTTGTAGGACTTGTGACCTCTTCCTTTCATTGTTCTTGTTTGTATTGGTCCCGCATAATCCACTCCAGTGTGACTAAATGGATATGATTGCGTGACTCTTGCTTTTGGAAGTATCCCCATTTTCTGTACTTTCGTTTCGGACCTGTATCTCGCGCATTTGACGCACTTTTTTAGTGTACCTTTGACAACTTGTTTTCCACCTATAATCCAGTATTTTTGTCGTAGGACAGCTGTAGTTAGTTTATTTCCTCCATGTAATGTTTTCATGTGTGCGTTTTGTATTATTAATGACGTTATATGATGTCGGCGTGGTAATAGTATAGGATGTTTTTGATTATATGGCAAGTCAGCGTTTTCTATTCGACCTCCAACTCGTAATAATCCATCGTTATCAATAAATGGATCTAGTGTGGATAATTTACTGTTTTTCTGCAGTGATTTTTTCTTTCGAATAATTTCTTTTTCATCGTAAAATTCTTCTTGTTGCAATATGCATAGAATTCGTTTCTCTGTTTCTTCTAGTTCCGTACAGGATAATGGTTCGTGCTTTTTGCGCTTGCTGATAAATCTGTAGCAATACGCTAATGTTCTTATCATTTTATTGTAGTTAGAAAATCGACTCCAGATGTCATACTTTTCATTCGTAGTATTAATTGTTGTTGATAAACAGTACTTGGCTTCTTCATTTGGCTGTGGTGCTGTTGTTGTAATAGGTATATCACTCGTCTGTAACCATGGTGGGCCGTTCCACCATAAGGAACAGTTTATTAATTTTTCTGGCTCCAATCCTCTTGATATAATGTCCGCTGGGTTTTCAGACGATATGACATGATTCCATTGAGCGTTAGGTTTTATGCTGTTAATTTCTGACACTCTGTTGGCCACGAACGTATGCCATCGCCCAGGATCTCCTTTTATCCATCCCAACGTGATCATAGAATCCGTCCAGCATGAAATCACGGTATTGTTATCACCGTTTAGAGCATTTTTTATTTTTTCTATTAAATTAGCCAATAATACTGCGGCGCATAGCTCAAGACGCGGTAATGTTGTTTTTTGTTTTTTCGGTGCAACTTTTGACTTAGCTTGGAGCAATGTTATGTAGTAACTGTTATTCACCATTACTCTGCTATAGACGACAGCCCCGTATGCTTTTTCTGAGGCGTCGCAGAATCCATACAGCTCAAACTTTGTCCTGTCTATCGTGTGACACCATCGTGGTACTTGTATATTTTCTATGTTTTTTAACTGTTTTTGTATTTCTGTCCATTTATTTCGTATTATGTCATTTACTGGTTGGTCCCATTCCATCCCAGACGTCCACAGTTGTTGTACTAGTAATTTTAGTGTTATGATGATGGGGGCCAACCAGCCCAACGGATCAAATATTTTCGCCACCTCTGACATAATGAACCGTTTGGTGGGTTTTGTGTTTTCTGTTATAGTTATTTGAAAACAGAATTTATCTTCGCCTGGAGACCATATAATTCCCAACGACTTTCTTGTTTCGTCTAAGGGAAGTTTCAGCATCCGACTTTCTTCTTTATCGCATGTTAAATTGTTCAACAATTCCGAACTATTTGAAGACCATTTTCGTAGTTGGAAACCACCTTTGTTTAACATTGCTATTAATTGTTCTTGTAATTCCTTGACGGAGCTTTCCTGGGATTCTCCTGACAAAATATCGTCAACATAGAAATCCTGTAACGTTACTCTACTGGCGATAGGGTAATTGTCTTGTTCGTCTAATGCTAGTTGTTGTAATGTTCTCACGGCCAGATAAGGCGCGCTTGTTGTGCCATACGTGACCGTTGTTAGTTCGTATTCACTAATGGCCTTTTTTGGAGAAAATCTCCATAAAATTCTTTGATATTTATAGTCTTCTTGGTTTATTTTTATGAACCGGTACATTTTCATAATGTCGGCCATGAAAGCAATCTTATGCGTTCTCCAGCGTAATAATATGTTTGATAAGTCTTGTTGAAGTCGTGGTCCTTTATGTAAATTTTCATTAAGGCTTATTTTACTACTTGTTTTACTACTAGCGTCAAATACCACTCGTAGTTTTGTTGTAAGAGAGTCTTCTTTTATTACCGCTTGGTGGGGAATATAATACTCTCCTGTGTAATATTCTGGTTTAGGTACTTTTCTCATATGACCCATATTTAGGTACTCGTACATAAATTCCTTGTATTGTTGGCGTAAATTTTCATTTTTTTCGAACTGACGTTCTAGTTGTAATAGTCGAGCCACGGCTTTTTTCCTTGACTCGCCATATTTTATGTTCGCGTCCTTAAACGGCAGTCGTACCGTATAAGTGCCGTCGAAACTTCGTATTGTAGTATTTGTATAGTAATTTTCACACAACTCATCATCTTTGGTGAGTGCATAGTGTCGTGGAATTTCTTCTAATTCCCAAAATTTTGTTAATTGTTGTATGTCGTCGGTGCGAGTCATCATGCTTAATACTTTGATGCCACCGTTTGTGTCTTGCGGATATAACCCGGATAAAATCCAACCCAATTCTGTTTCTTGAGCGATTATACCGCCTTGTAGTCGTTTAAAACCTTGTAATAGTATTTTACTATATTCTTGGGCACCTAAAATTATGTCTATAGGTCCCTTTTTGTTGTACGTTGGGTCTGCCAATAGAACATTGTCCAACTCTTGTAATTGTTGTAAGTTACTTCTTGGTAACGAGTTTGTAAGCTTTGGTAGTACTATAAGTGTTACAGGTAGTCTGTACTCACTAGAGTACCTTGGTTGTAGTTTTATGTTAATTGTATATTTCGATGTCTTAGGTTCGTTGTCTCCAATGCCTTTTATTTCGGCTCGAACCTTTTGTCTTGGATACGACAGCAGTTGTGCTACTTCTTCCGTGCAAAATGACGCTTCTGAACCTTGGTCACACAATACTCTTAATAATTGTGGTGTTCCATCATACGACGTGGTTTGTAATAGCGCTGTGGCTAATAAGACCGTATTTTTTGCCTCTAAATTGGTAGCTGATAAGTTCGATAACGTTGTGTTTTGTTTTTTATCACTCATAGTTGGTTTAGGAGTGAACTTTTTCGTATACTCAGAAGACTCTGGTTGTCTTTTAATTGAATCGAATGTTCGGTGTAATAGTGTGTTATGACCTTTATGTTGACATATTTCACATTTTGTATAAAACTCGCTCATGCATTTTATTTGTTTATCATGATTTAAGCAGCGTTTGCACATTTCTTTGTCTGAGACTTCCTTATATCGTTGCGTCACGTTCAAGGTTTTAAAACTAGGGCATTTATTTATATTATGTTCTGTGCTTTTGCAGTACCAGCAATGTTTACTTTTTGATGATTCTGCTATTGGTACGAGTGTTCCCCGGTATTTATTTATTGTATGATTCACCGAGTTATTACTCAGGTGATTATACGTAATTTTTTGCTGATCGTAGGACTTTAAACTTTTAAATCTTTTTTCTAAAAACTGTAACATTTCTTCAAACGATTCCAATTTGTTTGGGTGTTGTAACTGATCCTCGTATTTTGAGTCAGTTTGTTGGTCCCATTTCCTGGCCAAAAGTCTAGCCAAAATAGGGTCCCATGTTGAAATGTCAATTCCTTGATGTTTTAAAGATTCCAAACATTCTTTTATGGTGTCGTGCATGTCTCTTAAACCCGCTGCATTCGCAACATTTAGCTTGGGTAAATCTAATAATTTATCGATGAATTTAATTGATATCATTCGTTCGTCTTCATAACGTTGCGTAAGCAATTTCCACGCGGTTTCATAGTTCGATTCACTTATCGTTAGATGACGTATAATTTTTGCTGCGTCACCTTTTACATTTGTCTTTAAATATTGCATCTTTTCTACCAATGAAATATTTTTATCTTCATGAATAATTTTTTTGAATAAATCATGAAAAGTATACCATGAGTCATAACTCCCAGTAAAAGTTGGAATAGAGATACGGGGTAGTTTTCCTGACGACTGTGTTAAGGTTATTTTTTCGCTGGAACTGTCATGGATTTTTTCTTCCAGCATCTCCATTGTAGTATCGAACTCAATTTGGGTGTTTTCAAAATATTTATTTTTGAAGTAAAGGTGTCCCGATGTATCCTCCTCCAATAATAATTCAATGTGTGTTTCTTCAATATCCTGCCATCGTTTTTGTAAGTTGTTTATTGTAGTTTGTAAATGCCATATAGGTTTGTTTTCAGTGACTGATTCTTTTGCCTGAATTAGCCTTTTTGACATCTGGGATATCCTGAACATTTGTATCAACGTCTTGGGATTCCCTCTCCCTTCTTCTTCGTTTGTGTTTTGTTCTTCAGGTTCATATATCGCCTGAACAAGTTGAAGTCTTTCTTCATATTTTTGTAGGTGGGCTAAGCCCTCGTTGTATTGTTTCTGGATATTTCCAAAGTAATTTGTAGTGATATATTTGTGAGATGATAACATCTCTTGTTTCTCCAGTTTCGAGTGATTCTCTTGCACCCGTTGGAAAATAGTAGTTAGTGTTTGTCTTTTTTCGTCAATGTATTTTTGTGTTCTTCGGCTCACGGAGTCCTTTTTAATGTTTGTAATTATCCTCCTGATCTCGTTATAATCTTCCTCCTGGCTCTTGATTGCTGTGTTTATTTCTTGTATGTCCATAGTGCTTCTTTTGTCTTCTTCCCTAATAGCCCTACCCTAACTTCCCTACTACTAATGTTTTAAGTCAATACTTATCGTACCTGCGCTCTCGCTATAACACGTCCCTGAAGGTGCGACTTCTCAATCAGCTGGTGAGTCCCGCTTGTGGGAGGCCAGTGACCGAACCGCAACGAGAGGCTTTCTGACAGAGTACGTAAGTAAAAGTCTTTCAGTCAATTCCGAAACTGATGCTTTGTTGAGTACACCAGCCCGTTCTTAACTGATTTGTATGTCTGTTATGTCAAACCTACGGGGGGGTTAGAGGGAGGAAAAAAAACTTTACTTTTACTCGAAGGACCAAATGTACAGGCGTAGTCTGGGCTAGTGGACTAACGCCGTGTTTGACAGAAGAACCTAAGGTTATAGTTTGAAGTACCTAAAGCCCTTAAGTTCCTAGCCTATATGATGGGATACCTGCACCGCGCTACCTAAGGTGACAGGGAGATGGATGTTTGGGTGGAGGATTGGTAATTCTCACTGCCGGTCAAGCAGACTCACAGGACCGGTCAGAACTGACGGCTAAGGGTGTCTTGGCCACAGTGAGATGGAGGTTTGGGTGGAGGATTGGTAACTCTCACTGCCAGTCAAGCAGACTCACAGGACTGGTCAGAACTGACGGCTAAGGGTGTCTTGGCCACAGTGAGAGGGATGTAAATGAGAGATGAATAAATTCAAATCTGATTTATTTTACACAATGTACACCTTATATACTACTTATTGCTAATACACACATATACCATTTTGTGTTAGTGTGTCGTACGTGTAAAGTATAACGCAGTGTCTTTAAATCATGTCAGTGCTAATTTTGCACATTATGTTGACATGCTTTACTTGTATGTTGACATGCTCTACTTTTGAGTTTGCTGCGTTGCATGTTCAATGTGCATTGAACATGCAACGCCTACCTACCTACCTACCTACCTACCTACCTACCTACCTACCTACCTACCTACCTACCTACCTACCTACCTACCTACCTACCTACCTACCTACCTACCTACCTACCTACCTACCTACCTACCTACCTACCTACCTACCTACCTACCTACCTACCTACCTACCTACCTACCTACCTACCTACCTACCTACCTACCTACCTACCTACCTACCTACCTACCTACCTACCTACCTACCTACCTACCTACCTACCTACCTACCTACCTACCTACCTACCTACCTACCTACCTACCTACCTACCTACCTACCTACCTACCTACCTACCTACCTACCTACCTACCTACCTACCTACCTACCTACCTACCTACCTACCTACCTACCTACCTACCTACCTACCTACCTACCTACCTACCTACCTACCTACCTACCTACCTACCTACCTACCTACCTACCTACCTACCTACCTACCTACCTACCTACCTACCTACCTACCTACCTACCTACCTACCTACCTACCTACCTACCTACCTACCTACCTACCTACCTACCTACCTACCTACCTACCTACCTACCTACCTACCTACCTACCTACCTACCTACCTACCTACCTACCTACCTACCTACCTACCTACCTACCTACCTACCTACCTACCTACCTACCTACCTACCTACCTACCTACCTACCTACCTACCTACCTACCTACCTACCTACCTACCTACCTACCTACCTACCTACCTACCTACCTACCTACCTACCTACCTACCTACCTACCTACCTACCTACCTACCTACCTACCTACCTACCTACCTACCTACCTACCTACCTACCTACCTACCTACCTACCTACCTACCTACCTACCTACCTACCTACCTACCTACCTACCTACCTACCTACCTACCTACCTACCTACCTACCTACCTACCTACCTACCTACCTACCTACCTACCTACCTACCTACCTACCTACCTACCTACCTACCTACCTACCTACCTACCTACCTACCTACCTACCTACCTACCTACCTACCTACCTACCTACCTACCTACCTACCTACCTACCTACCTACCTACCTACCTACCTACCTACCTACCTACCTACCTACCTACCTACCTACCTACCTACCTACCTACCTACCTACCTACCTACCTACCTACCTACCTACCTACCTACCTACCTACCTACCTACCTACCTACCTACCTACCTACCTACCTACCTACCTACCTACCTACCTACCTACCTACCTACCTACCTACCTACCTACCTACCTACCTACCTACCTACCTACCTACCTACCTACCTACCTACCTACCTACCTACCTACCTACCTACCTACCTACCTACCTACCTACCTACCTACCTACCTACCTACCTACCTACCTACCTACCTACCTACCTACCTACCTACCTACCTACCTACCTACCTACCTACCTACCTACCTACCTACCTACCTACCTACCTACCTACCTACCTACCTACCTACCTACCTACCTACCTACCTACCTACCTACCTACCTACCTACCTACCTACCTACCTACCTACCTACCTACCTACCTACCTACCTACCTACCTACCTACCTACCTACCTACCTACCTACCTACCTACCTACCTACCTACCTACCTACCTACCTACCTACCTACCTACCTACCTACCTACCTACCTACCTACCTACCTACCTACCTACCTACCTACCTACCTACCTACCTACCTACCTACCTACCTACCTACCTACCTACCTACCTACCTACCTACCTACCTACCTACCTACCTACCTACCTACCTACCTACCTACCTACCTACCTACCTACCTACCTACCTACCTACCTACCTACCTACCTACCTACCTACCTACCTACCTACCTACCTACCTACCTACCTACCTACCTACCTACCTACCTACCTACCTACCTACCTACCTACCTACCTACCTACCTACCTACCTACCTACCTACCTACCTACCTACCTACCTACCTACCTACCTACCTACCTACCTACCTACCTACCTACCTACCTACCTACCTACCTACCTACCTACCTACCTACCTACCTACCTACCTACCTACCTACCTACCTACCTACCTACCTACCTACCTACCTACCTACCTACCTACCTACCTACCTACCTACCTACCTACCTACCTACCTACCTACCTACCTACCTACCTACCTACCTACCTACCTACCTACCTACCTACCTACCTACCTACCTACCTACCTACCTACCTACCTACCTACCTACCTACCTACCTACCTACCTACCTACCTACCTACCTACCTACCTACCTACCTACCTACCTACCTACCTACCTACCTACCTACCTACCTACCTACCTACCTACCTACCTACCTACCTACCTACCTACCTACCTACCTACCTACCTACCTACCTACCTACCTACCTACCTACCTACCTACCTACCTACCTACCTACCTACCTACCTACCTACCTACCTACCTACCTACCTACCTACCTACCTACCTACCTACCTACCTACCTACCTACCTACCTACCTACCTACCTACCTACCTACCTACCTACCTACCTACCTACCTACCTACCTACCTACCTACCTACCTACCTACCTACCTACCTACCTACCTACCTACCTACCTACCTACCTACCTACCTACCTACCTACCTACCTACCTACCTACCTACCTACCTACCTACCTACCTACCTACCTACCTACCTACCTACCTACCTACCTACCTACCTACCTACCTACCTACCTACCTACCTACCTACCTACCTACCTACCTACCTACCTACCTACCTACCTACCTACCTACCTACCTACCTACCTACCTACCTACCTACCTACCTACCTACCTACCTACCTACCTACCTACCTACCTACCTACCTACCTACCTACCTACCTACCTACCTACCTACCTACCTACCTACCTACCACCGCTTGACGTTGAATTTGAACTATTTTAATTAGTAGTTCTTTTGGAAAACTTAATATTGCGATTTATTATATTTTAGCCATCGCCATCTATGTCTAATATACTGCATAATTATTTCTACATTAGAATTTTCCTTTTTATATTTTTTTTTTTTATTCACTAATACTTTTGATTTGAAATCTTGTTTAGTGTCGAATCTTCTTTATACGTTCTCGTTATTATCCGGCGTTTCGACCGTGACCTATGTTTTGCACTTACAAATCGTACAAACGTACTGTTATCGCAAGTAGGGAGGAATCGATACCATCTATGTATTTATTCTTTTAATGGATACTGTATCGGTCGTTCTGTATCGGTACTCAATCAGTATACGATACTCGAATTGATTTCGAATTGATTGTGAAGTATCGAATACTATTCATAGATAATATCCTATTATTATAAATAAGAAAATAACTGTCTGTCCTAAACCACTCAACCAACTTTGATAAAATTATGGTACAAAGATGGAATATAGCTTGAAGAAGTATAATTATAGCTTATTATCGAGATAAATTGTGTATAAAGGGTTGAAATATGGGATGGAATTTTGTATGGAAATTCGCCATTTTTGATGATAGAATCATGAATCTTAACCGTGTATTAAATCGCACTTAATCATAAATAAATAAATATTCGTTCTAGCGTTTTACAAATTTTACTTACATGAGGATAAAATTCAACCTCTAAAGGCCCAAAATCATACAGCCGAAACCACTGAGCCTAGAAAAGTATTTTTGAACACCGTATTTCATGGGTTACAAGAGCACTAGCAAGGGATTTTTGGAAAATCAGCCCCTTAAGAGGGTGAAAAGCGTATAGATGAATTTATTGGGCAAGGAACGTAAAACCTATTATGCGATTCTTTCCTTTGTTGTAAATGGTCTTTAAGAAATTATTTTTTGAAATTCAACCCCGTTTTATTTTGGGGTGGGTTGCGGTAGGCGCGCTCCTCGCACCACTCCGTCCGGAGCGACAGAGACGCCCACAACCCACCCGCGAAGCACGTTACCTTCGTCGTTGGGCCGCCATCGCCCTTCTGGGTTACTTGTCATCAGTGGGCAGCCCGATGAATACCCCTTATTTGGGGTACCTACCCATCGACCAACGTCCCCCCTTCGGGGAGGACGTCGGTCTTTCCTCACTCGGTCGGCCTTTCCTCACGCGTTTGGCCTTTCGGCGGGTGACGGACTAATCCCAGGTCACATCACCCGCGGCCTAGGCAAGGCTGGCATGAGGCGCAGCTACTCGCGCTTACGCCGCCCCTGTCACCCGCGGCGGATCGCCTCATCGAGGCTGCGCTCGTCGCGCAGGTGTTCCGCTGCCTGCTTCTGCAAGTTCATTGCCTCGCAAAAGGCTGCGACCGCGTCCTAGTTCCTGACTCTGTCAACCATCGCCCTGGCGATAGTCAGCAACGTCAGGTCGGCACCGATGATTGCGACGAGTTCACGACGCTGTTCTGCCCAAACGCCGCAGGCCTTGAGTTTATGCTGCGCCGTATCCTCGTCGCAATCGCAGTGGAAATTCGGAAATTCAACCCCTGAGGGGGTGAAAGTGTATAGCCGAAATCATTAGGCTTAGAAACATGAAATTTTGTCTTTTTCAATGTCAATATTGTCAATTTTCTTGCGGAAAGTGCTCACTAAAAAAGAGTTCTTTGCAATTTTACCCCTTTTTTTTTTTTTTTTTTTTGGGTGGACTATGGTAAGCGCACGCGCGGTCCTGTCCGTCCGGGGTGATGAAAGGACGGCGCACGGGCCCATAACCCACCCGTACCCACGTCACCTCGTTATTTGTTGGGCCGACCACCGGAGCAGATGTGACTTGTCATCAGTGGTCGGCCCGACGGAATACCCTTTCGGGTAACCTCACGTCTCGACGTACTGGGACGTCGGTCGCCATCGCGCGGTCAGCCTCTCTGCAGGTGATGGACAATTCCCCGGTCCGATCACCCGCGGCCTCGGCTAGAGCGGCATTAGGCGCAGATACTCGCGCCTGCGCCGCCCCAGTCGCCGGCGGCGGAACGTGTCGCCGAATAGGAGCTCTACTCGCACACGATCCGCCGCCTCCTTCCGTGAGATTACGGCCTCACAGAAGGCGGCGACCGCGTCCCAGTTCCTGACACTGTCGAGCATCTCCCTGGCGATGGTCGGCAGCGCCAGGTCGGCACCGATAATCGCGACGAGTTCACGGCGCTCCCTTTCCCACGCAGTACACTCCTCGAGCGTGTGCTGCGCCGTGTCCTCGTCGCAACTGCAGTAGTGGCAGGACGGTGTGCTCTCCCTCCTGATAATCTTGTGCAGGTACTTCCCAAAACACCCGTGCCCCGTCAGCACCTGCACAAGTCGGAAGGAAAGCACCCCGTGCGTCCGCTCCAACCACTCCATCAGCACCGGCCGGAAGGCCTCGACGGTCCTGACACCGTACCGAGGACTCTCCAGCCGGACTGCCCAACGGGCAATAACTCCTCGGCGGGCGTCGACCCGCCAGGCGGTGATCTCCTGCAAGGAGACCATACCGCGGCGGGCGCGCGTCTCCGACACCCGCCGATAAATGTCGGCGAGCATCTCCGCCTCCAGGTCCCACGGGGGAGTTGCGGCCAGGAGGCACGCTGCCTCCGTCGCCACGGTGCGGTAACCCCGTATGGCCCTGATCGCCATAACCCTCTGTGGTCGCCACAGGAGGGCCCTAAGACGGACGGTCAGGGACCCCGCCCACACCGGTGCGCCATACAGGGCCATCGACCGGATCACCCCCGTGTACAGCTGTCGGCACGTAGCACTGGGTCCACCCACATTCGGCATCAGCCGCGAAAGGGCGGACGCCGCGCCGACAAGCCGGGGGACAAGTCGATGGAGATGCTCCCGGAACCAAAAATGCCCGTCGAGCACCAGGCCCAAGTACTTCATGTGGGCCTGGATGCTGATGGTGACCGACTTCACGGTGATCGAAGCGCCGGCGGGAGGCCCGGCGGTACGGAGGCCATGGAACAAAAGGGCCTCCGTCTTTTCCAGGGCTACACTCAACCCCAGCGCTTCGATCCGCCTGACAATCTCCTCGGTGCCGAGAGTTGCCAGGCGTGCCGCCTCCTCTAGTGTCCCACCCCGGGCTGTGACTAGTGTATCGTCGGCGTAGCAAATTACGCCCAGCCCGGGTGGGAGACTTCCTCTCAACGCCCAGTCGTAGCCGATATTCCACAGGGTCGGACCCAGAACCAACCCCTGTAGGACACCGCACGTCATGGGCGTTCACACAACGTCCCCTACTCGGTTAACGTAGAGGACGCTGCGCCCCTCCAAGTAGTCTGCCACCAGCCGCCTGAGGTACACGGGCACCCCGTGATACTTCAGTGCCTCCCTGATGCAGCTGAATGGCAGACTGTTGAAGGCGTTGGCGATGTCCAGGGACACCGCCAACAAGACTCCTCCGCCGGTGACGGCCTCCGCTACCACGGCCTTCAGGCGCAGCAGGGCCGCGATCTTCGAACGCCCTCTCCGAAAACCAAACTGGGCGTCCGACAGATCGGGCCCGACCCCGACGAGGTGCCGCTCGATGCGGGCAGCCAACGCCCTCTCTAGCAGCTTACCCGCATCATCGAGCAGCACGATGGGCCTGTAGGCCGAGGCCGACTCGGGAGACCGTCCCGGCTTTGGCAGGTGAACCAGCCTCCCCTCTTTCCAGCACCCAAGGAACTGCCCGGACGTCAAACAAGAGTCGAACAGTCCCCTGAGGCGTGGTCCCAGGTGCTCGAGGACCAGGGCCAGCACACGGTTCGGAATACCGTCGGGCCCGGGGGCGGTGGATTTGACTCGCATACGCGCCACCGCCGCTCCCATTTCTGGCTCTGTGATGGGCGGAGCACTTTCATCTTCAGCCTCCCGGTCGCTGTCCGGCGAAGCCATGACCGGGGGCGTGTGCTCCGCCCGCCGTGGAAAGAGGTCCTCGACAACTCTGGTGAGGAGGCTGGGCTGGAGAGTCTCGGTGAGGGGGGGGGGGCCCGCCCGCGGAGCTTGTTCAGCGCCGCGAGGTAGGGGCGACCCCAGGGGTCACGCTCGAGACTGTCCAGCATCTCCCGCCGACTAACGTCCTTGGCGGTAGGGACGGCCAGCCTGAAGGCAGACCGCGCACTGCGGTAAGCCTCGTACAGCTGGCCCTCCCGCTCAGCGTCGCGGTGACGCGCTCGGCTGCGGGTGTAGGCCCTCCGGGCACGTATGCATGCGGCCCGAAGGTCCGCCAATTCTCGGGACCACCAGGGGACCGCACTCTTCGGGGGCAGACGCCGCACACGGGGCATGGCCTCATCGCAGATCTGCGTTAATGCACAGCGGATGCGGCCAGCCTCGGCATCCACCCCGTCCGCCTGGGGCGGTGAGGACAGCCACGACTGAACGATGGCTGCCTCCGCCAACAGGTCCCGATCCAATCGACCCACAGCCCACCGCAGAAACGCGGGAGCTCCGTCCGCCGTGTGACCCCTGCTGGGCTGCAGGAGGGTCCGGGAGACCTCTATCCGGATGTATCGATGGTCGGATAGGGTCTCAACCTCCTCCTGGACGCACCAGCTCCTCACACGTGCTGCGACATTAGGGCTAGCAAACGACAAGTCCACTATCGACCCGCCCTGCTGCCGCACGCACGTTTGCACCGAGCCCCTGTTCAGCAAACAGAGGCCCAGTGCCGCTGCCCACTCTTCGACCGCCCGCCCACGGTCATTCGTCCTGGGGGACCCCCACGCCGTGGACTTGGCGTTGTAGTCCCCCAGAACGAAGATTTGGCGCGATGCCAGTCGCCGTATCGAGGCCCCCAGGATGGTGAGGAAGGCCCCGAAATCCGTCGCGCTGCTGTTAGGGGAGAAGTAAACACCAAATAGCGTAACCTCTCCCCATTCCGCCGCGACATACCCGTCGCCCCTGTCCTTGAGCAACAAAGGCGGGGAATGCCACGACGTGGAGGCGACGATTGCCACAGAGCCGTCACTGCTGCCCAGCCAATTGGGCCGGTCAGACACCACGTACGGCTCCGCGGCTACGGCTGTACCGATCAACCACTCCGCCATGGCTTGCAAGAAAACGTCCTGTGCCTCGGCGGCTTGGTTGAGGTTGGCCTGCAGGAGGTGGTAGGATTCGGTCGCCATTACTGGGCCGTATCCATCACCTCCTCCACGCTGGCGGGCGATCGGGTCGCGCTAGGGGCGGGAGCGGCCGGGGTCGTCGGGCCGCTCCGCCCCTTTGGAGCCGAAGCCGGGGGTCTGCACTCCCTGCGCCCCATGCGGTGCTTGGCGGGCCTATTGCCCGCCGCACACGCGGGGCAGTGGGGAGTGGCGGCGCAGGATGCCGCCTTGTGCCCGGGTTGACCGCAGCGGAAGCAGAGATCGCTGCAGTCAAAGCAATTGGTGCATGTCGGCCGAGTGTCCGACCGCCATGCACTTGTAGCACCTCGCAGGCCGGGACTCCAGCACGGTCACCCGTGCCGAGCTCCAGCCCACGAGGAGCCTGCCTGAGTCGGCCAATTGCTTGGCCGACTCCACCGGGCACTGCACCCAGGCAGCACCGACGCCGCCCGGACCAGGGCGGATGGCGCCAATTCGGACGGTGTCCACGGGACACCCGGTTTTCGAGACGATGGCCTCCCGGATGTCATCCACCGTCACGGAGTCGTCCAGACCCACGACGCGTAGTTCTGCGCACTTTACGGGTCTGGCGATCTTGACGCCACCCTCCTCTGCGAACAGACCCCTCAACTTAGCCGCCATGCTATCGGCCGTCTTGGCGCCCTCGGCCCCAGGGAACTCTAGAATCCGTGCCCCTGTCCGGGCCTTGCGGGTCCTGGCTTCGACGCCTCCTAAATCGGAGACGTCAAGCTCCCGCCGGGCGCGACGTAAGACGACCTCATAGCTGAGGCCGTTTTCGGCCGCCTCAGGCAGCACGGTGATCACCACCGCGGCTGACTTTGGCGGCCGGAGCCTCCTGCGCGACCTCTTATTTGCGGCTCCTGCTTTGGGAGCGGAGGCTTTGGCGGCACTTTTGGCCTCCGCTCTCCTCTTCTGGCCGCGACTTTTTCGGCTGCGCTCGGCTGTCTGCCAACCTTCTTCAGGTGCAGCGGAGGGGCCGGGCACAGCAGTCACGGCCGCGGCTGCGTTGGCTGCTACCGGCGGAGCATTTGCCGGCAGCGGTTGAGGTCCGGCCTGAGCAGGAGCCGGTGCCACCTTCTTCCTCGCGGCGGGCCCTTTGGACTTCGGTCCAGCAACGGCCGCAGCGTAGCTCCCTACGCGCCCGCCCTGACAGGGTAGCGCATCAGGGGCTGACACCGCGGCCTTGGGCCTGTCCGCAGCCAGCGACGGCCGAAGACGGGGCTCCGGAGGCAGTCTTGACTCCAGAGCCGCCATGCGAGCGTCTAGCATTTTGCCGAAGACGTCCACCATGGCGCGCATGGTCTGGTCCGGCACGCCGTCCACTGCGGGCAGCGGGACTGCTTCGGCCGGCTGGGCCCTCTGGGGACTCGCCGCAGCGCGAGTTGGCGCAATGGGGACGGCGGGGGCGGCGGTAGGGCCGGCGCTTGTCGGCGGCGCGGTCCTCGCCAGTTGCGCGACCTGGCGCCGCAAGTCGACCATTTGCTTGGCCAACTCGCGGTTCGCCTTCTGCACCGCCGACAACTCCTTTTGTAGGGCCTTATTCTTCTCCTGCAGGCCTGAGACCTCACCACTAAGGCGGGCATTTTCGGCCTGCAGGGTTGCCACATCAGTAGGTGGGGGGTCGACACCTACAGCGGGCTCTGCAGCTGCCGCGCTGGTGGGAGGGATGTCCGCTAACACCCTCATCATCCTCGCGGCAGCCGCCTCATTCGCCCACTTTTGGGCATCGGTCCCCCGCACATGACCAATCGACGCTGGAGCCGTCAACCTCGCCGCCACAACTGCAGCCCCTCGTCGTCTACGAGAGGCTGGAACCTTGGGAGGAGGCATGATAGCGCCACTCCCCTCGGAGGCGGACTCTGAGCTGCCACCCATATTTAGGGGGCGCTTCCGCACCATCGAGGGGAGGGCCTCCTCCCCAACCTCTAGTGCTGCCGCCAAGGCCGATGCCGGCGACCGGGATGACCCACCGACGGTCTCCACTGCCGACATGTCGGTGTCCGACGGCTCTGCGGCAGTACTGCCGCCCTCGTCAGCAGTCGGAGCGGCTGCCGCGGCCTCTTTAGACAGCCGCTCCTGCTTGGCCAACTCGCGCCTTTTGACGCTTGTGGCCTTCCCCGTCCCCATGTGCTTTCTCTTTTTTCTCTTCTTAGGGGCCACTATTTTTGCCGGGCCCTCGGCTGACCTTGGGGCCTCAAGTGTCAGACTAGCAGCAGAGCTGCAGTCGGACGAGGCCTCTCCTTCCTCTGTGCCAGTTTTCCTGTAGCTTGGCAGGGCTTTTGGGTGGGAACTAATTAGATCCTCTGTGGTGGTAATTTTGAGCGTCTCACCCCTCCTATCTACATCAGGTGTGTGTGTGAACAATAATCCATCGAGTTCCCACGAGTATGGGAGAAATAAATGTCGACCCGGGCAGAGATCCCGATACCCGGGCAAGCGTACATTTGTTTCCCAACACAGGGGGTCCGCAGGTACCCTGGCTGGGGGCGCGCTAACGACTAAACAACCCATCAGCCATGCATCCTCTCGCCGCGCGCCAGAACTTAGGATTCTGGGTGATTGTTTTATAGAGGTTTTCTTCCTCGCGGTCCAGGCGGTTAAGCCAAGACCCTCGCTCCTGAATCTAGGCCTCAAGACAAATGTCCCGAAGCAAGAATCAGGTCTACGATTTGTCGCGGTTGGCAAATGCCTGCCCAGTCCTCAAACGAATGAGTGACTGGGCCCGTCGAATTTTCGCGTCCAATACCCTCTACAATTAGAGGGCATGGAGCGAATTTGGGGCATCCCACAAACTGGGCCCCCCCTCGGGCCAGATATTTGCCACGAGCGACAATTCCAGAGAGCAGTCCAAGGAATTGTCGCTCGTGCCCAGGGTACACCACGCGGAGGTTTCTGGCGTAGCACCCCGTAATTTTACCCCTAAGAGTAGGAAAAGCGTATAACTGAATCCACTGAGCCCAGGAACGATCATATTTGTATACAGTCGGCTTTCTTGGGCTACCCCAAGATTTTTTTTTCTTACTGCTCGCTTACCAAGCACAATATAAGAATTTTTGGCAATCCCACCCCTAAGGGGATGAAATGTGTATAACCTAAAATAATGGTCCTAGGAACATAAAAGTTTTAGTTTGGGATAAGTGATCTATCAAAGAATTTTTGGAAATTCAACTCCTAAGAAGGTGAAAAGTGTATAGCCAAGGATAGCTTAGGAATGTGAAAATGTGTGTGCTCATCTTTTTTTTTTTATTTATTACTATTATCAATAATACAAAAATGACAACTGTTTGCTTACAATCTAAAAATCACTAAGATCTGTTTTTTGGTGTAGGCGCCCACTAAGAAATTATTTTAGGCAGCCCCAAAAGGATTGAAAGGCATATAGTCGAAGACACCCAGCCTATACAGAGTGACTGGTAAAAGATTGTACATATTGAAGGAAACTATAGACAATGGTCACAAGTAACCAATAAAAATGTAAAAAGAAGACAATATTAATTAACCACATAGTAAACATCAACAACATTAGTGCCGCAAGACTCCTAAACAGTTGGTCACCCTATACGCCATGGATGCACAGACCGCGGCCCGCGGCCCGCATGCGGCCTGCCGGTTGAATACTGGTGGCCCGCCGACAGCAAAAATAATACTCTCGTACATTCGAAAAATATTGAATTCTATTCCAGATTATCAATTCTTTATTGTCTTTAATTACCTATACTTCTGGCGGCCCGCCATTAGTTCATTATTTGCCCGAGTGGCCCCTAGTCTTAATAAGTCTGTGCATCCCTGCTATAGGCGATACGGTGATTCTTCGGTTGTCAAGATTTTTATATTTATTACTAGAATTATTAAAACTAGGTGTAGGAATAATTTCATAAAAACCATTAAAAGTTGCAGACTCAGCTCATACCAATCCCGAAATAAGGTGATTTGTTTCTTGTGAAAAGAATAGTTTTGCCAGTGTACCTTGTTACGACCATACGTCTCACGACGAGGGCGCATTAGAAACCAAAAAACACTACACTTAACATATGATAACACACTGAATCACACTTACCACCAAAGTCTTGAACACGTTGAAAATGACATATGTGTAATCGCTGCTAAATTGTTATTGACATAATATTAAAAAAATAATAACGAACTACATAAAAAACAATACAGCGTGTGGAGCTACGCAAGGATTAGAAATACATTATTACGATTCCGTAATTATTTTAGGTTATGTTATTTTAGGTTGCAGTGTGACCAGATTTAAATTATGCTATCTACTCATTTGAATTCGGCTAAAATCTGCTATTTTTTTTCGAAAGAAATGCTAAAATTCTACTATAATGAAGTTTTAATGTGCATGAATTAATATTCATGCACATTAAAATGCAAAGAAAACGCAACTTAATATTTTCAAATGTTTATCAACAAAAAGTTTCTGAATTCTATTCACATTTGTATGCAGAGTGCATCAGGATATGGGCAACTGGTCAAACGAGAGTTAGGCAATGGCGGTAGGAACCCATGAAAAAATATGTTAAGGCAAAATAACGATTTGTTAATGAATTAATGACATGTAAAATTTTCAAATTTATCATCTCTTTTTCGTGTAGTAGTGTATCTGATTGAAATGTATAAAGTTAGTGATACTTAATCTACAACATATTCGTACTTTGTTAAATGTTCATTAGAATTCGAATAAATCAATGATTACACTTGCATAAACAGACAAACTTCGCTTTAAATCAGCTGATCGGCCGATGACCGTTCACGAGGTGCCTTTGTATCTACGCTACCATTGAAGCATTTGCGCAATTCATACCTATTTATACTGTCGAAGATTTACATGCCTACATGTATCCTGTCGGTACATGCCTACATAATATGTAACATTTAAGGCATTAACTCTTAGACACACATTTTTGAAATCACTTTTTGAATTTTTGAAAACACACTACACAACATATTCGAACACTTGCCTCATAACCTGATACACCTGTATAGGGTGTTAAGCTAGCTCGTAAAATATACGCATTCACCCTGTTCTTGAACTACCTGTTTGACATGTAGAATTGCAGCAACATGTTCATATATAAATTTGTTTCGCACGTCATTTTTTTATACTGTTCAATTGAGAAAATATGCGCTCACAAGATGTATTAAACATAGAATGTATATGAGAATTGCCAGTTGCCTGGCACGGATGGCATAATGGTTAGACATCGATTTACTGTGCCAGTGTCGCGGGTTCAAATCCCATGCGGGATAACACTTTGTGCGACTTGTTGTTCTGAGTCTGGATGTAATTTGTGTCCGTTAATTATATGTTTGTGAAGTCCCCAGCAATACAAGAACTATTTCATTAGTGCGTTGCCTTTAAAAAAAAGAAAGAAAAAGTTCAGAAAAAAGAACTTACACTATTTAAGAAAAATAGATTTTTTAAATATGTTTAGAGCAACTACCCTAGTGAAACACATTTATTTAGTCAATGTCTAATTCTGCTACATTCCTGCAAGGCTTTTTAATATTATGCTAAAATCTGCCAAATTTTCGAAATCTGCGACATAATCTGCTAAGCCCTAAATTAGGGATCGAATTCTGCTAGAATCGCAGAATTCTGCTAAATCTGGTCACACTGAGCCCAATGGGAGTAGCGCGCAGTGTTTCCACTTTTAGGGATTTCGCCCTATTTTAGGGTGAAATTACTAATTTAAAATAGGGCTTAGGGCTATTTAATACTTTTAGGGTTTTAGGGTAATTTTGGGGTAAAATTTAATATAAAAATAGCAAGCACTATTTTATCATAGACTTTGCCGATCACAAACGATGGTTACCCTCTATGGGCTCCCAGAGTTCACCGAAATTACTTTGTGTAAGACACGATAATAGAATTTAAACTAAATATTGCAGTGTTTAGATGTCGATATTTCAGTGTGATACTAATAGCTGGTATAGGAAATTTGCCCATTGGGCAGTCCGGCTGGAGAGGCCCCGCTACGATGTTGGGGTCGTCAAAGCCTTCCGGCCGGTGCTCTTGGAGTATTGAGGATGGCGGCACGGGGTTTTTTCTTGCTGACTAGCGTAAGTAGTGACGACGGACGGTTGCTTCGTCAAGTACCTACACACGGTCGTGAGGAGAGAGTACATCGTCCTGCCAACGTTGCGATTGCGACGAGGATCCATCAGCCCAATGGCGAAGGGGACCTTTTCATCACCCCCGGAAGAAATGGACGGAGTATGCGTTGGCTCAAAAAAGCAACCCAACCCAAGATAAAAGCTTCATAATGAAACCCTCCATGGTTTGTTGCACACCAGACTAAATATGATAGATTCAATTTAAGAACCCGACAGACAATGTACTCAACTTTTACCCGCAGCTAAAAAACTTAAGCCAAATGCTTCAGCTTCAACAACAGCATCATATTGTTCATCATCTACTTCTTCCACATATTAAAATGAATTCTTTTTATGATTACATGTTTACTACCTTTGATTAATAGATGCAAATAAAAATAAAAATCAAACCATCAAGTTTTGTTTTATTTCAAACTCATTTAAATTTTGCGCCCTAAATCAAGGATTTTTGGAGACTGATTAGGGTATTTAGGGCAAATTAATGAAAAAATCTAGGGTAAAACTATAACGTGATAGTGGTAACACTGTGAGTTCAATGTGATGCAACTATTTATTTCAAGTGCGTTGACCTATAAGTAGGTACTTATAATACAGCTGTTGTCAGATGTGTCCTTAACTAATTATCTTTATAAGATAATTGGTTCAAAATTTAAGTACCGTTTTTTTTACATATTCGGTATCAGAATCGATTACTGAATACCCTCCTTCAATATGTACAATCTTTTACCAGTCATCCTGTATATCATCATTATCTTGCTCTTATCCTAATTACTTTGGATCGACACAATATGTAGGTGCTCTTCTACCATTGTAAGTATATTGCAAAAGTTCTAGCAACATATTATGACCGGCTGTCTGGTGGACGACATTGTTAGCAAGACACACCCCAATTGGTTCAGATCGATGTAAATATTTGTCTTAGTAGTATTTTGCGACACCCACTGTTCATGAGTGATGAAAGCATAATATTATTTCTAGCCGCTACCAGACAGTAAGTTACAATCAAAATATTAATCCAATTTTCTATCTCTACAAAAAAAAAACAAATTTGAAGCGTCTGTTTGTCTGGCAAAATAACAATTTTTCTTTACTCTCACACAATTATTTGCACGATATACCTAAAAGCGGTTCATTTTTTTTGTCTGTCTATTCGTTACAGCTAATTTTTAAAACGGCTGGACCGATACTGAAAATATTTTACTATCAGATCCACCAGCCTAGTTACATAAGTTATGTTATGTTTTACCCCAGGCTATATTTCATCCTGGTGTGGCTGGAGTACATAACTGTGAGAATTATTTTAAATTTATTTGACTAATGGATAGATATTTCTAAGCGATATTTAACCACAACCCAGGCACAATGCCGGTGAAATCGCGAGAATTTAATGGATTTAAAAATTAATTCACGGATGAAAAGCTACATTATCAGTGAATAACATATAAAGGCTATTTTCATCTCGGTATTTGCCCGGGAACGAGAATTAAACCGGGGATGTTGACCAAATTTAAATATTCTTTCATCAATGAAGAGCTACGTTATCAGCGAGTAACATAGGCTATTTTTATCTCCGATATTTCTATGGGATTTCATTTTTTTTTTCACCCATACAAACTTATAATATCAGTGAGTAACATAGGCATTTAATATCTCGGCATTCGCATGGGAATGGAGCCGAAACTGCGGGCGTTTGATCGATATAATATTCTTTTCATTTTATCAGGGATTAAGGAAAGTTATATTTATCATCGTATTTCCACTGTAATCTAAACTACAAGGATGGAAGCAATATTCAAATGGGAAAGTTTGTGAAGATATTTGGATGTTTGTTACTCAATCACGCGTAAACTGTTGGACAGATTTATATGAAAATTAACACATACCTATAGTATTCCTTAAATTAAGAAATAGAATACTTTTTATGCTGATAGTACAAATTCTTTGAGATAATAGTTCAACATGCAAGTTAACTTTTATGCGGGCAAAAAAGATATTCTAACCGCAAGTATTATGATATGATACGTACGGTATTTTAAGTGTTGGAAGTATACGTGTTAAGTTAAAGTGACTATTTACCGCATTTACAGAGACAAATCTTTATACCTATACAATCAACATGGGGGTGTATCGCCTCGTATTTAAACATTGAATATGATGATAGGTGTATAGGACGCGAGGGCCCGATACCGTAGCCTCCAAGTTCACTGGATCTTACACTATTATTGATGTGAAACATCTATAGGCGAGGGTGACCGTGATTGTCGCGTGGCGTTTAACGCCACGCCTCGCGGTCTCCTATTAATTAAATATTAATTATACGTATGTATTCACAGCGTCTTTGGACGCGTTAAAACAGTTTCAGGGCTTGGCCCTCTGCCTGTAATGTTCTGCACAGCTGCTGGAGAACAGCCGGTCTTGGGGTTGATGTGCCTGACTCACCCCGCTCTTCACACCGTTGTGGCGGTCTACCCGAGCCAGATGAATCCCCGGTAGTCCCGGGGGAAGTCCAGCACCGAGTGACCAGCGACATCAGCGGTGACTCAGATGGGGGAGTCTTTAGGCGATCTGTGGTGTCGTAGGTGGTGGTGAAGTGATATCAGCAGGCGCCCCGCCCTTAGCTCGAGGACGGGCTTGGGCGGTTGCCGGCTGGAGAACACTTATCAGGAGCGGATGTGTTCTGCCCGTGCAACCGAGCTGGGAGGTTCGGCTGAGATTTCCCAGGGAATAAAGGAAAGGAATGAGATACCTATACCCTCGTATGGGTATCATGTGAGCTAGTGTGGGCACGTCTAAAGAATGGCGGCTCACGAAAGAAAGTCAGTCCGATATGGCCTCGGGTATGCGAGCGAAGTCGCGCGGGAGAGGTCTCCCGGTGGCGGGTAAATCAGGAGGGCGGGCGTGCAGTGGTGCAATACCGCGAAGGTGGTCCCACTCGGATGCATCTGCACGCTCGAACATCTTGCTCGATAGGCGGCGAGCAAAGTCCTCGATGGTCTCGATATTGAGGTCTCTACGTAGTGTGGTGTTACGTACTACGTAAGGGGCCGCAACGATGGTTCTAAGGGTGAGCGATTGCTGGGCTTCTAATTGTTTGCGTGTGGTATCGGCTAAGAGGCCGAACCAGGACGGGGCCGCGTAGGTTAGCCGGGTGCGTACGTATAATTTGTACACACCCAGTTTCACCTTTGTTGGAAGACGGGATGTGAACACCGGACGTAGGAGAGCTCGCGCCACACAAGATTTGGAAACGTTATGTTTCACGTGAGGTCTCATTGATAGACGGCGATCAAGGGATAGACCTAGGTACTTTACCACCTTCATCCAGGCTATCTCTTGGCCGTGAAGTTTCAGTGGGGGTGGTAGACGGTTGCCGTCGTTAATGACGATGGCTTGGGTCTTGCCCACATTCACCGACAGCTGCCACTTGGCAAGCCATTGCGGGAGGAGGTCCAGAGCGCGCTGGATCTTCGTAGCGGCGTGTCGTGGAGTAATACTTGTCGCTAGATACGCCGTGTCATCGGCGTAAAGCGACAGTTTGACTTCAGGCGTCGTGGAGATGTCGTCGGTGAAGTGGGCGTACAAGACCGGCGACAAGCAACTTCCTTGGGGAACACCCGCAGATGATAGGCGAGGGGAGGATATCTCACCCGCCACTGTCACTCGGAATGTCCTTGGGTGTAAGAACGAAGACACCACCCACACAATGCGACGGGGTGTCGATGTTTGGGACAACTTAAACAGCAGACCGGTGTGCCAGACGCGGTCAAATGCCTTCTCCATGTCGAGGAGTACTGCCACGACGTGCTCGCGTTTGTTACGGGCCACCGTAATCCGGTGCAGTACCCTCGACAATTGTAGCGTCGTGCTGTGTTCTCGCCGGAACCCAAACTGTTCCGGTCTTGGCGTGATATATGGTGTCAATTTCCGCAGCAGGAGTTTTTCAAACACCTTCGAGATAGTCGACAGAAGAGTAATCGGCCGATAACTGTCAGGTTTCAAGACATTCTTGTTGGGTTTTGGGATCATTATGATTCTTCCTTCCTTCCAAATGGTGGGGAATATGCCGGTGCGTAGGATGCCATTAAATAGGCGCGCCAGAGCCTCCACTGTGCGATGTGGAAGTTGGCGTAGCGCTTGATTAGGAAAACCATCCGCACCGGGGGCCTTCTTTGGGTTGAGCTTCTTAATGACCGCCTGCACCATCCCAGGCGAGAAGACAATAGGGTCTTCCTCTGTGGTTATCGGCGAGGCAAAATAGTCTCTAAGGTGTTGCTCGACTGCTGCGGCGTGTTCCATGTCCGTAGCAGGGTTCGGCGAGAACAGGCGTTCCAAGTGTTCAGCGAATATTTCGGCACGGTCTGCTGCTCTATACCTGGGGGTCCCGTCGTTGTGAAGCAAGGGACGCACTGGGGCTGGGGTATTCGAGAGGCGACGGCAGAGCCTGTGGATTGCCGGCCAGCTTCCATCAGTGGATTCAATATAGTTCTCCTAGCTCTCGGAGGTCCGAGCTTGCAACTCGGCCTTCACCATCTCCGCGAGCCGGTTCAATTCGGCCTTCTGCCGGGGGCATCTGGTGATCTGCCACTCTTTTCTAAGACGGCGTTTGGCTAGGATCAGTCTTCGAATATACGGTGGTAGCGGTGGGAGTCGTCCAGGGGGTTGAATAGAGATCCTGGATGTTGCCAAAGCATCGCCAATGGTTTTGGTGATATCTTCAGCAAAGTGATTTACGTCGGCTGCGGTTCGGACTGGCCGAGTTGGGGTGGTAGTCTCCTGTTCTTCTGAGAATATTCTCCAGTTCTGTGAGTACCGGGGTGCAGGAGGGGCGATTCTGGTTACGGGTTGGTGCAGGACGATGAGCACCGGTTGGTGATCCGATAGTAACTCGTCGTCAAGGACCGTTTGCTTGGTCTGGCAGCGGATGTCATTGTGGACTAGTATGTCCAACACGTCAGGGGTGCTAACAAGGGGTGGTATTTCCCGGGTAATGGGTTGGGACTTCAGGACCCGTCACCGTGAACCCCCGGGAATCTGCAAATTGGTGGAGTCGTGCACCGGCGTCGTTGCTCCTGTGTGAGTTCCACGCAGGGTGTTTACAATTTAGGTCTCCAGCTATCAAGACTGGGTGCGCTACGTCTAATAGCGTGAGCACATCGGAAGTATCTAAAGGGGAACGTGGTGGTTTATATACGGCGTGGAGATGTAATTGGGAGCCACCCCAAAACAGTTCGACGTCGAGAGTATAAATTGAGTTGTAAGGTGGTATCGGAAGGGGTTGGTGCACGACTCGCCTCTTGACGAGTACTGCCAGACCGCGGTATCTTCTGTGGGTAGCAATTTCGTCCCTCCTGTACACATGGTAACCGGGGAAACGGATGCGATCAGGTGAGGCTAGGAAGGTTTCACTGATCAGAGCTACATCCACATTTTGCTCTTGTAGAACAACCTTAAGTAAGGCGACCTTGGATGTTAAGGCGCGGGCGTTCCAGTGGATGATTCTAAGTGGCGTACTATCCATTGGTGAGTGTTAGGAGATCGGATAGACCAGTGTGAACAAGGTTGACAATCGCCCTTGTGTCTTGTCCACTACGGAGGGCAGTCAACACTTTACCCAAAAGCAAAATGGTTGAGTCGAGAATGGCATCGTGGTTCACAGATGTGGCAGTGGTAGGAACTGTGGGTGCTGGTGTGAACGTCACCTTCCTAGCTTTGGTTGCTGGTGGAGCATGTGCACTCTGAAGTGCGGGTAAGGTGCCCGAGCGTTGTTGTGAAGCAGATCGGGAGCGAGGGCGGCCGGTGGGCGCTGCGGTTTCCTGTGGGGGTATGGTTTTCCCCTTATTGGATCTCTTCTTTTTCCTTTTAATAGAGGCATCTCGAGGAGTAGGGTCATTCGCTGCCGCCATCAGCGAGGATGATCCCGTGGGCTCTTCGGTAGTTTGTGTGGGTACCTTAGGAGGGGGACGGTGCGATTCGTCTGTGAAAGCAAGTGGGCCCGCCTTTTTATTTCTAGCCTCCTTTTTGAAGGCGGGGCAGTTGGAATGATTTGCGGGATGATCTCCTCCGCAATTCGCGCAGGTTGCGGGTTCTTCGCGGGGGCGCGGACAGTCCCGTGCGGTGTGTTCACCGCCACAGCGAACACATGCCAGAGTTCGGTGGCATTGTAGGCTGGAGTGCCTAAACTTCTGGCAGCGGTAACATTGTGCCGGTTTCTTCCGTCCGCGCCAGGCCTCGACCTTGACTCCGGGAATATTAAGGAATTCAGTAATTTCATAAATACCCGGGATGGTGTCCTGGTTCCTTTTAAGGATTGCTAGGAGGATGCAGCCCGGGCGTCCCCTATGGGCTTTTATGTTTCTAATGAACTCCGGTTCATGTCCTAGCTGTCTAAGTTCTTCCTCTATCTCCTCCGGGGTAGTGTTGCTAGGTAGCCCCCGTATAGCTTCACACTTCACACTTTTCTCTGCGGGGAGGGAGTATGAAAACCAACTGATTTTCTCTGTTCGCTCTAACTCGCTAAGGTACCTTTGCACCACTCGGTACTCTGTCTCGTCCGTAGGAGAGAAGCGTATGCCCCTTCCACAGGGACGGGCGTTTGCGGTGCGGCCCAACCTGCGTTTGTAAATATTAATTAAATATTTGGATGCATATGCCTACATTTTTGTAACGAAACCATGGTGCGATTTAAAATTTTGTACAACGCCATCTAGTGAACTCAAAGTAAATTGTTACTTATAATGTATATTAATGAAAATAAATGTTTAATATCTGGTTGACCGAGCTTCGCTCGGAATATTTTTATAGAATTTATTTAGATAGGTATTTTAATAAAAACTAAAAATTATATAAAAAATTACAAAAAGAGAATAATAATAACACCGAGATTCGAACCGACGCTGTTTGGATGCTACAAAACTCAAAATTGAAACCGGCCGTCCCCCAACTGAGCTACCGGAACTCTTGACATTTACAACGAAATTTGAATTCATATTCTTTTAAAATTTAATGTCATTTATTGTTATGCTAAAAACACCGACAAAAGAACATTTTCTATAAATAAAACCTAGCTAGATCGATTTTTTGGACCCAAATCCTCTAGTATGCCAAGTTTCAACAAAATCGTTGGAGCCACAGAAATATTAATACTTTAGAAAGGCTATTCCCCTGATTTTGTTCGAAAACCAGCGTGGCATAATTACTCCCTCCCGCTAATGTTAACACATATGCAAGGTCTATGCTTACAATAATTTCACACACTAACATAACACACACACATCAATCTCGAAGCTGCAGTTGGTACACAAACTATAACTAAGTTCTGTAGGCAACGTATACCCACATATAAAAAAGCACATGTACGCTAGTGCTTGCCATGGTCGATATACTACACGATATTTATTTAGCCTGTTTTATCGAAACAAAAATATTAATGCCTTTAAATTAAGCACTTACTTGTGTGATGTGTTGAAGTTATTTGTAATGCAAGTCAGTAATTTAACAGTAAAATCATGCAAATGAAATACTCCTCACTACACTCTGTATATGTGACAGAAAATTTAAGTGCTATAATAAATTACGTAAGCGAGTATATTATATTGTTCCCATATATGGTACACACCGGTACACAAGATACAATTAAAACATATTAATAAGAGACCACAGTCACAGTCAAATTTATAAACTCCTTCATCTTGTAGTGTAGAGGGATCTGGCACTTGACAGGTGGTACGAATTGACTAATCCTCTTGAGTGGCTTAAAATAAGTTTTTATGGAAGCCCGTTTCAGGATGAAGCCAATCTTGTCAGTGACTCCTTTCACATAAGGTAGTACTGCAGGGAGGCGCTCCAACTGTGGGCGCTGTCACACGGTCTCTGCGACGGGGGCATGGACGTTTATAATAACGTTGACTTGTTTGGACATCAGACATCTTAGACCGCCCGTGACCCTGAATGCTGTAAAGTATTCGAAACGTCGAGCAATCCTAAATCAAATACAAACGCGATATAATCCATATAAGTAGTTTTATTTACAATGCTCGCGTAAGCATCAGATATCATTCTTAAAATATGTTAAAATATTATTGTTTATTGAAATTCGGTTTATTTTTATTGGTGTTATTATTTAACTTAAAAAACAAAACAGTTATTTAATTTTTTTGATATACTGCTACTTGTTGTATGTATGTACTAACATTATCCGTGTTGTGACGGAATAAGAATACCAATCACCACTCCGTATCTTAGCCGCGGATGTCCCATCCTAATATATTGAGACGACTAAGAGATATAGTAAGCATATAACATCTATGCAAGAGAAGAAAAACACAAAATTCATAAAAACCCCCATACTAACCTGTCTGACTACTATAGTATAGTAAGGTAAATTTGCCTAATAATTGCGGAGGAGGCTCGGGCCCAGCAGTGGAACGTATATGAGCCGAGATGATGACTATCATGTCAACATTTCTTGTAATAAAAATTCATCACTTATGAAAAGTTAGAAATCAACACATGTAATAACTAGTAATGAATAACCAGTCTCAAGAAATTCATTCTTATCATAAATTATTCCATCTTAAGGAAGAATAGAACAATTATTTTGTACGACAACTAAATACCTACTTAATTAAACATTTAGTTTTCCAATAAAAATGAAATACAATACTATTTGATCAGTTTACCATTATTTTTAGTACCTACTCTACAAAATGTTGTGAACAAATTGTGCTCGATTTAGTTGGTATTTAGTTAACTACCAGTTGCCTTAATCCATAGTTTTCTAATACTTGAATTTCATGGGCATCTAAAATTAAAATGTACCTATTTACCATAAAATATTAATCTTCAAATAATATATATATATATATATATATTTAGTGATTGGTCCCGAACATAGATATTTTATTACTATTATTTTGTTATTTCTATTTTATTAAATGCTAAAGAGTAAGTACTAATGAGCACTATGAAGTTTGTACAATAGATCATCATCATCATCATCGCAGCCCACATACGTCCCACTGTTGAGCTCGGGCCTCCTCCACAATGAGAGGGAATTTGACCTACTATACTATGCTGGTCAGACTTGTTGGTATAGGGTTTTATTTCAAGTTTTCCCTCTCTTGCACAGATATTATGCGGATATTATATCCTATAGTCGTCTTTTACGACATCCACGGGCAAGTGGTGAATTATATTCTTACTCCGTCACCACAAGGTAAATATACAAGAATGTACTATAGATATACAAGATAAATTGAGTAGGTAATGTATAACAGAATAATTGATTTTTAAATACCTATTTAAATATTGTTAATATAACTAAATAAAACGTTTACTAAATTAAAAGTGTTAAAATATTTATTTATATGATAAAATTAACACATAGGTAATTATTGAAATCGATAACTTATAGTATGTTGGACAACACTATCGATACGCGTGGATCAACGTCAATGTTTTGAATGAAAACGTATACTACCACGCTAGTAAGGCGGTTCTTAGTGATATCGCATTGAACGCAGTACATTGCGCGGTTGCTGGACTAATAAAAGATGATATCCATGTGTGGCAGACGATGCATAATGTTGGGCTCTTTTTGCGATTTAATAATTGATTGTTGTAAACGACATAATATTCTCATAAAATTACGAAATATCACTGAATTAATTAGTTTATGGACTTAATGATGAAAAGAAATGCCTTCTTAGACTATAACTACGCAACTGACTTCGTTTTCGACATGTTGTAACAGCGCAAGACGGCATATTTCTCTTTTTTGTCGGAGCTTCGTTCAAGGTCACTATATGAGCGAAACTAAGAGCCGGTAAAACGAATTCCGTCAATACTAAGACCGTTTGATCGTAATTGTGGCACGCTTGCCCCGCCCACATGGCCGTTCTATCTTATTCATTTTTCTGTGGTTGGAGCCGTTTCCGAGATTCTGAATATATATATATATATATATATATATATTCATTCATATATATATAATATATATATATACAAGAATTGCTCGTTTAAAGATATAAGATTGAATAAAAATCATCATCTTTTGAAAAAAAATCGCGATATTTTATTAATACTTTATGCCTTAGTTTTATCGTATTAGTTCCTGTCGTAATCTAATATTCTTTTATGTATATATACTTGTTTTATAAATTAATGTAAAATTCTCTAACTTAGTAATATAAATATACCAGTAGGTATGGTATTTAGTTTACTTTCAGCTACGAAACCCGTTTTTTTATAGGTTTTTATTAGTTTCAGGTGTATATATATTTATTTCTTTGTATATTACCGACTTCATAGGAATTGGATTTTGACTCACTTTAAACAGTCAAATTTCATTTAAAAGTTGAAAATTTAAGGAGGCCCATGACGTTAAAATTATTTAGATAGCTTGTCTTATTATCATTACAGGATTAAAAATTTCTTTATTAAATATATTGAAGCTGAGAGTTGGTCGTTAGCTCGATAATGCCGCCATTTCTGTTTCCTAAATCACACTCTTCGTGCGGAAAGAATGTCTGTGAACGGATGAAAGCATTTCATTTTTTATAGGCTTTTACTAGTTTCATCTGTATATTTATTTGTTTGTATGTCACCAACTTCTTAAGAATTGGATTTTGACTCACTTTAAACAGCTTGTCTTATTATCATTACAGGATTAGAGAGTTCTTTGTAAAATATATTGTAGCTTAGAGTTGGTCGTTTGCTCGATAGATGTCGCTATTTCTGGTTTATAAATCGCAAATTATTTCAAGCTACGTTTTAGAAGGTTAATTTCGTTTGTACTAAATGACGTTACTATAAATATGAGTCGTAAAGTCAATTTTAAAATAGATAATTTATTCGATACGACACCTACCAAAAAGTAGTTATTGACTAAAATATCGAAATCCAAATGTATCGGTATCGAAAGAAAAGTACTCGATACCTAAAGATAAAGTAAATAAAAGTACTCGATACTTTAAACAGTACGTTACTTTTTGTAGGGAGAGACGAGGTTTCGTTGACGAAGTGCCAAGTTATGCGGACCTTCGTAGTAAAAAATTAGTGCCTTTAGTGAAATACAAATAATGTTACAAAACAATTCAAGAGGGTTATCGGTAAACGCGCTACGCCTGATTTAGGTATCCTGCTACGTTCCGATATCGACGCACACTAATGCACTACGCACACGTGTAGAGTTCAGAGAATGACCAGTCTTGAGTCTTGGCGCTTATAATCAATCTCTATATTCATCGGAGAAGTAGGAGCTTTTCAAAAATCAACATAATGTACAATTTTAAAATTTTTAATTAAAAACCAGAAATCATAACACTAAAACGGTTAAAATTGTTTTCTTAATATGCAAAGTATAGGTAAAATTATTGTTGTGTAATATTTCAAATAATAATATAAATCGTAATATTTTATTAATACTTTATGCCATATTAGTTAGCGTGTGGTGACGGAGTAAGAATACAATTCACCAGCCCCTATCTTACCCGTGGGTGATCGTATGAGACGACTAAGGGATATAAAACGCATTTATCATCTGTGCGAGAGAAGGAAAACTCGAAATAGAACCCTATACCAACACGTCTGACCAGCGTGGTATAGTAGGTCAATTACCCTTCCATTATGGAGCCCGAGACCAACAGTGGGACGTATATGGGCTGAGATGATGATGATATTAGTTCTGCCATATATTATATTCTTTAATGCATAGATACTTATACAAAATAATCTTGATGTTTCATATCTGCCAGGCGTCCTGAGTGATGGCTCACTTTTCTTATCGTTTACTCCTTAAAAACTTTAAGTACCTCACAGTTTTATCGTGTTTTCTCTTTTTTCTCGCCTTGTAACCGATTTTGTCTCCAAGATACAATCTGCTTTTTGATGCATTACCTAAAACGTAAAAAGATTCTGTATTATTCTTAATAGAGATCGCATGAAAGTAATTAACATAATTAGGTAGTAATAAATACTTACGAATCAAAACTGATCAGTCGCAGTATACACTGAAGTTCGTATCGTCGTCTTCGAGAGCCCGAGCGACATGACCCTACTCCTTTGAGCGCCAGCGTGTGACTGGCTTATAATGATGAGTTCGATATACCAAAACGTAACTTATATCGGATATGTGTTAGATATCATACCATATCGATATCTATATCAATGTAGCCGATATCACAAAAACCGTATTGAGTCAAAACTTCTACTAACATGCGAGAACTATTAAGTCAAAACTTAAAACTATATCGATACGAACAAAACAGAAACTACACAAACGATATTGAGATATGAACCATATTCGTTCCTCTCGTTCTAAGTATATATTCTTTTATTAGTATAAAAGAGATAAAGAGAATATGAAATAACTTTAGCCATGTTTGCGTGGTTAATATATCTTACTATACTAGCAATAAGGTTTAGTTTCCATCGTTTAGTTTCCGGCTACGGCTACTCGATATTAGTGAGACACTTACTCTACAAAATGGAACTAAATTTCGAATTTATAATGAATTTGAGTTGTTACAATATGACACAGTACTGTAGGTAATAATAATAATTGTTGTTGTTTCGTGCATTATTTTGATTTGAAAAACAAATTTTGTGTTGTTTGTTGTTTTGTGTTGTTTGTTTTTAATTGCACTATATATAATCATTGTAAATATGTCAATTTTTAAATACGTCAGAGAAGTAATCTCAGTTAACAATTTTTAACATTTATTTGTCAAAAACTTTTCTGCTAGTCCTAAGCCTAATAAAGCATGAAGGGAAATCGCCGTAGTTATAATTAGCTAATTGTTAAATAACTTTAGGTAAATATCTACACCTAAGAACTGCATCGATGTATCGCTGACAGCTTAACTGTAAATGTGAGAGTTTGTGTTAGTTCGCATTCATAGTTAGTTTGCTCATTTTAATATCAAATATCAGGTTGACCGAGCTTCCCTCGGAATATTTTTGTAGAATTTATTTAGGGATATACTTAGAATAATAACGTATAGAAGGATAGTGTCAGTACTTCGAACTTTAAAAATTTGAATCTAAAAATACTAATGGCGGGCAGACGATTACACACGTACACACGGAAACCACTATACAAATTATGAAATCAAATTTGGTTTTATTAACATAAATCGTCGAAATACTTTTAAAAGTAATGTTAAAAACCTTTTTATGTTTTTCAAATGTGTTGTGGCACCATTTGAATGCACAAGCCGTCATAATTACCTATTTATTTTTTAAGAGTTGCGTACATTCGTGCAGTGCAATGACTTGTACATTACGGGACTGTTCTGGCGTAGGCTCCATTAGGCTCCAATTGAAATGCCTCACTTTTTGTGCGTGGACTTACCTTCTATATGTTATTATTCTAAGGGGATATAACAATAAAAAATAAATAATGAAAAATATATAAAAAATTACAAAAAGAGAATAATAATAACACCGAGATTCGATCCGACGCTGTTTGACACACAAAAACTAAAATTTAAACCGGTCAACGTCTCACCTGAGCCACCATAACTCCTGACGTTGACAACGAAATTTGAATTCATATTCTTTTAAAATCTAATGTCATTGTAATGTTTTGCTAAAAACACCGACAAAAGAATATTTTCTATAAACAAAACCTAGCTAGATCGATTTTTGGACCCGAATCCTCTAGTATGCCAAGTTTCATCAAAATCGTTGGTGCCGTTTCCGTTTCAATGTATATATATATATATATATACATATATATATTACATATATATATATGCATATACATATACATACATATATATATTACATATATATATATACATATACATATATACATATACATATATACATATATATATATATATATATATATATACATTGCTCGTTTAAAGATATAAGATGTTAACGTTGCAAAACTGTACTACTGATATCGATATCAGAAAACCGTTTTCTATATCGATATGCAAACTGTATATCGGATACGTAACCGTTTTTGGCACAAACCGAAAACGCCCATATCTACTAGCTTATGAACAATTATGCCGTTCAATTTATAGTAATATTTAAAATTTAATTACGAGGGTGACTATTCGTATTTCAATTTGGTTTTTTTTTGCTGCTTCTACAATAGTCGAACCAATAGTGTATATTTTTTTAAATGTTCCAAGGTTAGTATTATTCATAAAATTAAATGTTTTACTGGAGCCATTTTCGTCAATGTATCTTAAGAAATTTTTTTTTTTCAGTTTTAAATGAAAGAAATTTTGAATTTCATTTTATACAAAAACTAAGAATATTAATTTGCCTAAGATCTAAAATTTTTTTCGAGCTGCTACAACTTATGGTTTATTCGTACCCGAACTTCAAAACTCAGCGTTTTCGTAAAATCTCATGAACTTGAGTTCAAAATACCCTTGCCTTTTAATAAAATAGTTACAATATTTAGTTATAATTCTATACAAATACAATATAAAGATGTGTTTAATGTAGGTAGTGATTATTTTAATTTTTAGTAAACTATTATCATGAACAAGTACCCAGTCTCCAAAAAACCACATTTTTTGCTTTACGGCCGCTTATTACCGATAACGTTCTTAAAGCGAAGTTTGTCTTGCTTATGCGAACGTAATCATTGATTTAATTAATTTGTAATGAACATTTAATAAAGCATGAATATGTTGCAGATTAAATATCACTCACTTTATAGATTTCAATCAGATTTACAAGAAAAAGCGATTACAAAATTGAAAAATTTACGTCTCTAATTTCTTAACGAATCGATGTCGGCGCGATTACGTCACTCAATAATTTTTAACGCTAAAACACATTTCATAATAATCGTCTTTAATTGTAATTCATTAGCAATCAGTATTTAGTAGTAAGTTTGAAAATAATAAAAGGACATCTGCCATTAAAAGTAATCAATTAGTATTTCCTGTGTTTAGAGTATTTGTTCTTCCGGAAGTTTAGTCGCATCATTTTAAATAATGTTTAATGTTATAATTTGCCTCCTGATAAATAATTAATATTGTAATAAGAAGTTAGATTTTAAATGATTATTTTCTGTGTAATTTAACTATTTGAAATAATTCAAAATCGTAGTGTATATCTGTCATATATGCATAAGAACAGCTTTATGCATCCGGTTTATAAAGTAAAGTTTTATAAACTGTTACAATTTGTAGTAATTTACATTAATTAAATAACATTTAATTACATAACAAACTGGATGCATTTGCTTCATACAAACTTGTAAAATCTCTGCAAAATCCACGACTTCCGTAAAGCACAATGGCGCTCGTATAACGGTCGCCAGTCTTCGTGGATTTTGCAGGCATTCAAATAAACTCACTTTTGTTGGAGAGGTCGGCCTAGCAGGACGAGCAGGATACTAAGCTAAGTATTAGCCATGAGTTTTATATTAAGTGTCTCTATATACTAGTATTTTTATAGTAGCGTTTCCATATTGTATTTACCTACATTAGGTTGATAAAATTAGTGTTTAATATTTTGTTTCGTTAAGAATTTATGCTTCATGATTTGTGTCATAGTATAAGTGTTTAAAACGGTTTTGTACTAGTATTAAAATTGATTGATGGTTTACCAACTTTTATTTAAATAATGAACACTGAAGGTACAGGTAGTTCGGTTTCTAAAAACGTTTCTGGAGGTTTTGTCCCGTTATATATTATACATACATTTAATTTTTCTACAATATTTTTTACTTGTTAGTTAACATTACTTTTTACAATGTAACTGTGGTAAGTAATGTTAACGACACGATGTACTCTCTAGAATGTCTCAATGATGACCGAACGAAACAATTCGTACCGTATACTTACTAGATGGTTTCTTGCAGAGGGCAATCGCCTGGGGCCTCGCTCTAGCAGGGACTCCGCGCAACAACACAAGCAAATTAAAAAAGAAAGATTTATTAGATTATGTTTCTCTTTATATCTAACTTTTGATTTTGAACCTGGTTTATTTATTACTGGCAACCCGCCCTCGCTTCGCTTCGGTTTCTGTCGCATTATCCCCTTAATTCCTGTTCCTGTGGGAATACCGAAATAAAATATAGCCTCGTTTACTCCCTGATATTATAGCTTTCCATTACTGAAAGAAGTTTTTAAATCGGTCCAGCCACTTTGAAGATTACCCGGAACAAACAGACAGACAGACAGACAGACAAAAAAAGTGAGCCGTCGCTCAGGACGCCTGGCAGATGTGAAACATCGAAATTATTTTGTACAAGTATATATGCATAAAATAATAGATTACGACAGGAACTAATATGGCATAAAATATTGAATAAAATAATACGATTTATATTATTATTTGAAATATTACACAGCAATAATACTTCACACAGTCGCTTATGAATAACATAGGGTCGCTCCTGCTCCCTCACACACTTCTACGTAGTTCAAAGTGATCGGCTAAGAAAGTGTGATCTAGAAAATAAAAATAGCGACATCTATCGAACTAATGAGTATTAGTATCGAAGGACAATAATCAGTATCAATTGAAAAGTATCGATACTTAACAATCGAATCGTTTTCAAAGCATAGAGTATTTATAGAGCCTATCGGATACTTTCTTGGCTAGATTGTTTGTGATGAGCTTTTTTTGGTAAGTTTGAGAGAATGTAATATATATGGGCGCATATCGCCCTCTATCGGCAATATTTGTAAATTGTTGATGAGTGTTATCAATTATAGTTATAAACGTGTTTAAAATATTTGCAACTAATAATTTAAATAATTATTTGTAGTAACAACACTATTTATCATGCTATGATATTTAAAAGGCACTTTTTGAATGTATTTCTAGATATATTTGATTTAGTTGTTTAAATATTTATATAGTTGATTAAATTAAAATCGATTAGAATTAATGTAATTATTTGTAACCATATTTAGTTGTTTTTACACAATAAATATTGCAATTTATTTCTAGTTACAGCGCCGTCTGTTGAACAATATATGAGAACAATATTTCCTTTAATTACATTAATGTAAATTGTGTAAAATTGACTATTTGGAATTATGTTAAATACATTAGAATATTTATCATTATTATTTAGCTATATGCCGATAGTTATTTAATAGTTGTTTTATTTGTTTGTTATAAAAAGTAATTGTAGTTGCTAAGACTAGACCGTTTCATTGTAAAGCGGAGGTTATAAAAACATTGTAAGATTAGAATAGAGGACAGTTTTACTTCACTCACTTCTCCGGCAATAACTTGTAATAAATACAGTGACTATATAGTGATCGTTTTACTATCGACATCAATATTCCTGGCGCAACGCCGACATATACAATACCGAGTACTAGTATCGTAGGAAAAATAATAAGTATCAATTGAAAAATACCGAAACTTACTAATATCTAATCGTTTTTGAAGCTTCGAGTACTTTTCATAGAGCTTATCGGATACATTCTTGGCGGGATTGTTTGAGATGAGCGTTTTTTTGGTAAGTTTGAAAGAAAGTAACATTCTATAAAGAGTACCTAGTATCGAAGGAACAGTAATAGTATCAATTGAAAAATACCCAAATTTACTGGTATCGAATCGTTTTCGACGCTTCGAGTACTTTTCATTTCGGCCTATCGAATATGTTTCTGACGGGATTGTTTTTGGTGAGCGTTTTTTTTTTTGGTAAGTTTGAGAGAAAGATACATTCGAAACCGAGTACTAGTATCGAATGAACAATAATCAGTATCAATTGAAAAATATCGATACATACTGGTATCAAATCGTCTTCGAAGCAGCGAGTACTTTTCATAGAGCCTATCAGATACGTCCATCGCGACCGCGGGGTTGTTTGTGAAGAGCTTTCCAACAAGCATCAACACTTGCGTTATCATTTACTCCTACACTTTCGCTAAAAGACAAAGGGTCATCACGGGAAACCCCCGCAATGAACACAGGTAAATGGAGGAGCTCTCCGCCCCAAGGCCATATTGATACTTGCCCAAGCGATACCACTGTTTGCATTCGATACTAGTAGTAGGTAGTAGTATCTTGAATATATGTTATGTATCATATTAGACTGAAAAGTATCGATACCACATGAGTACTCATTTACACACTTTTGAGTATCGATTTATCCCTAATTGTTGTGTAATATTTCAAATAATAAAATAAATCGTAATATTTTAATAATACGTTATGCCATATTAGTTCCTGTCTTAATCTGTTCTTTTATGCATATATACTTGTACAAAATAATTTAGATGTTTCACATCTGACAGGCGTCTTGAGCGGCGGCTCACTTTTTTATTTATGTACCTAATTATTTTCTAAACACTTTTATGTACTTGTGCTAATATAAACTAAATAAAAATATTATAAAAAAGAAATATTCATGGGTCATTAAATTTAGTAATTACTACAGTGTTTCATAAATTCATATTCATAACCTATGTCGACCTATGAATATTGCCAGTCCTAAGCCTGGAAAACTCCTTGGTACAAATTTTATGTTGGGTTTTTAAGTACGAAGATCAACTTTATTAATTTAGACATAGATTATGTAACATAAGGCGCAGCGGGCGGTGGCGTTTTACTTTGCTTTCATATCAAGTCGTATGTCAACAGTCAGTAACATGACGTCATCGCTCACCACCACGTCATATAGAACATTATATACAATACAACGAGTCAACTGGAGTTATAGAGCGCTATCGCATTACGCGACATGAGATGATGATTGTAAGTGTGATGTTGGAAGTGATGGTAAAATGTAAAATTACTCGGCAGGTAATATACTCACATTACTTCGCGAACCACTGTTTCGTGCATGTCTACTTGACACGTCTATAGCGTTTGAATGAAATCTAACCGATTGGGTAAAAATTGAGATCAAATGGGTCAATTACATAAAAAAGTGCCATGTAGAAATTAGAAGATCGTATTAGCGACATCTATCGAGGCAAGCCTAAATGTCAACTACAAAATATATTTTATAAAGAAATCTCTAATCCTGTGATGATAATAAGACAAGCTATCTAAATTATTTTATCGTCATTGCGTTAAGTCTACAAATTTTAAATGAAATCTAACTGTTTAAAGTGGGTCAAAATCCAATACCTAGGAGTTGGTGACATAAACAAATAAATACACAGCTGAAACTAATAAAAAAAGCCTATAAAAAACCGTTATCTAGTTTTCGTACGTGAAAATAAAGTAGGTATGGTATTTTTAGGACTAATGAATTTAATTATTTAAAAAAAATACAAAGATTGCCTAACGGCAACTTATTTCTTTATTATACAAAACACTTAAATTTTATAACAAGAGACTAACTATTAAATAAAAGATAAATTGACAGAAATATATAAGGCAACTATATACACAAGGCAGATTAACTACTAGGTCGAACAGAGTTTTCCCTTTCCAAGTGAACTGTACGCTGCTGCTCTCTCGAATGGTCCGCGCGCCCGCTTATATAGGCGCGCGCCCGCTTATATAGGCGCGCGCCCGCTTATATAGGCGCGCGCCCGCTTATATAGGCGCGCGCCCGCTTATATAGGCTCGTCCCCGCCGCTCGGTATCCCCACTCCCAACGATTCAATGCTCAACGGCTCTAACACGGCCTCTCCTGACTGGAGGACGTCCCCGTACTCCGAATCCCTTGGCTGTAAGGCGTCTAGTGCATCAGAGGGGCCTGGTACAGGCTCCAGCATCTCAACGCAAGGCACTTCATCGCTCTTGACAGCTCGCTCAGGCGTAGACTCCACTTTATCGTTGAAATCCTCTGCACCTGGTAATTCAAACAAAACTCCCATTTTATACCTCTGCAAGAGTCACATAGCCCATGCAATTTCCAGAAACAATATTTTCTGGAAATTACAGATCATGATGATATATCAGAATCGCTGCAGTCAATTCAGCTATATCAGCATGCCATCGATTGACACAACAGAGAGGAAGCACGACGTTAGCTATCTCAGACAGTAAGAAACATAGGCACGACGTTAGCATATTTCTTACAACACATGGCATAGGCACGACGTTAGCATACCATGAACACACAGTGAACGTTCACACACACACACACACATACACACACACACACACACACACACACACACACACACACACACAGAACAGAGAGGAAGCACGACGTTAGCTATCTCCGACAGTAAGAAAAGAAACATAGGCACGCTGTTAGCATACCATGAACACACAGTGAACGTTCACACACACACACACACACACACACACAACAGAGAGTAAGCACGACGTTAGCTATCTCTGACAGTAAGAAAAGAAACATAGGCACGCCGTTAGCATATTTCTTACAACACATGGCATAGGCACGACGTTAGCATACCATGAACACAACTACCTTTGCGTGATATAGGTCCGACGTTCGCTTGTCACGCAAATGTAGTACACACATACCCTCAAAGAAGGAGGCACACGTATCAGGAGTCCACTCCCCTCGCCACGGCACCATAAACTCCGCCGCAGCCTGGGTCATCTTTCCATAGGAGCCTGCTAGCAGCCGCAGCTCGTATCGACCATGGGGAAGCGCCTGGACCACACGATAGGGCCCGCGCATGCCCGAGTCAAGCTTGCCAGTAGCTTGTGCCTGTTTAATAACAAAAACAAGGGAATTAATTTCAAATAATCGCGAAGGTCTCCGGTTCGCGTTTACAGTAGCGTCCTGTTGATCCTGGTTAGCTTTTAACCGTTCGGAGGCTCTTTGTCGGTGCAACTCTCTCAGTGCTTCTCTATTTGGATGAGAGTTTTCTAGGGCGACATCTCTGACAAGATGACGTATAAGAAGTGTTGCAGCTTCAATACCCACCAATAAATTTAACGGCGATTGCTTAGTAGTTTTTTGTTTTGTTATGTTCAAAACCAATTGTAATCGCCACATAGAGTCCGACCACTCTTTCTGTCGGTGATTACATTCTATACGAACCATGTTTAATAGCGTTCGGCAGTACCGTTCGACTTTGCCATTTGAGTGGTGCATCTCAGGTGTGATAAGATGTATGTCAACGCCGAACTGTGCTATAAGGTTAGTAAACTCTGAACTCAAAAACATACGACCACGATCTGCTACAATTAATTTAGGCGTGCCAAAACAAAGAGATTACATTGGTAAAGAGTCTTTTTAATTTGTAGAAGTCTTGGCTAAACATAGGATATAAAAGGCAATATTTGGAAAACGCGTCTACCACAATTAAGACATATCTATATCCATTAGACCGCGGCAATGGACCTAATGTGTCTACATGAATAACTTCAAACGGATCGCACGGTTTTTCCCACGAATGAATAAGTTGATGTGGGGCCCTGGGTACCTTTTTATGGGTTATACAGATAAGACAATGGCTCACATACTTTTGTACAAAAGATTTAAGGGATGGGAATTGAACTCCAATGTCTTATCAACCCCTGGATGGCTATGCTCATCATGAAATATTCGAAGTAGGCTTAGTCTATGGCCTTTGGGTACGAAACATAGAAGTTTAGGGTCTTCACCTACAGGAGAATACCTATAATAGAGTAGCTCATTCTTCTGAACGTAATGTTTAGGGTCCAACTGTCCGTCGTTCAGTTTTTGAAGGAGCTGTTGGGTTTCCTCGTCCGCCGCCTGTGCTATCTGAGCCCAATTCTGTCGTCTACGTGCTTCGCAGACGTTGACAGGGTTACGGCTCAAGTAGTCCGCGTGTGACATGGATGTACCCTTACGGTACTCCAAGGTAAAATCAAAATCCTGCAGATATATCCACCATCTGGCGACACGAGGCAATAAATCCTTCTTTTGTTGTGTTGCTTTTAGTGCATTGCAGTCTGTTACGACTGTGAAATGAACACCAACCAGATAGTGTCTATAGTTCTGCAAGGCTCTGACAACCGCCAAGGTTTCAAGTTCGTAGGAATGATACCTCGGTTCAGCGCCCTGGGTTCGTTTACTGAAGTAACCGACTGCTCGCTTACACCCATTTCCGTGAACCTAAAGAAGCACTGCACCATAGCCAATAGAACTTGCATCAGTGTGTATTTCAATAGGCAAATCTGGATCATAAATAGATAGAACTGGTTCACTAGTAAGCAGCGAGATTATACCTTGCCGTGCTTCTTCTTGATCACTACCCCAAGTAAAAGTCGCGTCCTTTTTGGTCAGCTTGGTAATAGGAGCAGTTTTGTTAGCAAAGCCAGGTATGTAGCGTCGGAAATAGCTTGCTAGTCCCAAGAATTGGCGGACCTGCTTAACCGACTTTGGAATAGGAGACTCCACTAAAGCGTTTACTTTAGATTTGCTCGGCTGCACCTGACCCTGACTTATTGTACGCCCTAAGTACTCTATTTTAGTTGCTAAAAAGTAACATTTCTTTAAATTAATGGAAAAACCCGAATTGGTCAAAGTCTGGAGCACCTCGCGAAGAGTCCGTAAACCCTCGTCTATTTACTTAATAATAGTACGTCGTCTATATACACAAGGGTTCTACCAGATTCCAAATGTGGACGAAGGAAAATAAAAAAATAAATAATTTTTTTTTTTTAATATACACGTTTTTAAAACGGACTAAAAAGTATAACGAAAAACGTGGGGCGCAAGAAAAACAAATAAGATAGGTAATGATAAAAAGTGTAAAAAGTAGCAGTCGTTGAGAAACCTCATGTTAGATGAGCTTTCTCATTGACTGCTACTTTTTATGCATATATATTTGCAGTAGAATAAAATTTGTAATTTAGGTATCTATCTATTTCATGCGCTCCACGTTTTTCGTTTTAAATTTAACAAGAATTTCTGTAACTGTTATAAATTAAAAATGCTTAGGTCAATTTATATGGCATTAGAAAATATTATTTTATACTTTTTAGTCCGTTTTAAAAACGTGGTATATTAATTTTTTTTTCGTTCTATGCCTAAACACCGTAAGAGTTTGTTTGAATTATGTTTGTGTATCCTTTTTTTAGGGACAACACGCGAAAAAAGAAAAAAAGGTCGGGAAAGTAGCAGTGGAAGCGATGAAAATGAAAACCGTGATAAAACTCATGTAATGCCAAGATCATTGCATGCTAACATTGGACAAGCGTCACATTCTCCAGCAGAACCTGTAAATATATCTGTTGCCGACTATTCTTCTCCATCGACATCCCAACAAACTTATGGCGTCAATGTCGATCCTGAAATTATTGTGGACGATGGCTTTCATGAAAATGATCTGGGTCGTTATGTTGGGTTGGCTACTCAGCTATCGACGGAAAAGAAGAGAGAGTTGTTACAAAATCCTTGGAAACTATGATTTTTAAAGTGATGCAAGCCATTTGAAAAGAAAATTTAATCATGCTTGGTTGGATCAATATGCACCATGGCTAGTATATTCCAAGCGACTAAAAGGCGCTCTTTGTAAGCATTGTGTTTTGTTCACTCCGCCCATCAGCACTGTGAAAGGAATTTTGGGATTATTTATGGTCAGGCCATATATAAAGTACAAAAATATGCATGAAGACTGCCGAAAGCATGCAACGACTAACCTTCACCTAACAGCGACAAATGCTGCAAAAAATTTTCTTGAAAATGTTCCTGTAGACATTCAACTGCAAAGTGGACACCAAAAAGCAATCGATGAAAACAGACAAATATTGTCATCAATTATTTCTTGTATAGTACTTTGCGGTACACATGGTATGCCTCTTAGAGGAAAACAAGCAGATGAGGGTGTTTTATTAGATTTGTTGAAGTTGAGAATCAATTCAGGGGACGACAAATTAAAGAGTCACCTGGAAAAGGGCCGTCGCAATGCAGTTTACACATCACCAAAAATACAAAACGAATTGATTAATTTATGTGGCGAAGTTATTAAGGAGAATATAATAAGTGAGGTTCAGAAGACCGTGGTTTACGCAGTCTTAGCTGATGAAACAGCAGACGTAGCTGGGAAAGAACAGCTATCAATAGGCGTGCGGTTCTACGACGAAAGCAAAAGGAGAATCAGAGAAGAATTTGTAGGGTTCGTTGAACTAAAAGCACAAAATGCTTCAGCAATTGCCGAAGCAATTGACAATTTCTTGATTAGTTCTAATCTCCCAACTGAAGATTGCGTAGGGTTTGGATTCGATGGCTGTTCTACAATGGCAGGGAAAGAGGGTGGCGTACAAGCCATTTTGAGAAAATAATATCCTCGTGCTTTATATTTTCATTGCTCAAGTCGCAAACTCAACCTTGTTGTGAATGATGCGAACGCAGTGCCAGAAATTAGAAATACTGTCGCCACTGTAAAGGATGTTATAATGTTTTTCAGAGAATCGACTACTCGTCGAAACTACGCTCCAAACCTATCACGATTGTGTGAGACGAGATGGTCCGAAAAATATAAATCAATCAGAAAGTTTTCTCAACATTTCCCAGAGCTTGTGAAATCTCTAGAAACGTTATCTGTAGAGGGAAATTATGCCACCAGAAAATTTGCATATCAGTTGCATTCAGCCGTTACAAAATCAGTGTTTATTGTTGCTCTACAAACAATAGCCAAATATTCAGCAGTTTTAGAACCAGTAGTTAACGCACTGCAAGCTAAATCAATCGATATGATCTTGGTGGGGGAACACATCAAAAATATCAAGGACATTCTCAGAAATGACCGCGAGTTTCTTGATAAAATAAGTAAAGAAATGCTTCAAAAAGTGCGATCTGTTGCAATGGATTTGAACATAGAAATTTCGGTTCCACGTCTTGCTCACAAGCAAACACATAGAAATAACCCGCCATCAGACAATGATAACGAATATTGGAGGCGTTCCCTGATAATTCCATACATTGATTCACTCATTTCATCGTTGAATATTCGATTCTCCCAAGAAAATACTCCGGCGTTTGCTTTAAGTAAGCTACATCCCTTGTATATGACCAAAACCAGCATTACAGACTTACACAAGAACGCAGAATCATTCCAAGAATTTTATAACCTGGATATCACCGGAGAACTGAACCTTTGGCATAATTTATGGGTGAAGAATGCTTTATCAGATAATCAATTAAGGGACATAGAAGTAGTTGATCTGTTCAATGAAGCCAACATTTTTTACCCTGCTGTCAGAAAGGCATTGATTATTTTAAGCACTAATCGCAATTATTTAAAAGAAAACGGTGAGTTTATTCAAAAGACTCTCATAGACAAATTTTCGGCAAATGCGAGAAGATTACTGTTAAATTAATATATATATATATATATATATATATATATATATATATATATATATATATATATATATATATATAATAAAGGTCAATTTTCATGATTTTTTGTTTCAATATACCCGACCGACCACCATGACCATCATATGAGCTGCCCCCTCCTATCTGAAATCCTGGGTACGCCCTTGAATCGCACTATGGTTTCGTTACAAAAATGTAGATATGTGTCCATATATTTATTTTATAGTTAATTTAGAGCAGACCGCGAAGCGGGGCGTTAAACGCCACGCGACGATCGCGGTCACCCTCGCCTGTAGATGTTTCACATCAAAAATGTAAAGTGATTTTTAGGCATATGTAGGTATAGTGCAAATAACCGTGTGAGCATGAAAAAGGTCTATTATTTTGACATTACAAACAGACACTCCAATTTTATGTATTGGTGTAGAATATACGCACAATTTTAATTCGAGATTTCCTTCGCGCGCGTCGATGTTATATGCGTACTATATTATAGCTTTTAGTCGTCTCTTCTTCCTCTGGCCCAAACAGTCCCCGCAGCTTCGTGGCAGCGCGCGCAGGCAGCCTTTGTGATGAGCCGTCTCCACTGTCTACTCAACTCTAGGTCGCGTATGTCCCTGAGTCGCAAAGTCCGACTTTACACCACCTGCATACGGCCTATCATGACTTATGCCAGCGTGGTGTTCACGCACGTTATGCCACACAGGATCCAGAGGCTACAGACACTACAAAATCGCTTCATGCGCCGAGCTATGGGAGCACCGTGGTTCATACGAAACGTCGACCTTCACATCGACCTCGAATTGCTGACCATCAGGCAGTTTATGAAGCGGTGCTCTCAGAGCTACTTTGACTCTGCCATGACACACCCCCAACCAACTAGTGGTTGGGGCGGCTTTCTATAGACCCTCCAAAATCTCCTCCATCAGACGTCCTCGTCACGTCCTCGACGAAGAGGACGACAACATCACACTTGCTCAATATAGAGCCTACACGGCCCGCGAGGCATAAATATCCGCGGTTCCACCTTCGCCATCGAGGTGCGAAACCGCGCCGCGCTAAAGTCAGGAATCAAAACGTGGGCAAGCCCACTTTGCCTCCAGCGACGCCCCAAGCCGAGGTCCGTTCGCCACAAGGGGCCCTTGGGCGATGTCGCTTAGCATACTTTTCTCCGGATTGAGAGCCCTCAGCGCTCACCCATAGTCCGTGTCAAGCTGTCAAGGCCATCTGCGGCCAACAGCTATACACAAAAGAAATGAACGTGTATACAAAGTACGCATAGGAGAAGTGAAACTTCTTTATCCTTTGTCCCGTTGTTCCTTTGTCTCTTTGTCCCTTATCCCTTTATCCCCTTAGCTTTTTTTTTAGGAAATCTGGAGACAGTAATGTCTTACAATAATATAGACATGAATCGATTGAAAACGAAACACTAATATCGAAGAATCTCCTTTAAAGTATTGGGTACCATTCTCCTGGATTGTTTATCGAATGGACAGAAAAAAAATTGAATGTCGATTTTCAAGGGTGAAAGATCGATTCACTGAATCGATTCAGTACAACATATCGATTTAAAAAATCGATCTTTTGGGCCTGAAAAATCTATTCTTCGATTAATCGATCTCAGATCACCATCCATAATTCAAACGAGTACTGGCTAGTTCCGAAAAAAAGTCGAAATTGATGTCCTTGATGATTTATGTAAGCCAGGATCGTCAATTATGAGAAGTTTTTTTTTTAACTAAAACTACTGTACTAGGTATACAAATTTATGCAACAAATTAATTTTTTATACGATAAACAAAAAAGATATATCCGAAAAAGTACCATAAAAATCATTCCCTCACTATGTCCCAAGCGCTAAGTTCGAAGTAAATCATTAACCAAAAATGTAAAATTCTTTATGAATTGTTTGTTATCTTATTTTCTATTCATAGAGGATAGTATTGACTATACCTACATAAGTTCAAAGTTTAAGAAATGCGAATGAAAATATTTTTTAATATAATTCAAAATTTGTCCTCGAAAAACTTATCATTCCCTCACTGTTATGAAACAATATGATTGGAATAATATTTAAAGGCCTACCAAGCTCCACATCAAATTTTTTCGTAGTTGGCATCATTGGTCTTGAGAATTTACACTAGAGCAGGCAGTTGAAGAGAAGATGTTTTGTTAAAATTAATTTAACAACAAGTTTTTTGGATATTACATTTTTCCATGTCATTTCCTCATGTAATGTTATCACAAGGTAAGCATTTTTTTATTTAATAATTGTCGCGTATTTTTATACGTTTTCGGTAGTAATAAAATACTGTTCACAGTTCATAAGAAAGTAAGGTTATGTCTCCGAGTTTATGGCAATTTTGTTTGGTTTCGTCATTCCCTCATAAATGTTTTTAATGAGGGAATGATCCGTGTGAGGGAATGATATGTTTTCTGATAAGTATAAAGTATTTATGTTTGTTTGATTGGTTTCAGTACGCTAAAGGTCATAATGTCAAAAAACGGAAAATTATCTGCTGCAGAAGCAAAAATGAAGAAAAAAGAGTACGACAGGAAGCGACGAGAAAAATTAAAAAACTGTCCTGGTAGTTTGGAGAAGCTCAGAGAGAAAGAAAGAGTTAAGTACTTAAACAAGAAGAAAAAAGGTCAAGTCAAGTCTGTCAGTGAGTTCACGAGAACGAAGGCAAAAACGGAAACAATGGCGACTAAATAGTTTGAAATATAGAGAAAAAAATGAAAAGGTGCGTAAAAATCTAGCAAGATTGATGGATGAGACGCCACCTGCTAGCCCAGTTCCATCGGCAGAACCTAGTTCACGAGTAAATGCTGTTAACGATAACACTGTTGCTTTACGACGAAGACGAGAACTAAGAAAACGACGAGGAATTTTATATGGAAGGATAGCAAAGCTGAGACGAAATTTAAAAGAAGAGATTAAGAAGAGCGAAAGGTATCGGAAAAGGTACACGCGATTAAATAATCGAATAAAAACATCTTCACCTGAGAATACACCCACTGATACACCCGCAGTATCAACACGACGTAAAAAGAAAGATATTAACGTAGAAAGTGATGTGAAAATTTCAGAAACTACTCCTTCAGAAAAAAGTACCTATGATTATGAAGTTGGCGACCACGTTCTTATAACATGGAATAATGAGGTCTATCCTGGTAAAATTATTTCATTGTCTGATGATGGGGCTTTAGTGTATGTTCTTTAGTGTATGTATGTTCTCTGTCCATTACTTTTCTCAAATTTTAAATCGTTAATATAAAAGTATATATTGTTGTCTTAGGTATGTTAAAAACATAATTTAAATTACAGACTTATTATGTACTTCTTAACTTTGTTATTTGAATTATAACTAATTAATAATTTAATACTACTTTTAAATGTTGATGTGTTTTGTTTGTAACAATTAAATTGTTACATGATAGTTTAAATTATTGTATTTTTGAATAAATAAATAATTGGTGCATTATTCAGTACGTAATTAATGTAGAACTGTATATGAAATCATTCCCTCAAAAATTTGTCATTCCCTCATTTTCGGATATTTTTAAATTCATATTTTCAATTAAAACTCATAAAAGTTGGGGACCACCATACTATTTCCATCAAACGAGACCTAAACTACCACTTAAGCAAGATTAAATTCGATACTGAGTTTAAAAAATAATAATTAACTTGATAAAGCCATTTTCGATTTTTTTTGAGAATTAGCCTACTATAAAATATAACATAATGATCAATTTAAATCTGGTCACACTGTTCATGGCTGTCATCTCAATAAAATGACAAATATAATGAAATTGGAACTAAATAAATAGCCACAGAATAAATCCATATGTTTTTAAATAAATTCGAAAACTCTAGGAAACAAGTTATTAAACTACTATCGACCGACATAACTAAATCGCTATCACTGAAATCATTTATGTATTGTGTACCGATTTGAAGTGAAAATGTCGAAAATAAAGAAGTTGACGGGCTCATTCCGCTATACGCAATGGGACCCTTGTTTAATCGTCTCCCAGATAGTGGCTATGCAGTCTGTACTATACTGCAGTTTGTGTTTAATTATCGCTTTAATGCAAGACCTGACAGACTCCACGAGGACATTGGATCATATCTTCGAATATCACGTAAGTTGAAATACTTAACGTTTATCTTATACATGTTTATCGCGATTGTTGCAATTACTTTTATTCTATAAACATTTTATAGTGTCATTTAAGATGTGATACATATTTAGTTGAATCAATTAAAGTTTACCTATCGGCGTTCGCTGCTTGATGTAGCGGTCCCCGTGGCGGAAGGTATGATACTTATGAAGGGTATGATACTTATGAAGGGTATGATACTTATGAAGGGTATGATACTTATGAAGGGTATGATAAGGCTAGTTAATAATGCTGTGTAATGTTTTAAGTTCAACTTATACAGTTAAACGTCTAAAGAGTGACCCTCATGCCAAGTCTACATAAGACACTAATTTGTGTGATCCACAAATATTTGTTCTAAAGTTGTACTTGTAATTTGTCTCCATTAATTAAATGTTTATGAAACCCCTTAAATCACTAGACTTTATTCCTTTGTACGGAGTCTCAAGTGCATATAGTTGTGGTAACACATTCTATTCTCAATCTGGCACTGTATGGCATCATTTAATGTTACTTTGTCACTTGTAACCTAAAATGTTTATCACTCAAGAGGCAGCAAGAAGTATAAGCATATTTCACATGTGTAAAACTTATTGGAGTTATATAGTTTGATGTTACATAAAAATAAGTTTCTAAAGCATGAATATGTGTGAGAGAGTATCTCAACAAGTTTGATATTTATTGTTGTATTTTACATGTTAGTCTAACTTCTAAACGCACCAAAGTTTGATGTTAACTATTATCAGATGTCACTTCTGCATGATTAATTATCACTAGATTGTAGTTATTCAGCCGAGCCTCACGTATATACTTCATATTGTGTGATGATGAATGTTACAGGAGATACATGTAAGAGATAATGAAGGTCGCTCTGTCATTCTGGCATTTGTGTTAAATGCGATACTTGGAGCCTTCGCCCTGTGGACCATTGTTGGCAGAACAAAACTGTGCTTGGACTTCAGGTAAAATATATATATTAAGTAATGATAACTTCATAGTGTTTAGTCGTTCTTAACAACACTTACAGGAAAAGAGTTGAACAATTGAATACTTAACTTGGCATCAAATGGAGTGGACAATTGTGACATACGGTAATACCCCAACATACACTACCCTGTTTTACATGAACTCAAAGATACACATCCTGTTCTTCTTAAAATGTCATATATTTTTTATTTAATATTTCATATTCTTTAAAATTATTGTCTTTTTTATCAACATTTATTTGAAACTAGTTCATAGTTATAAATGAATGTTGATATGTACATTTAATATAAGTAAAAACCGACTTATGCAAATTTGACTTATGCGATTAGAGTCAGTCTGGGGTATCACTGTATAAAACAGTTCCATCCGTCCAACAGCCTTTCAACATCCACAGTTGCATATAGAACTCTACTTGTGGAACTATGCTATCACTTTGGAAGTCAGGTTGATTGTACATGTCATGAAACCATTCTTTTGATGATCTCTCAGCTGGGCAAGAGGGGTGAGATATTGTACTTTTAATACAACACCAGACATGTTCCAAGCACTTATTGTTCGTGACATAGTACCTCAACTATGAGGCGTCCCCACGAGGATGCCACTCGGAACGGTCCTGCACCACTTGCATTCAATGATTCCCTGCGACTTTGAGAATGTCGTCAGTCCACCTTGTGAGGGGTTGACCTACCCTGCGTTGTCCGAGTCGTGGTCGCCATTCAAGAACCTTTCTTCCCCAACGGTTGTTGGTTCGATGAGCGATGTGGCCTGCCCATTGCCATTTCACCGTGCTAATTCTGCGGGCTATGTGGGTTTCACTTGTTCTAAGGTTTTCTGTGTTTTGGATTTTATCACGTAGAGAAATACATCACATAGCCACTGTGACGCTATCTATTATCTAAACACCCAATCATACAGAGTCGTATCATATTGAAGATAGTAGGTGTAGTGTAAAATAGAAAATAGTAGCTATATTAATGCATTTGAATTCAGATGTATTTTTTTAAGTTTATCTATACATATTATCTTTTCTGCAAAATGTTATATTGTACTAGCAACCCGCCCTCGCTTCGCTTCGGTTTCAGTCGCCTTACCCGCGTAGTTCCCGTTCCCGTAGGAATACCGGGATAAAATATAGCCTATGTTACTCCCTGATATTATAGCTTTCCAATGGTGAAAGAATTTTTGAAATCGGTTCAGTGGTTTAAGCGTGAAAGCGTAACAAACAAACAAATAACTAAACAAACATCCTTACTTTCGCATTTATAATATTAGTAAGGATAGATAACAAAAATATGTTGTATATCTTCTAGTTATTCTTAAAATACTTCACTTGTTTTTTAAGTTGTCAAAATGTTGTGTTGTACTTCAAGATAAAAAGTTGATGAAAAGAAAATGCTAAGTTTAATTGTTAACTAATCTTTATCTTTATATAAATATATTTCGTGTGTACGTGTGTATGTCACTGAACCTAACCTGAACCTGTCCTAAACGGCTGGACCGATGTTGATGAAATTTTTTGTGTGTGTTCAAGGGGATTCGAGAACGATTTAGATTCACAATTGGATCCGGTAGGTGGCGCTGTCATCGATTTCAATGAGAATTCCTGTTACAATTTTTTTAAATTTGCAAAGTACAATGTCTGTTGGGTCAGCTAGTAGATTATGATATATAATAATAATAATAATAATTTTATTTCAAGTAACATAAGACTCATAACAAATAAATAATAATAATCACAGTAATAAAATAGGTACAATAGAATAACAAAATTTAGGTCATCATAATTACATTCACACAATAATTACATTCATACCGTTGGAATTAATTAAATTACATTAGATTTATTTTTAACAAAATTCACATTCTAACTTAAAATCATTACATACATATGATAGTGGTGTTACAAATATAATTTTCAGTGTGACGTATCACGGTGTGCACCTGGTCGCCTGCTGGCTCTACAACGGAACATTCCCCACCACGTTCTCATGGTGGGCCCTGTCGGTGGCGTGCGCTTGTGTCACGTGCATAGCCGGGGAGTTCCTGTGTCTTAGAACTGAACTACAAGCCATACCGCTCACCAACATTGGTGCTAAAGTGGACTTATGAAACTGAATCAACCATATACGATGGGCAGATATCAAGTGATAGATAGATATAACGAATACTACGTTACTGTGAAGAAAATATGATGATACGAGTCTTATAAATTAAATTATAGAGTAATTATAACATATAGAAGTTTATGAACAAAATGGTCTAATTATTTAAACTTTTAATTTCATCGTCAGTGCATATGATATTTGATAAGCAAATATATGTATATGGAAATGTAAAATATAGAATTGAAATGTTGATAATTTACTTCAAACATATATCTATATACTTATAATCATCTCAGTTGTATATGAGCTGCCCTATAGCGCGTGTCGCACCTCCTCCATAATAATAGGGAAGTACTATATTGATATATTAAACAGTATGTATTCGTTTGGGAAAACACATTTACATTTTTGTAACATTTGTTTTTATAACTAGTTTTAATAACTAGATAGAAAATTCAAACATGATGACAATATTATTAATAACCACATACACTAAATAATCAACAATTACTTGCAATATGCATCATGAAATAAGAGTAAGTATTGCATCAACCGCAACAAATTGCGATGGGAGCAGGTCAATAGTTAGTACCTAATTGTAAAATTAAATAAAAATAGGCAAATGACATTAGACATTTTAGATTGCGCAATAATAGCATTTAATTTTCTTGTAAAATAGATTATAATTTTTCCATTTTGTTTGTAAACTCGTTATATTAAACAACCGTCTATTGAATAAGAAATGATCAGTAGAAGAGACTCGCCCTCGCCGCGCCGCTGTAACACTGTGTTGTGACAGTGCAGCAGTGCAGCTAACAAGCTTCACTGCTGAACATCATGTTCTTGTATGTGTAAATAATTTATGTTTATAGTCCTTCGATGTGTAAATAAAATATATGTGGATCCTTTTAAATAGATGTACTACATGTCTCAATTAAAAAAAAAAGAGTGTGTGTACAAAGTACGCATATCAGAAGAGAAACTCCTTCATTCTCTATCTCACTCTCTCGTCGGCTGAATCCTACACATTTACGTGTTTGTGTCTCTATGGACTCGCTTTTTCGTTTCATCGCATTTGAAATCACAATGATTCTAAAGAAGATTCACTTAAAAAACGTAAAAAAAGCCCGCAATAATAGTGTAACCATATGACAAGATATATTTTTTGATAATCCAGCTAATTATAGTTTAATTTATAAATGATTTCGTATTTGGATTGTATTATTGGTACAAAAATTATTTTAAATTTCAATTTAGCGCGAATATATTAACTTTCACCGTTTTAAATGTTTTATCAAGGTCATTAATTTCTTGGATTTATAGGAATTACTTACCGAAGTAGGAAGTAGCCACTCGAGAGACTAAATTGTCTGATATGCTTTGTTTTTTTTTTAAATGTTTTTCTGGATGTAAACATGGCGCCAAATTTACGATTCCACTAAAACGAATAATTTATTTTAAAATGAGTTGGAAATAATAATTTGTTATTAAAACAGTAAATATATATAATGTGAATGCCGACATGATATATTTTTGGTAAACATACATACAGACGTACAGTTGTAATTATTAAAAATTAGTTTTTAGTATTATGATTATTTTTTAGTTTTAAAAGCGGTTCATTATACTCTAAAATGATGGAGCGAAAACATTTGACATTAAACATGGTCAAGTCCGTCTACAGGCAACTGTTTAGTAGATATTGTAAGTTGTGATGTGCTAAGTGGAACTGTCATGGCTCGTTAATTTTAATATTTTAGCCATACATTTGTTTTATTTATTATTGTACTTAATCATAATATTTAAATAATAATCATTATCTTGGCTCATACAGCCACTACTGCCTTCACAATATGAAGGAAATTCATCTACTGGTCAGAATTTTTATTATAAGGTTTCGTTTCGAATTTTCCTTCTCTTGCATAGAATTTATCTTTATATTATATCATATTTAAATAATATTAGTTCTAAAATCTTAATTTTTATGTTAAACCAAATTATGTGCTGTTGAATGTGTCAGCTGATGTGTTGACACTTGAGTAGATGTCACTCATAATTATTATGTTTGTTACACATTCAGCTTGTGTCGGTATTTACATTTTGTTTACATGTAACCTACTGTTATAAATAATTTTATTGTCGTAATAAATATTAAAAATCTTTGACCATAACTTACATCAAAAACTGTGTTACTTATAATTCAATTATGCCGTCACTGTAATTAAAGTCGCATATTTTTTACATAAAAAAAAGTTTCATTTTAATAATTTTCTTGGAGACTCCGTTTAAGTTGAAAGTTTTTTCTAGATTCATAAAAAGAATAATAAAATAGTGAACGGTTGTTGTGAGCGGCACTAAACTACATTATACGCTTGTTAGTTAACATTTGAAATTTTAAAAAGTGATTAATGATTAAATTGGAATGTTGAGTAAATTGTATTATTGTGAGGAAATAATAAATATTATATATATATAAGTAATTGTTAATAACAAGTGTGATGCTGTATGTATGTATGTATGTGCGAACTATATTTATTGTTTGTAATTATTTGTAAATACAACATTTATAAGAAGTATGTTGGTTTTAATATATTTATAATTCCCCTAAGCAATGTGTATCTGTGTGGCGATGTAGTAACAATACAGTTCACGCCCCCTGTCACGCCCCCTGCCACGCCCCCTGTCACGCACACACACGTGGGTGTCGTAAAAGGCGACTAAGGAATATAATATACATTAAATAAGCAACAAAAGAAAAACTAAAATAGATGATAATGATTCAAATGAAATTACTTAAATAATTTATTATGTACTAGCAACCCGCCCTCGCTTCGCTTCGGTTTTAGTCGTTTTACTCGCGTAGTTCCCGTTGCCGGGGGAATACCGGGATAAAATATAGCCTAGTTTATGCCCTGATATTATATTGGTGTTAATTTGAGATTTGCTCTTGCACAGACCTTATATGCATATCACTCGTCTATTACAATATCCACAGATAACATAGAGGGTGGTGAATTATATACTTGTTCTGTCATTGACTCACTCATCACGATCATTTTTAATAATTTTTTGCAAAATATTTTTACACGCGTCTGGCAATGTTAAAGCCCCGACTAAATCGTCTTAGGTATTCATCAAACATTATACTGCATATAAAAATTGCATATGGCCTCAAACATGTTTTTAGGGAAAAATAAGATCTGCCATGCCGTATTGAGGTATAATAGGTAGGCAGTAGTATAATAGGTATGTGACAAGTTTTCAGCTTGCCTCAAATACCTACCCGAAAATTGGTGGCAGCTCTCGGAGCAGTAGTTCACACCGATGCAGCGTCTTGTGCTACACAAACTACACATTCGTCCTCATGGATGAGTACTGCCCAGGCGCGTCTAAACATCTATTAGATCCTCTTGACTCCATACAAATACGTGCTGTTCAAATCTTCGGTGATCACAGACAGGATTGGCGGAGAGACTGGGTTACTTTGTGTTCTCTACCGGCTCCTTTATCACCCATTTCACCTAGAAACGTTATATTGTTCAATTGTAAGTTGCCAGCAGTCATTTTTCCATGTACATGCAGGATCAGGAATGAACTATCTGCTGCTGTCTCCCGAGCGCTATGACACGTTTTTCTTTAAACGAGCTTTAAAAGTGCTCTCTTCGCGGTAGACAGCAGTCTAGCAGTAGCACTGGTACTGCAAAAGTCTACGAGCGACAGTCTCACTTACCACCAGACATACTGCCCGCTCGTTTGCCAACAACAATATATATTTTTTCAATAGTATTGCCGTTTCATGTCAATATTTATTATCTCTCAATAGAAATTACATGTATTATTGTATTCGTACGTATACTAAACCCACAGGTGGGCACAGTTAATCTAAAAGTTAACTTCGCTAATCGTTAATTAAAATGTTAACTTCGATAATCGTTAAAGCGTTAAATATACGAAAAATTAACGCAAATTAAAGTTAAACATTTAAAACTTATAAGTTAGGCAAAACTTATAAAATAAACTTAAAGAAAACAGTATACTGCTTTCGTGTCTGTGTGTTGACGGAGGAGTAAGAATACAATTCATCACTCCCTATCTTGCCCGTGGATGTCGTAAAAGACGATCAAGGGATATAATATGCACATCACATCTGTGTAAGAGATGGAAAATTCGAAATAATACTGTATACCAACATGTCTGGTACTGGTACTGTATACCAGCATGTCTGGTACTGGTACTGTATACCAGCATGTCTGGTACTGGTACTGTATACCAGCATGTCTGGTACTGGTACTGTATACCAACATGTCTGGTACTGGTACTGTATACCAACATGTCTGGTACTGGTACTGTATACCAACATGTCTGGTACTGGTACTGTATACCAACATGTCTGGTACTGGTACTGTATACCAGCATGTCTGGTACTGTATACCAACATGTCTGGTACTGGTACTGTATACCAGCATGTCTGGTACTGGTACTGTATACCAACATGTCTGGTACTGGTACTGTATACCAACATGTCTGGTACTGGTACTGTATACCAACATGTCTGGTACTGGTACTGTATACCAACATGTCTGGTACTGGTACTGTATACCAGCATGTCTGGTACTGTATACTAACATGTCTGGTACTGGTACTGTATACCAACATGTCTGGTACTGGTACTGTATACCAACATGTCTGGTACTGGTACTGTATACCAACATGTCTGGTACTGGTACTGTATACCAACATGTCTGGTACTGGTACTGTATACCAACATGTCTGGTACTGGTACTGTATACCAACATGTCTGGTACTGGTACTGTATACCAACATGTCTGGTACTGTATACCAACATGTCTGGTACTGGTACTGTATACCAACATGTCTGGTACTGTATACCAACATGTCTGGTATTGTATACCAACATGTCTGGTACTGGTACTGTATACCAACATGTCTGGTACTGTATACCAACATGTCTGGTACTGGTACTGTATACCAACATGTCTGGTACTGGTACTGTATACCAACATGTCTGGTACTGGTACTGTATACCAACATGTCTGGTACTGGTACTGTATACCAACATGTCTGGTACTGGTACTGTATACCAACATGTCTGGTACTGGTACTGTATACCAACATGTCTGGTACTGGTACTGTATACCAACATGTCTGGTACTGGTACTGTATACCAACAACTGTGAGAAATAGATAAGTTCTACAGCGTATAGTGGCATTATGTTGGCATGTATCTGAGCACACTAGCTTGTGACACGCTACTGCCGTAGCCGCGACCCCAAAAGATTCACCAGTACTTTACGACGCTTTTTCTCGTAATAACCAGGTGAAGGGGAGAAAGGGCGACGCCGACGTCGTGGAAATTACGAACGCGGCATGGCGCGCAATTCAAACAAACAAAATGACAGCCTGTCAATAAACGACTAACTTAACGGACTAAAGTTAACGGAAGTTCAATTTAACGCAAGTTAACAAGAACGTTAACATTTTTTAAGTTAACTTAAAAGTTAATCCGTTAATCAGAATGTTAACTTCGTTAATTAACGGATTAACCAGTTAATGCCCACCTTTGACTAAACCTTGCTTATTTATTCAAGATCATCATCATCATTTCAGTTTATCGCCGTCCATTGCTGGACGTGGGCCTCCCAAAGTGCGGTCCTGTGCCGCCTGCATCCAACGATGCCCAACAACCTTCACCAGGTCGTCCGTCCACCTAGTTGGGCGTCCTACACTGTGTCGTCCGGCACGCTGGCCGTGGTGCAGTAGATCAATCTCCCTCGTATTGTATAGGGGGTCCGAGCCCAGCCGTGGGATGTACACGTGTCGCAATGATAGGAATATTAGTTGTAAGTATTAAAACACAGTGAGGTATGTATGTGCCACTAAGTTTATTAATATATCGATAAAACAATAATGTAGCGACTGTATATTCATAAAGTATATCACATATGAGTCGGCTGACGCGTACTCGCTCGCCGAGTGCGCCACTCGTCTGGTGGAAATTTTCGGGACTTTTCTCTGAAAAACTCAAAAAAAGACTTATAAAGAGTTCTAAAGAATTTTTCAGTTTTCAGAGAAAAGGCCCAAAAATGTCCACTAGGCTCGCCGTGTTACAGTCACAGACACAATACATAGACAAGTCGACATCTACATTCATTATCTGTCGTACAGCTCGTGTTCGTAGCGCCCACTACACTCTGTTAAACTATAGTTAGGTGTCGCGATTATGTGAACAACATCAAAACTAAAAATAATTATATTTATAACATTGCAACAATTTAGCATTAGTTTTCTCTAAATTCGTGAGATTACTTTTAACAATAACAATATGAAATAATCGAATTTTCTTGCAAAGTGATACCATCTTACCTCGATCAATGTTATAAACATTTTTGTGATCTAGAATGATCAAGCTGCCGTTTTATCAATGATAGGGGGCTCCCGAGGCCTAGGGGCCCGACGTGATTAAATATTTTTAGTTGGCATTATTGTTCTATTCAGTATTAAATTGTTTTAAAATTACAACTTAGTGTTACAAATATATAAAATTCTAAAAATATTATCGAGACAACGAATATAATATAACGTAAGTGGAAGTCATTTATATTGTGTCAGTGAACAATGTATATTATGCTTAGAATAACAACGTATAGAAGGTAAGTTCGCGCACAAAAAGTGAAGCATTTCAATTGGAACCTAATGGAGCTTACGCCGGAACAGTTCCGCAGTGTACAAGGTCACTGTACTGCACGTACGTACGCAACTCTTTAAATATAAATAGGCAATTATGACGGTTTGTGCATTCAAATGGTGTCACAACACATTTGAAAAACATAAAAAGTATATTAACATTACTTTTAAAAGTATTTCGACGATTTATGTTAATAAAAACAAAATTTGATTTCATAATTTGTATAGTGGTGTGCGTGTGTACGTGTGTAATCGCTTGCACGCATGTAGTATTGTTTGCTTCATATTTTTGATGGCTTAAGTATGGACACTATCCTTCTATACGTTATTATTCTAAGATATTACGTGTCTGTCACTGTAACACGAATTGTACGTATTGTATTGTGCTCTAGCTCTAATAAATTGGAGTGCATGTCTTTTAAGCTAATCATTAAATATTATCATAATATTTAAATCACAACACTTAGTTAATCATTACTTATTTAAAAAATAAATTCCAAAAAATATTTCGTTTCTGATCACAAAAATAATGTTATAATTTTCAAAATTAGAACAATATTTTTTTTTATTTAAGTTCTCTACAAACTATTGGTATTTGGTTGTTAATATTAATAACATAAAACTTGTTTTTAACAAAATGGATGTACCACAAAATACTGTTAACAAAATTAACTGCTATGCAATATTATTTAACTTTACTAAAATTATATAATATCAAAATATTTCCACATTTGAGCATATAAAGGCGCGAAAGTTCCTACAAGGCAGATCTCACAAACAGCGTCGCGTTGGGTGAACAATCACAATGTATATACTATCTAAAGCTAATGTCTAATAATCAATATAATAATAATCCTTGGTGATAGGTTTCTTTTTGGGCCGTATAGTCCGCGCCTGGCGCTACGGAAGGGCGCCGTGGTGACCCAACAGCTGGGAGTATTTCTCCGTTAGGGGGATTGATCAGGTTACTGGAACCGATACTTTAATTCGTTGGCAAAGTTATCCTAACGTCACGATAAAACACAACCTGTCATCGGTCGCGACATTCTATCCATAAGATAAAGGTAAATTTGTATAAGGGGGCCCATTCACTTAGTCGCCTTCGTACCACAGTGACCGGTGGGGGCCCCGATAGTACGGTGTAATATATTTATTTATCATAAGAACATTAAACTAATTTAGACTAGTTTGAATCGATTTGTATTTATGTATCTATAGTGTAGTGGACGATATCATACTTAATCATGTATCAGAAGACGATTCAATTTATAATCAGAGTGAACTGTCTTGGCAATATGTTCAGTTACGCTTCCCTTATGTATCATATAATATGTGACAATACAAATACATTTCTGATTTGAAGCTTTTATGATTGGGTTTTCAATTCTGATCTGCAATTATTTGTGCAATGAAAAGTTAGCGCGAGAGGAACAGATTAACCGACTTATATTGTGAACTCGCTCGTGTTACTCATGAATTACTGAAATATTCCCTACAGTACAATAGTTTCACCTGTGTCATACACCCGTACGACACAACTTGTTGTATCTGTTATTATTTGTGTCATTATTCATGCAAAGCACTCACAGCTATCAAATAACACCAAAAAGCTACTTAATTTCTAGTGAAATAAAGCTTTAAATACATTAACAATATATTGTTTATGGAAGACAACTAGTTGTTTTTAAGCTACACTCGCTATAGACTTGTGCACACAATTAGTTTTATAAATAAATATGTAACACAGTAACATAAGATCAACTCGATACATCTGCTATTAAAGCACAAGCAGATACAAATACTTAACAGTTGTATTGTTTGAGAAACATTATTTACTTTGCATTGAGGTAATCATTTATCTAGTTACAATTAAACATTAAATAAAAACCTTTGGGTTGCACTGAGGATTGTGTCCGAGTGCTGTTGAATACTGTTTATTTGAGTAGATTCGTACATTAACAGTTGTGTTTAATACATTTAGTTAGCGGTGGAGTGGTGTCGCCCCCTAGTGTCGCCCCCTAGTGTCGCATAACAGTACTACACTATATTGTTATAATACAGCTTAAACATAACATTCGTAGTTTATGGTAACTATTGTTTTATAGGCGACCAGTTAAATAATAAATACTTCTATACAATCTTAATTAATATGCTATTAATAATTATGCAATTAGTAATTTGATTAAGTTTATTTTTCTTTCAAAATGGTGTCATTATTTTCAGTCAGACTTTCAGGTAGAATATTTTACTTGATAATGACATACATTGATTTTAAACTTAAGTTCCAAAAAAAAATTAATACATAGATATTTACTGTTTCCTATTTTCAACGTAATTTGCTTACTACAAGAGTAGAGGAATTTTATTACTCCAAGAGAAGGACTTGAATAAAAACAGCTATAAAACTATCTAGCCAGCACGCTATTGACAAATTATTTGTCTATTATAGCATTGAAATTATCGTGTTTGAAACTTGCATATTAAAATATAGGCACTTTGTTACATAACTCTGCCTTACCAACCGAGAGCATGGGGGGGGGGGGCATAGAATTGTGTCTAAAGGCCGGCTATTTTCTGTAAAGAGAAGAGTATTACAGTTCTCGAGACATAAGAGAAGCTTTGCATACGTATGAGTGATCCCCAAAATAAGAGTTAGTAAAAAAAAATTGAAGTTTCATTTCATTCTCGAGAACTGTACGTACAATTGGACGCCGTGGCGGTGGAGTCCCCGGTAGCACCTGTGATGGTCAACATTTCTATGGAGTAGTCTAGAGAGTCTTTTGACTATATTTAAATTAAAATTTACATTGCTCCATCAATTACTATTTAGATAAATAAATGAAAACGACAGCAAGCTATAAATACTTACAATAATAGACTCTTATTCCCGTTAACAATAAGTTATTGCATTTAACAAGATCTAATATATGCAATATAATTGTACTTACATACAGCTTAATAGTTTAATGAGACAGTTAACTATGTACACATACTCTTATGTCATCATTTGCCTGCCCTTATCCCACGCTAAGTGGGACACACATACTCTTATGTACTTACATAATTTACTAAACAATGAAGGCATTCATATTATTATTTAAGGCAATAATATTTATATACAGCATTTTATCTCTCTCAATGACGGCCGCGTAATAAAGCGAGAAGTCTCTCTGTGCTGCGATGAGGATCGTGTTCGGTATTTATCTATGTGATACAATCCGGCACACGGCAGTCCATAAAGAATGGGTGTAATTGATATGATCTATAATACAATTAGCACGTTCATGTGGAACTGGGCAGTTCCCATCGCTGTCCAAATAAGGTTTTTAAATGGCGGCCACGAATCGGACGACGCCACCTAGAACGAGCCTAGAGCTAGGTGGACCGATCACATCTTAAATGTCGCGAGGAGTCTTTGTATGCGGCACAGGCCTACGCTCAACGATTGCCGGCTACGAGCTGTTGAATAGATGGCTACCATTTCATGTATTGTATTTTCTAAACAAGCCATCTGTTGGGCGACATGTTGTACGTGTCGGGTCGGGTGTTATATCAATTGTTATATCATTTAATTAACAATAAAATCATTACACGCGTTATTTTATAAGGCGATAGTGATTACACACACATCATAACTGTAATGTACCTAACTAGTTGTGAGTGGCAAGTGGCAAGTGCCACGCGAGTTAGTGTCGAGGGTGTCGGTGACACTAAGGCCCTCCGCACATGGAGCTACTCAAAAATGACGGAACTGATCAGTAATTACAATTACAAATTAGTTAGAAACTGTACCTCGCACATGACGCTACTTAAATTGCAAGGTTTCAGTGACTTCTGTTATTTCTGCTCTCACAAGCACACGATTAACGAGGAAATATTAGGGACAAAAATCAAACATGTCGAGTGAGTCAAGCGAGGATGACGACGATAATGTATTTTATCACCATCTTTAATAGACGTCAAAGGAATCTTCGTAGGTTTTGGATTCACCCGTATATTAGTAATAATGTAAACTGCAGATTATCAGTTGAGTAATCTGACAACATCTTTCCTTGAGTAATCTGAGTTTATAATTATATAAACATGGACACTTTGCCGCCTCCTGTACAAATGATCGTTCACTTTTCACGACAAGAACAGAAAACTCTGGTAACCAGTAGCGCGGCGACCGGCACGACGCGTCACGCGTGACCAGTTGCTAACGCGTTATTAACTGGTTGGTGACTGGTCGCGTCGTGTGCGACCCCCAAGGAGAACATATGGGCGGTGACGCTCAAGCAACTCGTTAGTAATTTGAGTTTGTAACTAGTACTTTTTCAGTAGCTCCATGTGCGGAGGGCATAGCTCGTATACAAAGCGCGGTGACTGTGATGTACTTCAAGTATTTTAAAAGGATGTACTTATTTACGTGCTTAAACTTATATTTACGACTGAGATATCTATTTATATTATTATTGAAATAGACTAGTTGAATATTTTTGTTGAACTACATTATAATAAGCGCCAACGGTTTATTTTGGTGAGAAGAAATTTTAGCAAATAATTTAAAAAAATATATGCATTTACATAAATGAATTATGTTAGTTTAAGGTAGTTTTAGTGATACTGTAGCACCGTGGATGGCGCAACACCAAAGTCTGTCTTCTCGGATGGTACGGGCCACATTCTGTATTACCACAGAACCCCTGAGGGCAGGCGGCGAGCCAGTTCTAAAAGCTCTATGGAAGTTGTTTAATTTTGTCATTCTCGGGGGCGACGTTCCGGAGTCGTGGACCAGGAGAGTGGTGATGCTGTTTTTCAAGAAGGGCGATAAAACGCTCTTAAGGAATTACCGAGCCATCTCACTCTTAAGCCACGTCTACAAATTGTTCTCAAGAGTCATTACGAACCGGCTCGTGTACAAGCTCGACGACTTCCAGCCCGAACAAGCCGGCTTCCGAAGAGGTTATAGTACCATAGACCACATCCACACGCTACGCCAGATTATACAGAAGACCGAGGAGTATAATCGGCCCCTGTGTCTGGCGTTCGTTAGCGTATATATAATTACCAAGAGAAAACATTATTAGCGTATAGCCACACATTTTAAATTAGTGCTGGCAACATACGAGAGATACTTGTTCAATGTTTAACTGACTACATCACCACAGACGGACATTCAATTGTCGGCTACCGACGAGCAAAGTGGTCTCGAGTCACAACCTAGACTTATTGTAGAGAGTGTCAATAAAGTATTGATGTGCGTATAAGAGGGTCTGATTTTTTCACGTTTGTGGACTATGAGAAAGCCTTTGATTCTGTCGAAACTTGGGCAGTGCTGCAGTCCCTTCAGCGGTGCTAAATTGTCTATCGATACATCGAAGTGTTGAAGTGTTTGTATAGAAACGCTACTATGTCAGTCCGCATCCAGAATAAGAGTAACGAAACCGATCCAGTTGCAGAGAGGTGTGAAACAAGGAGACGTCATCTCTCCGAAACTGTTCACCACTGCACTGGAAGATGTCTTCAAGCTCTTAGACTGGACCGGACTCGGCGTCAACATCAACGGCGAATACATCACTCACCTTCGATTTGCAGACGATATCGTAATCATGGCAGAATCCATGGAGAACCTTGGCACTATGCTCAATGACCTCAGCAGGGTTTCTCAACTAGTGGGTCTACAAATGAACATGGACAAGACGAAAGTCATGTCTAATGCCCATGTCATTCCTGTACCGGTCCTAGTTGGCAATGCGATTGCAACTCGAAGTTGTGGATCATTATGTTTACCTAGGACAAACAGTCCAGTTAGGTAGATCCAATTTCGAGAAAGAGGTCAGCCGACGAATCCAACTCGGTTGGACAGCGTTCGGGAAACTTAAGAGGATCTTCTCGTCCAATATTCCGCAGTGTCTGAAAACAAAGGTTTATAACCAGTGTGTGTTACCAGCGATGACTTACGGCACTGAAACGTGCTCTCTAAATGTCGGCCTCATAAAAAAGCTCAAAGTTGCTCAGCGTGCTATGTAGAGGGCTATGCTCGGTATTTCTCTACGTGATAATATCCGAAACACGGAAATCCGTAGAAGAACGGGTGTAACCGACATAGCCCGCAGAACCATGAGCATGTTGAAATGGCAATGGGCAGGCCACATCGCTCGTAGAACCAACAACCGTTGGGGAAAAAAGATTTTTGAGTGGCGACCACGAATCGGACGGCGCAGCGTAGGACGACCCCCCACTAGATGGACTGACGACATTCTCAAAGTCGCAGGGAACCGTTGGATGCAAGTGGCGCAAGACCGTTCTGAGTGGCATTCTCGTGGGGAGGCCTATGTCCAGCAGTGGACGTCTGTAGTCTGTAGGCTGATGGATGGATTCACAAATGTGACATTTCGCTTGCGTGTATGTCTGTGTGCGTTTAACGCGTGACGGACAGTTCAGTTGTCGGTGTGTGCATTGCACGCGACGAGCTTAATAATATAATGATACATTGCTATATATATTTATATGTTAGTAAGTTATTTAATTATATAACTTTATTTATGACTGACAGTATTACTAAAAGCATCACATATCTAAAACGCAGCCTCGTTGTATTATTTAAAATGAAAAAGCTTTTATTTGAGTCACTCCTAACACGCCTGACACGTGCCTCACTGAGTATTACAATTATATACATAGGTATATTTATTTAAAATGAACAACACATATGTTATGCTTTTGACGTAAATTTTGTTATAGAAGGACATTCAAATTGTGATACTTATTTTTGTAATAAAAGTGATGTTGAATAATTTGTGTGTCGTGTACAGTGAGAGATGTGTTTCGTCTGCTGTCACGTGTAATTATTGTTTAAAATCGCATTATAAAAACACATTTGTAATAAATCGTACATAAAATATAATATTTCGTCTTTTTTAAGCATATGTCTGTTGTTTGGACAGTTAATAATGAAGCACTTTAGATTGCGGGACGTTGTAGACGCATCGCGGTCGCCTCACGACTAAATAAAAACTGTGCGCAGTACGCTACACGTAGCGGCGTGCGCCGAGTTAGTCGCGGATACTATTAGTGCACGATTGTGACTAGACTGTTATTTTTTTTTTTTTTTTTTGTGTGTATTTAGCTGTTGGTCGCAGATGACCTTGACAGCTTAACGCGGGCAATGGGCGAGCGGAAGGCTCTCAACCCGGTAAGTAAGTTAAGCGAACATCGCCCGAGGGCTCCCCCTGTGGGGAACGGACCTCGGCTCGGGGCGTCGCTGAAAGCAAAGTGGGCGTGGCCACGTTTAGGTTAATGATTTTTACGCGGCGCGGTTTTCGACCTCGTCGGCGAGGCCGATACCGCGGAGTTTTATGTGTTATCGCTGCGCGAGCTGTGTAGGCCCTTTCTTGGGCGATCGTGATGGCATCATCCCCTTCTTCAAGGAGATGACGGGGTCGTCGGACCGCGGATATTTTGGATGGGACGTAGTTTACCGCCCCAACCACTAGTGGATTGGGGTGAGTCGTGGCAGAGTCAAAATAGCGCTGGGAGCAACGCTTCATATACTGCCTGATGGTCGGCAATTGGAGGTCGATGAGTAGATCGACATTACGAACGAACCACGGTGCTCCCGTTGCCCGTCGCATGAATCTATTTTGTAGTGTTTGTAACTTGTGGATCCTGTTTGGCCTAACGTGCGCGAACACTACACTGGCATACATCATGATGGGCCATATGCAGGTATACACTACCTAATCGGACTTTATTTTTAAGTGATAGTTTTGACTTTGCGTTAGTTTTGACTACTGAGTGACTCTATTATATATAAACATTACTTGTAACAGTGTGTGTGTGTGTGTGTGTGTGCGTGTGTGTGCGTGTGTGTGTGTGTGTGTGTGTGTGCGTGTGTGTGTGTGTGTGTGTGCGTGTGTGTGCGTGTGTGTGTGTGTGTGTGCGTGTGTGTGCGTGTGTGTGTGTGTGTGTGTGTGTGTGTGTGTGCGTGCGTGTGTGTGTGTGTGTGCGTGTGTGTGTGTGTGCGCGTGTGTGTGTGTGTGTGTGCGTGTGTGTGTGTGTGTGTGTGTGTGCGTGTGTGTGCGTGTGTGTGTGTGTGTGTCTAACGCACGCGCGCACACATTATATATATAGTGTATATGTATTAAATAATAGTGTGTATATAATTAAAATGTTATGTTTGATATGTTTCAACAAATAAGATCTATACGTATTCCCTATTGTATTCGTTCAATAACACATATAATACACACATCAGTAGTGCAGTTCACAAGCACACAAGCACACAAACACACAAACACACAAGCACACAAGCACACAAGCACACAAGCACACAAGCACACAGCTAACGAGTCACGACAGACTGGAGTGCAGTGCGCACTACACGTGAGACAGTACGAGGCAATCGAATACGTTTAGCCGCACACTAGAACATTGTTCAATAGTAACACAAACTTTATATGTATCGATACCGCCAGTAAAATCATTTACAATAATAATAGAATAATACTTTAGCAAATCAACAAACATCTTTTTAAATTATTATTTTGAAATAAAGGAAGAGAAGTGAGAGCCGTTACTTTCACGATGAACCAGTATACCGCACAGTTACTGAGAACTATATACAAGTATTCTCAACAACTTCCAATGTTTCGTAATCGTATTTACAAATAAAGCTTCTGTTCAATGTTCAATATAAATGATGTCTCAAAAGACGCACCGATCGGCCAAAGTCGTACTGTAAGTTTCAGTTTGGTTCTATCCTGTATTTCCTTCTTTCTCAAGTGATGCGATATATTGATTAATTGTGAGAAAGACACCCTTCCTTATCGACATTACAAGACAATAACTTACAATGATCATGAGTCGTGTAATGATAACATACGAGTATTGTATGCGACAACATAAACGTTGATCTATATGTGTGCGTGTGTGTGTGTGTGTGTGTGTGTGTAACTAAACATATAAATGTGTGATGTGACGTCACGTGCGACACGGTCCACAGGTGCCCCTCAGTACGCGGGACGCAAATGTCGATACCATATGAAGCACCCGTAGAACGTGGGTAGGTCTTAGGGTGACGACTCGTCGTCCACCTCTTTGATAACTGTATCGGACTCCCACCTGACACGCTCCGCTATTAATGACTGCAGCTCCTGGAAAAATAATTTGTAAGTATAAATAATAATAGTATCAGACATATATGTGTATATACATATAGTTGCATTTTTATAACTTATTAGTATGTCGTAAAATTTTTACTCTTAGAGTCGTGTCAGGGGTCTAGCTATCACCACATCAATCGCATTAATGATATGGGGCCCCCAGGCTACAGAGCCCCCCATATGTGTGTCAGGCAATGTCTTTTTTCTCAGAGTTAAAGCGTTCGCCCAAATAATGCAGGATTCCTTTTCCTCCTTCCTCTTTTAGCAAAATTTTTAGGAGGAAGTGATAACCTATGATCAATTTCATGCAAGTATTTTTGTATATTTTGTGATTAATGTTTACCCTTCATTTGGGGTCCTATATATAATATGACCAGTTATAGTAACGAGATCTCAATGTTGTTATAACAACAAACAATACAATAGTACCAAATAATTAAAACTAAACTTTGTGTTGAAATTTTATTTAAATCTATAAAATACATAAAACATGTATTTACTGTGTATTTTGAATATTAAATATGCGTAAAAAACATACTCATAGTGTATTTTTGAAGTTATGAATATACATATGGATTATTATTAACGTATTTTTAAAACACTACAATTTATTTTACGTTTAAAAAAAAAGGATATTGAGATTTGCTCGTATGTGACGATAAATTATTTAAATAGTATATATCAAAAGTAAGCAATATGTGTGTATACTTGTCCGTAATATGTTACTTATTATATATCTATCATGCATTTAAGTGTATACATATTTATATTTGTATACAATATACCCAGGCATGCTCTCGCGTGTCTGTTACATAGATCCCCCGGTCATGCCTTAGTATCATGTTATTACTTACAGAACACGTTGTCTAACTCAATATATCTTCCCTCGTATATTTGTATACAATACACCCAGGCATGCTCTCGCGTGTCTGTTACATAGATCCCCCGGTCATGCCTTACTGTCATGTTATTACTTACAGAACACGTTGTCTAACTCAATATATCTTCCCTCGTATATTTGTATACAATACACCCAGGCATGCTCTCGCGTGTCTGTTACATAGATCCCCCGGTCATGCCTTACTGTCATGTTATTACTTACAGAACACGTTGTCTAACTCAATATATCTTCCCTCGTATATTTGTATACAATACACCCAGGCATGCTCTCGCGTGTCTGTTACATAGATCCCCCGGTCATGCCTTACTGTCATGTTATTACTTACAGAACACGTTGTCTAACTCAATATATCTTCCCTCGTATATTTGTATACAATACACCCAGGCATGCTCTCGCGTGTCTGTTACATAGATCCCCCGGTCATGCCTTACTGTCATGTTATTACTTACAGAACACGTTGTCTAACTCAATATATCTTCCCTCGTATATTTGTATACAATACACCCAGGCATGCTTTCGCGTGTCTGTTACATAGATCCCCCGGTCATGCCTTACTGTCATGTTATTACTTACAGAACACGTTGTCTAACTCAATATATCTTCCCTCGTATATTTGTATACAATACACCCAGGCATGCTTTCGCGTGTCTGTTACATAGATCCCCCGGTCATGCCTTACTGTCATGTTATTACTTACAGAACACGTTGTCTAACTCAATATATCTTCCCTCGTATATTTGTATACAATACACCCAGGCATGCTCTCGCGTGTCTGTTACATAGATCCCCCGGTCATGCCTGTCATGTTATTACTTACAGAACACGTTGTCTAACTCAATATATCTTCCCTCGTATATTTGTATACAATACACCCAGGCATGCTTTCGCGTGTCTGTTACATAGATCCCCCGGTCATGCCTTACTGTCATGTTATTACTTACAGAACACGTTGTCTAACTCAATATATCTTCCCTCGTATATTTGTATACAATACACCCAGGCATGCTCTCGCGTGTCTGTTACATAGATCCCCGGTCATGCCTTACTGTCATGTTATTACTTACAGAACACGTTGTCTAACTCAATATATCTTCCCTCGTATATTGCCATAGTAAACGCTAATCATTCTCTGTATACCGACGCTTCCTAATTTCGATAGATGATTAACCTATATTGAAAATAACAGTACTTGAGACATAATTTCAAACTAATAGTTTATTTAACCTGTGTGGCGACGATGTAAGAATACAATTCACCATTTTCTATCTCATCATTTACTAAGAGATACGATAAGCAGATAACATATTTGCAAGAGATATAAAACGCAACAAAAAAACCTAAGTCAACACGTTTGACCAGCAATTCCTGGGGGAACCTTTCCTTTATTATTTCTTACCTTTAAAGATATATATTTTCTATTACATAGGTCTAGTCGATTAGATCGACTCCTTTAGTGTCCTGTTACTTCAATTGTTTATTGTAACAACGTACGTTATCACCTTGGCTTGATGCCACAGCATCTCCTCAAATGCCTCACTCATTTCTTATTAACTTTTATTGAAATTATCTTAATGAATAGGTTATAGTTGTAGTTAAATGATGATCCAGGTCTCATCATGGAGTAGGCAATAGAAATAAGAATTTAAAAAATCGTTCGGTGAAAAGAATAGATTTTTTCTTGATGCATGCTCGGGCGCCCTAGTCAATGTGGGGCCCCTAGTCGATGCGGAACCCTTAGGAATTTGCCTAATCCGTCTTATGGATAATCTGGCCCTGCGTCTGACTAGCGCGAAGTAGTAGAACAATTTCTGTAGGAGGCTCAAATCCAACATTGAGACTTAGATGGGTCGAGATGATAATGAAAGTATTTAATGAATATTTATTTTATATTTAAACTGCGACACCCTGCACTATGAAATATATTCTTGTATCTTTAATAACAATAACACCTACATGTTACACTGTTACGGTTAACATTCAATAATCACAACCGAGTGTCGTGAACACAGAGTATGCACCTACCACACACAAGTGAATCGTATAATAGTTATTGCGACTGCCAGCTTGTGACATCGCCGAGGGGTAGCGCCGCCGGACACATCATATACCGTACAAGATTACCTGAACAAGTGAAGAGTGAACACAACACTTTGAAGAGACTTATGTACGATACTTGGATTTCAATACATTCATGTATTAATGATTTACATTATACAATATTTAACCGACAATAAATATTGTACATCGACATTTGCGAACAGATAATCGACTATCTTCAGCTTGATAGTATGTTGTGTGCGACAGAGAGGGATTATTATGAGTCGTTAAAACAATACACTATAATGTAGCGAGAGATAGAGACAATGTCCAAATTAATCGATTGTCTCTTTCTAAAGGTCGGTGTGCGATATATATAGCCGATGTGTTGTACACAGTTACAATATATATACAACATACCTCTGGTTTGTTCAACACAACGATCCTGTTGTCGACCTTGGGCGCCAGCTCGCACGACTGCTGTTCAAGGTCATCTAATGACGCACGACGTGTTAACCTGACAACATAGACACACACATAATTAATCATCATCAATTCAAGTGCGGTACTAGTCTTATACTTAACAGTTAGAAAGTGTAAACATCACCGGACGCCTAATGAAAGTGAAGACGAAATATAACCGATCGAAGTAAATTAATAATAACGAATACCATATCTGATTATTGACGTAAATATAAATGTTATATTCTCTCTGTGTTCGTGGTAGTCGAGAGCTGTGAGAACAGTTCTTAGAGGGGTGTCAGGGATTGTTTGTCAACAGTTAGTTGTTATCGTGAAGCTAAGCCGCAACATGTACATCTTATTATAATTGTAGTCACGTGACAAGATGAGCGCATACTGAAATACACAATAGTGTATGTCTAAAGTTATGGTAAATAAGCATATTGTCAGTACCTGTGATGTCCGCTGTGCGACGTCGGCTCCACGGCGGCCGATGACGCCCTGCGCAGTGGCGGCGGCCCATCCAACTCGCTACCATCTAACATCTTCACCAAACTGTGTCTGCAATAAACAATAACAATAACATTGTGCATCATTTATAATACACTTGCGTGGTAGTGGTGGCCTCTTCTGATGTCGTTTGTTCAACAGACGACCAATCATAAAACTATTGCTAATAACTTATACAATATATAATATGATATAATCTTAGAATAGAAAATAACTACGCGCACAAAACAATGAAGCATTTAAATTGGAGCCAATTGGAGCCCTACGCCGGACCGTACCGTAGTATACAAGGTCCCTATTGTAGCAACTTTATGGTATAGTGGTGTGCGTGTGTGCGTGTGTAATCGCTTGCACGCATGTAGTATTTCTGTCTTCACATCTTTGATCGCTTAAGTACCGACACTATCCCTCTATACGTTATTATTCTAAGTATAAGTTCTTATAATATTATATATCGAGTCAAGTACACGTAATTGTAATAAAATCAATCTGATGATATTAACACAATACAAATATCAGAAGATACTTTTCTTTCATAGTACATATTTATCTATACCAATAAATAAAATTGGAGTGTCTGTTTGTAATGTCAAAATAATAGGCTTTTTTCATGCTCACACGATTATTTGCACGACACCTATGCCTAAAATAGCAATTAAAAAATTTTTGTCTGTCTGTCTGTTTGTTCCGGGTAATCTTCAAAACGGCTGGACCGATTTCAAAAATTCTTTCACCAATGAAAAGCTATAATATCAGGGCGTAAACTAGGCTATATTTAATCCCGGTATTCCCACGGGAACGGGAACTACGCGGGTAAAACGACTATAACCTATAACCGAAGCGAAGCGAGGGCGGGTTGCTAGTATTAGATATATTTCGTTGATTGTTCTAAAGCGGTCCGTCCGCCTGTCTGACTTCGACCGTCCTCGGTAATATAATTGTTGAACAATTCACATTAGATACAGTTTGCTCAATTCTATGTGAATTTTTACGACACCCATATTTGTAGCCTTTCGTATTCATACGCCACCTTCGTTCAATAAAAACAAACAATAATGGTCAGCTTTATATACATATAACTATTTGTGTGGTGATGGGCTAACAATGCAATTTACTACTCCCTATCATGGGATGGCGTAAAAAGCGACTATGGGATATAATACGCATACCCTATACCAACTTGTCCGATCAGCATGGTATAGTAAGGTCAATTTGTCTGTTATTAGGGAGGAGGCTCGAGTCGGACGTATATGAGCCGAGATGTTGAGGATGAAACTTATATTAAATGTTATAGCTGACCTCCTGCTGAGCGTGACCAGTGACTGCCTGTGCTTGCTCGGTCTGGACTTGCCGGTGCGTACGTTGATAGCGGCGAAGTGATTCTGTACAGCCATACCTATCTCCGGGCACATGTCCTCCGATATCTGCGATATATTAACATATGTGAGAGACGTGTAGTGTTACTTACAACATACATTCCTCGCATTAAATAATAGTATTTAAAATTTCTTCTAATAACACCAATAGAAGGATATCTCGAACCCGAATGATTTTGTGAAGGTACTGTTTAACAGCAAGTCTATAGTTGTGCTCAAATACAACAAATACTCACGAGTACTTTACACTTGGGCAACATGTTGAACCCGTCATTGCCACTGTGAAGGTACTGTTTAACAGCAAGTCTATAGTTGTGCTCAAATACAACAAATACTCACGAGTACTTTACACTTGGGCAACATGTTGAACCCGTCATTGCCACTGTGAAGGTACTGTTTAACAGCAAGTCTATAGTTGTGCTCAAATACAACAAATACTCACGAGTACTTTACACTTGGGCAACATGTTGAACCCGTCATTGCCACTGTGAAGGTACTGTTTAACAGCAAGTCTATAGTTGTGCTCAAATACAACAAATACTCACGAGTACTTTACACTTGGGCAACATGTTGAACCCGTCATTGCCACTGTGAAGGTACTGTTTAACAGCAAGTCTATAGTTGTGCTCAAATACAACAAATACTCACGAGCACTTTACACTTGGGCAACATGTTGAACCCGTCATTGCCACTGTGAAGGTACTGTTTAACAGCAAGTCTATAGTTGTGCTCAAATACAACAAATACTCACGAGTACTTTACACTTGGGCAACATGTTGAACCCGTCATTGCCACTGTGAAGGTACTGTTTAACAGCAAGTCTATAGTTGTGCTCAAATACAACAAATACTCACGAGTACTTTACACTTGGGCAACATATTGAACCCGTCATTGCCACTGTGAAGGTACTGTTTAACAGCAAGTCTATAGTTGTGCTCAAATACAACAAATACTCACGAGTACTTTACACTTGGGCAACATGTTGAACCCGTCATTGCCACTGTGAAGGTACTGTTTAACAGCAAGTCTATAGTTGTGCTCAAATACAACAAATACTCACGAGTACTTTACACTTGGGCAACATGTTGAACCCGTCATTGCCACTGTGAAGGTACTGTTTAACAGCAAGTCTATAGTTGTGCTCAAATACAACAAATACTCCCGAGTACTTTACACTTGGGCAACATGTTGAACCCGTCATTGCCACTGTGCAGGTACTGTTTAACAGCAAGTCTATAGTTGTGCTCAAATACAACAAATACTCACGAGTACTTTACACTTGGGCAACATGTTGAACCCGTCATTGCCACTGTGCAGGTACTGTTTAACAGCAAGTCTATAGTTGTGCTCAAATACAACAAATACTCACGAGTACTTTACACTTGGGCAACATGTTGAACCCGTCATTGCCACTGTGCAGGTACTGTTTAACAGCAAGTCTATAGTTGTGCTCAAATACAACAAATACTCACGAGCACTTTACACTTGGGCAACATGTTGAACCCGTCATTGCCACTGTGAAGGTACTGTTTAACAGCAAGTCTATAGTTGTGCTCAAATACAACAAATACTCACGAGTACTTTACACTTGGGCAACATGTTGAACCCGTCATTGCCACTGTGAAGGTACTGTTTAACAGCAAGTCTATAGTTGTGCTCAAATACAACAAATACTCACGAGTACTTTACACTTGGGCAACATGTTGAACCCGTCATTGCCACTATGAAGGTACTGTTTAACAGCAAGTCTATAGTTGTGCTCAAATACAACAAATACTCACGAGTACTTTACACTTGGGCAACATGTTGAACCCGTCATTGCCACTGTGCAGGTACTGTTTAACAGCAAGTCTATAGTTGTGCTCAAATACAACAAATACTCACGAGTACTTTACACTTGGGCAACATGTTGAACCCGTCATTGCCACTGTGCAGGTACTGTTTAACAGCAAGTCTATAGTTGTGCTCAAATACAACAAATACTCACGAGTACTTTACACTTGGGCAACATGTTGAACCCGTCATTGCCACTGTGCAGGTACTGTTTAACAGCAAGTCTATAGTTGTGCTCAAATACAACAAATACTCACGAGTACTTTACACTTGGGCAACATGTTGAACCCGTCATTGCCACTGTGCAGGTACTGTTTAACAGCAAGTCTATAGTTGTGCTCAAATACAACAAATACTCACGAGCACTTTACACTTGGGCAACATGTTGAACCCGTCATTGCCACTGTGAAGGTACTGTTTAACAGCAAGTCTATAGTTGTGCTCAAATACAACAAATACTCACGAGTACTTTACACTTGGGCAACATGTTGAACCCGTCATTGCCACTGTGAAGGTACTGTTTAACAGCAAGTCTATAGTTCTGCTCCCTCTGTAAATATTCATCGCCTATTTTCACCACTTGCTCTGCGATCCTCTGCCCTGGTGGTTTTGAGGGATCAAAAGCAAACGATACACCTGCCACCTGAAAAATAAAACAATTACTATTAGCTCATTACCATCCATCAGATCATTGCCATCCGCTGACAGTCACTCAAAGGAATGGTTAAAACCGAACTTATAAGTCTCCTAGTAATCCTAAGCTGGGTTTAATTAATCCTGCGTCAAGGGATCCTGCGATATATATATGCTTTTTATTGCTAACGGTGGCCAACGAGCAAACAGTACACCTGATGGTAAGTGTTGCTGCCGCTCATGGACTTTTGCTAGGCGGCTGCCTACCCTTAAGAAAATAAAAGGAGTGTGAATGCGTGTAATGAGGTTCTGTGATACTAAAGACACCACCTAAACCCTCCACACGCAAACACCCTCAAAAAGTTGTGCTGCCGTCTCTCTCGCTCACAGTTATTAACACGGACGCACCGGCCTGCGGCTGTCAACAGCGTGCTACTAACACTATGGTGTGGTGACAGATTGTATGCTTCACTCGTGGGGTGTGTATTCACCACTGTGGTCAGCAGTTATATTCTCAATCCTCATTGAGAACGTTAGTTAACTTCAGAATGTGAGTAATTATTAGACATGTGTTACAATAATAAGACGTGCTATGATCACTTCATATTATTTGATGCTGTGACATGATTTTTTTTTGACTGACTTATCTTTTTGGTCTCGGGATATATAGGTCACGTACCCACTACCGGTCGCGAGACTCAGGGAAACTGATACACTAAACGACGAGTTTACTTTCTTCTGCAGCGATGTTTGTGACATTGATAAGAAACGCAGCGCTGTCAATTTGTATTCTTACTCTGTATTTTCTAATTCGTGTATTGCAAAAATAAGTAGAAATTATGTAGTAACCACTCTAAGAAAATGGTTATAACTTAAAACACGTACCTGTGGGAATCTCCCCTCTAGACTGGGGTATTTGCTGACAGCGTTCTCTAGCACTTGCAGTATAACCTCACCGGATGCCTCCACCACTACCAGAGGGTCCCGCATGGGGATTATAGTTGATAAATCGCGAAGTGTAAAGTCACCTGCTGGGTGCACCTGGAAGTAACATGTGAGCCCTATTTATACATTTAAAGATATTTTAAAAGTTTTTCCAGAAATAGTTTGCAACAAATTATTTTACACATCAACATATTATTAAAACTTGCTTCATCATCATCATTATCATTTCAGCCTATCGCCGTCCATTGCTTGCACGTAGACCTCATGTTACGTCACAAAGTGTGGTCCTTGCCGCCTGCCTCCAACGACGCCCGCCAACTTTCACCAGGTTGTCGGTCCACCTAGCTCGTCCTACACTGCGTCCTCAATTATGTGGTCGCCACTCGAGGACCTTTCTTCCCCAGCGGTTGTCGGTTCGTCGAGCGATGTGGCCTGCCCATTGCCACTTCAGCGTGCTAATTCTTCGTGCTATGTCGGTTACACCCGTTTTTCTGCGGATTGCCGTATTTCGGATTCTATCTCGCAGAGAAATCCCGAGCATAGCCCGTTCCATAGCACGCTGAGCGACTTTGAGCCTTGTTATGAGGCCTACATTTAGGGATCACGTTTCCGCGCCGTAAGTCATCACTGGTAACACACACTGGTCGTAGACCTGTGTTTTCAGACACTGAGGTATGTTGGACGAGAAGATCCTCTTAAGTTTCCCGAACGCTGCCCAACCGAGTTGGATTTGTCGGCTGCTCTCTTTTTGTAATTGGATCTACCTAACTGGACTGTTTGTCCTAGGTAAACATAATGATCGACAACTTCGAGAATCGCATTGCCAACTAGGACCGGTACGGGAATGACATGGGTATTTGACATGACTTTCGTCTTGTCCATGTTCATTCGTAAACCCACTAGTTGGGATACCCTGCTGAGATCATTGAGCATTGTGCCAAGGTCCTCCATGGATCCTGCCATAACGACGATATCGTCTGCGAATCGAAGGTGAGTGATGTGTTTGCCGTTAATGTTGATGCCGAGTCCAGTCCAGTCTAAGAGCTTGAAGACATCTTCCAGTGCAGTGGTGAACAATTTCGGAGAGATTACATCTCTCTGTCTCACGCCTTTCTGCAACTGGATCGGTTTCGTACTCTTATCCCGGATACGGACTGACATTGTGGCGTTCCTATACAAACACTTCAGCACTTCGATATAGCGATGGTCGATTTGGCACCGCTGAAGGGACTGCAGCACCGCCCAAGTTTCGACTGAATCAAAGGCTTTCTCATAGTCCACAAACGCTAAGCACAGGGGCCGATTATACTTCTCGGTCTTTTGTATAATCTGCCGAAGCGTGAGGATATGGTCTATGGTGCTATAGCCTTTTCGGAAGCCGGCTTGTTCGGGCGGCTGGAAGTCATTTAATATTATATGTTATTTATAAAACCCTTTTTTGAACCTAAATATGTATATCCATTTATCCATTAACCTATCGGTTAAAAATATAGAAAAAAAAAAATTTAGCGACAGAATCCAGGAAATGTGAACGATATACAGATTGAAATATAAAATAAAGACACAAGAGTAGACTTGATATGTGTGTACAATGAACATCTAAACACAAACACACGTAACACTGACCTGGTCCGACCTGAAGGTACCAGAGTTAATAACCACAAGATCAGCTCCAGTGGCCGCTAACAGCACATCACAGACCCAGTTGCCCAGGTTGCACTCCTGCCTCCTGATGCACGCGAAGCGTCCTTCAAGTGGTACAGATATCTTGCCGAGTATCTCGTCCATCTTGCCTTCTATCATTGCTACAAGAAACAACAATTCTATTATTTTTGTAAAGGGACCATGTTCCCTGTGAGTGGTCCCTCCAAGAGGGACAGCGAGGGTATACAGTAGGCTACGGGACCGCGCGGCGCTCTACACTCGTTTCGGATGGATTGTATGGAATGTGTAAGGCCATAGCCTGCCACAAAAAAGTGAGCCGTCGCTCAGGACGCCTGGCAGATGTAAAACATCGAAAATATTTTGTACAAGTATATACGCATAAAAGAACTTAATATAGCATCATCATCATCATCATCATCTTGCTCTTATCCCAATTACTTGGGGTCGACGCAATATGTCATCTGTTTTGACATATTGCAAAAAGTTTCGGCAATGACTTTTATGACCGGCCGCCTGCCTGACGTCAACCCTCCTTGGGAATGTAATCGTTGACCCAAATGGTACCAGATGGAGTTGGTCCGGGTCAATCTAGGGCTCTTAGTCGTCTTTTACGACACCCACGAGTAAAGCAAGGGTTGGTAGTATTCGAAACCGCTACCACACAGCAAAGGAATTAATATAGCATAATGGATAAATAAAATATTACTATTATTTTTCCAGAAAATGATGATTTTTATTGAATAAAGATTTATTTTCATTAAATAAAAGTATTCAAATTGTGACAACTCAAGTCTTTTAATCAGTGATTTCTGTAATAATATAATAGTTATATTCGATGCCTCTGACGATATGACTGTAACAATTGATTAGAACTACACTTGCTACCATATAGCGTGGCGAGGCCTCGCCACGGCACGTCTGGCAATGTCGGCAATCGGTTTTAGGTGCGGGTATAGATGTTTAACATCAAAGAAAAAGATAGGCGAACGATCACAGTTGTTGTAAGTTTCTCAGGCAAGAGAAGATGTCCGCTCACCTAATGATACCCTCAACAGATTGTTACAACTCCCACAGACATGTAAACAATGGCGATAATTGTATTATTATTCGTAATATAAAAAAAGACGTATAGATATATTCTTACCGGAGTACTTCTCGACCTTCGCCTTGAGGACTTGGTCTTCTGGATATGAACTGTTGACGGCGACTTGTGCGATGTCCACGTCACTGCCCTCAGGTGTGAACGTGATGCGTATCTTACTGAAGTGACGGAAATCTGTACCTGACTTCACTATGTACCTGTTGTTTATCTGTCAACATATAATGATTTACGATGTTTACGCGAGTATTAGACACTGTAAATAAAACTATTTTACGAATGTTATCGCGTTTGATTGGCCGACGTTTGCAAATTTAATGTTTAATAATTACTATGAACAACATCATTTTTTCATATAGAATCATTTTCTTCTTGGGCTGGCAATAAAGTTGTACCAAAATGTGGGCCAATATTTAATATCTAATGTCTGTAGCGGGTATATATAAATATCTGTAATAACGATGACTTGTTGAAAGTGAGACATTTTAGTCCGTCCGTGACCATGAACGCTGTAAAGTGTTCAAAACGTCTGGAAATTAAAAATCAAATACAAACGCGATAAAATCCATAAAATATTTTTATTTACAATGTAAACATATTATTATACAGCCGGCTAGTTGTCTACCGTAAAAGTGTCTCCTACTCTCTAGCTCACCAAACGAAGTGCAGTAGTAAAATGCTACTGGTCCAATATTCCTTAAATTTTAGGGGTCGTTAAATGTCAACGTCTAAAACATATTAAATATACCGGTTCTCGTCCGATCACCGAAGTTAAACAACACTGGGCGCGGTTAGTACTTGGATGGATGACCGCCTGGAAATACCGCGACGTAGACTTTTCTGCTTTTCACCGGTAATCGGCCCAACGACGCGACGTGGCTACGAGTGGGTTACGGGGCCCCGCGCCACTCCTCTGTCGCCCCGGACGGAGCCGGGCGGCAGGTGCGCTGACATAGCCCACCCAAAACAAAAATGTCGTTAAATGAAAACAGGTACAGTTTGTTATGGTGCATTATGTCTCTCCTGATATGATCATTAGAGAGCTGGCCACTAGAATAATGGGACGAAGAACGAGTTCTCGTGGTGGAGGAGGCGGTACGGAGAAGGTGTCAGTTGTTGTGAAGGAAACTGGTGTCAGCCATCATTAAAATGTACCTGCGTTATAGGAGTAGTAAGAGAAGTTGTGTCAAGATAACTGTGATCAATATATTAGCGCGGTATACTTACATCTAGTATCTCATAGACGTGGTCGTGACCACCCAATATCAAGTCTATATCTGTACATCCTTCAGCTAACTTAATGTCGTTCGGAGTCCTCATATGTGTCAGTGCTATTACAAATTCACAACCCTAAGAAAAGAAAACCATATTTATATCTATTATTTCAGAATATTTTGAAGGAAGGGCAATGGTTGTGAACAGGTCTGCGATACTACCGACTGCGCCAAATACGTTTTGGCAAGCGAAAGTTTCAAACTAAAGCAAGATTACTTATAAAACTATATCATCACAGCGCATGTGCGTTCCACTTTTAGGCTAGAGCCGTCTCTACAACAGGAAGCTAATTGTCCTACTATACCACGTGGGTCAGATGGGTTGATATTTGAATTAAATGGAGTTTTCTTTCTCTTGCAGTGATGATATGTACCTATCATATCTCTTATACAACACCTACAGGTAAGAAATGAGGTCATAAAGTATACAGGCTGTATCAGGTTATGCGGCAACTGTTCGAGTATGTTGTAGTCATAGATCATAATTAGAATGTGAATTACATAAAAAACAATGAAACGTAAAAGTTATGGTGATTTCAAAAATGTGTGTCTAAGTGTCTATGCCTTAAATATTACGTATCATATAGGCATGTACAAACAGGATACATGTAGGCATGTAAAGCATCGGCAGTATAATTTCATTCATTTATACCTAGAATTGCGCAAACGCTTCAATGACAGTGTAGGTAAAAGGCGAGCCGCCAACGGTCATCGGCCGATCGGCTGATTTAAAGCGAAGTTTGTCTTGCTTATGCGAACGCAATCATTGATTTATTCAATCTCTAATGAACTTTTAACAAAGTACGAATATTTCGCAGATTAAGTATCACTGACTTTATACATTTCAATCAGATTTACACGAAAAAGCGATAACAAAATTGAAAACTTTACATGTCTCTAATTTATTAACGAATCAATATTTTTCCTTCAAATTTTTTTCATGGGTTCCTACCACCATTGCCTAACTCCCGTTTGACCAGTTACCCCATAACCTGATACAGCCTGTATTTTCATTTCAAATTATATTAATATGATACGAAAAGATATTAAGTTATTAATACGTAAATTACGATATTAATACGAAAAAAAAACTAATTAACAAAAAATTACATTCAATTGTAACTTGGTTAATATATTCGAAGAATGAATGATGAAAATGATTAAAATTATATCAAAATTATATAATTAGAGACGAAGATAATAGTAGCGTCAACTCTCGAGATTCAGCGACACGTTTATTGTTGAAGCAGTAAACAGAACCGAACACAAGCACACGACAATGTGCCCGTGGACCGTCCTCACTGCGTTAGCCTCATTGCGTTGTACACTTAGACTTCTCTGATGACCTACGCGTACACAACCAAACGATGATACTTTTGGGTATCGTTATAATCGTGGAGTCGATTAAGGTTGTGCGTAGATAACAGCACTGTTAGAAGAAATAGGTCAATCTAAAGTTGATGTCTTACTTCTTGTTTCAACTGTGAAGCCAATTTGCTGCCAGCTTGCACAAAGTCTATGAAGGTCACTTCCTCTGGATTTATAGTCGCTAAAGTCTCTAGCCATTCCTACAAATCAAACAGAACACATTGTTTTAGATAGCGAAATTCATAAATTCATCAACGTCTATTAGTAGTAGACTTATGCCCTTAAAGGTATATTTTCATAATCGTTGTCTGTCAGGCGTTTGCCTGACGATCACATTTGGTGTTATAATTTTCCCAGGAGAGAGTTGCTTTCTTCTCCCAATGATTCCTTAGGCGTTTTTAAGCCGGCGCAGGTGACTGGACCGGGGATTTCGTCTGTCACCCGCGCCGAGAGGCCGACCGCGCAACTGTGACCAACGTCCCCGAGGGGGGACGTCGTGAGGAGAGGGTACCCCGCGATCGGGGTATTTCGTTGGGCCGACCACTTAAGACAAGTTATAGTGCACCGGTGGTTAGCCCAACGACTAAGGCGACGTGCCACGGGTGGGTTACGGGGACGCGCACCGCCCCTCTGTCGCCCCGGACGGAGCCGGGCGACTGGTGCGCTGACCGTAGCCCACCACTAAAAAAAGGTGTTTTTATGACTCCCACGGCAAAGCAACGGACGACACCTTATGGGGTTATCCCTCTTTGGGGGTACATCTCCAATAGTGAATATCGAGAGGCAGCATCAAATAATAATTTAAAAGCAAATTCTACGACACATATTTAAACAGATAGCAGTTGATCCAACAAACACCGTTATGTACAAATGTAAATGTTAAACATTAGTTTAAATCGATCGCAGCGCCACCTATAGGGTCCTATTATTAATCTAAACCATTCTGCAATCCACAGCTATTTAGGAGTTCAGTCATAAGAATTAAGTATAAAGGTAAAATATGTATAAAGGTAAGAAATGTTAGCGCAGTCGTAAGGAATATATAAGACAATTATCAAAATACCATAGTTATATTTTCAAGTTAGCTTGTTAGAAAAACTATACAGAAGCTTTATAAATGTTACCTGTTCTACTAATCCAATGAAACCAATTTTATGTCCGTTACAGAGTAACGCGTGTGTAATTTTTCCGTCGCCGAGTGGTCTGCCCGTCTCGTTGTCTATCACATTAGACATCAACCACGGGAAATTACATTGCGCCACCAGACCCGACAGTACTTCTAGACCAAAATCTGAAAGACGAATATTATCAACTCTTGAAAAACAGCGGCACACCTTTCATTTTTAACTAAACACTGCGCCCTCAAGCATGTTTTCATCCTTCGCATAGAAATGGCATGTTCATTTTAATTTTTAACCCCCGATGGAAAAAGAGGGGTGTTATAAGTTTGACGTCGATGTGTGAGTCTGTCTGTGGCACCGTAGCTCTCAAACCGATGGACGGATTTTTTTATTTGAAAGCCAGTTTCCTGGCGGTGGTTGTTATCTATGTTTGGTTAATATCGGCGTCTGCTGCACCGAGGACAGCAGGTATCAGCTCCTTTCCCAAACGTATGACTACTCGCTTACGTGCCTCACGCGTGCCAGTACACTCATTAATAATTCCTGTTAAAAAACGTGATACTTTTTGTATTAGTTTAGATTGTGTCGGGGGTTATTCAAAATTTTCAACTACACTTATTTATTACTGTATTTCTATAAGACATATTGGCGTTCGTTATAAACTTCGCAAGACATTGGTGCGCTTAATTATATAGTGGTTTCTTAGACATCATCTTGATTATCATATTAGTTCAAATACTTCCAACTGCTGGAAGCAAACCTCTTCTGTATACTTTAGCACGCTACTCAGGCGAGTTGGCGAGTTGCTACAGAGTACTATCTTGAGTGTTTCTCTTGGACAGATGTCACATGATATACTTGTGTGGTACGATACTCGCGACTTGACCGGGTGTCGTGAACTAGTTAACAGTGATGCGTTGAGGACGGATAAAGGATGTACTCACCAAAGTCATGATTACCAAACACGGCGCACTGCGTGCCTATCTCGTTCAACACGGGCACCATCTGCTCGCCCTTCGTAAATGTACTCACTGAAATATAATTGAGTGATATTAGTAAAAAAATATTTTATTACTGTAATTAGAAACATTATTTGGATTACATTAATTTTGTATTCTAGATAAAAATATTTAATAAACGTTTACAAAAACCGAACAATTTATCAGTTTTCGCGTTACTATGCATTTGATTGTGCGTGCGTGCATGCGTATTTGTATGTGTGTATGCTGCTATTATATTTTTCACAGATAACGTATAAATTTAGGTAGAAACAAGCACACATATATATATATATATATATATATATATATAAACATATTTCGTGAGACAGTATATCTGAATTAGATCTCATTCACTTTCAGGTTTAATTCTATGTATGTTTTAGTGTTGCTGCATTTAAAAGTTAGTTGATGTCAATTAGTTAATTAAAACAAGTATTTTTTAAACTAGTAAACAGCTTTGTCGGATTTGTTTGAACAATCATTTACGTATTTTAACAATATACAACTGCATGTACCTACATTTTTTGTTGGCGACGACAAAATCACTTTAGTAATCACCGGGAGGATAGTCAGAAGTGTTCTCTTGGGTAAATAATATGTATGTCAACCGAGTCGATTGTGGCGACTGAATTGTAAACTTTATCTCTTCTTACACAATACAATTATATACAACTGATAATACAAACACTTAATTTGCTAATTATTACTTTGCCTAATTAACAGAAGCAGATAACGTTACTACAAGAGAAGGACAACGCTGTCTGTGCGAGTACCCTGATACAGTGTGTGGTGAGCTCGTCGCCAGCAGTGATCAGTCATCATAATATGTTCATTGTGTTGTGACGTCACGGGGGGTGACGAAATCATTGTCACACATATATATTAGTATTTCTATATACATACATATATATATATATAGACCTACTAAAACGTCACATATTAATAAAAAATAAAAATAAAATAATGCAAAATTATCGAAAATTACAAAAAGAGAATAATAATAACACCGAGATTTGATCCCACGCTGTTTGAATGCCAAAACAAAACAAAATGAAAACTGGACAACTTCCCAGCTGAGCTATTATAACTCTTGACGTTGACGGCGAAATTTGAATTCATATTCTTTTACAATTTAAAGTCATTGTATGTTTGGCTAAAAATACCGACAAAACAACATTTTCTATAAATAAAACCTAGCTAGATCGATTTTTTGGCCCCGAAACCCATAGTATGCCAAGTTTCATCAAAATCGTTGGAACCGTTTTCGAGATACTAAAAAAAATATATATATATATATATATATATATATATATACAAGAATTGCTCGTTTAAAGATATAAGATATCAATGATTGAATAATCAGAATGATCAATTTATTGGTAAATGTTATTTACAGGTCAAATATATATATATATATATATATATATATATATATATATATAAGTATGTATATTGTCAAACGTACACGGTCAAACATTTCATTTACAATAGTTTATATAGTTACATATAACATCTAGTATATTAAAACTAATTGTAGGAAATTGTTAAAAAAAATAAATAATAATAAATGATAATAATTACCTCTGGGCCAGTCGTTATCTCACCATGAGACTAACGCAAACCTCGGAGGAACATTATATGGCTCTCTAAGTTCTTTTGATATAAAAGAAAAACTGTATCACAAGATTTATAGAAAAGCCAATAAACCGCAGGGCAGCTTGTGGCGTGCTGAATGTGAGTGGCGACACTGCGGTCCTGAGTGCCCCAGAGAGTCGGCCAGGGCCTCGTATCCAGCTCGCCCTTACTGGCTGGCTGGAGTGGAGACCGAAGAGTGGCCGCAGGATTCTCAACTCTGGCTTGTCTTAAATGGCTGGTCAGAGAGGGGTCGCCAGAGTTATATGCTCGGGGGTAGAAGTGTCATTTTCAAGGGCATAACTACGGGGAAACCACTGCGATGGTGAAACCGGCGCCGCACCGCTCGACACCCCAAGCCACTTGCACCAATGTTGCCCCCCTGTTGCCCGTATGACCTGCGGGTCTGTGGCGACCGTTTGGGGGGGCCCATTCAGTGAGTTGGCGAGTCACCGTCTGCCAAAGTTCAAGACGATAAAGGTATTGAAGGCAGACGACAGTTTTTCAATCAATAGTTTTTAGTTTAGCCAATCCATCAAACCTCCAACCCCATAAACAGTTTTTAGATACCATCATCACACAATAGTTTTACACCTCCCGTTGGCAGTCCACGCGTGTCGTGTGCAGACGTGGAGTGTCATCGGTAGACGTCCCATCCCATTTTTACATTAAATTTCTCCAAAGGCCTCTGCGTGTTGGATCCATATCCCCATGCAAGCCTTTCAAAGGACCGGGTATCTTCCCTTGGAAGATAGCCGTGAAATTGAGAGATACTATTATAATAATAAATGAATTGAAAAGTTTATAATATAATAATTATATTAATTTAGGCACGATATCCTCAACGCGATAGAAAGCATTTTCAATAAGCCATGATTTTAATCTGTTCTTAAATATTGTTTAATTAAATAAACTTGTAATGGGTACAACAGATTACTTAATTAGAACATCTATACATATAAATAAAATGGAAATGTCTCTTTGTAATGTCAAAATACTAGACGTTTTTCATGCTTAGACGGTTATTTGAATGAAACCTATGCCTAAAATACAGTTTAAAAATTTTATGTGTCTGTCTGTTTGTTGGAGGTAATCTTCAAAACGGCTCAGTATTCCCACGTGAACGGGAACTATACAGGTAGGACGACTGAAACCGAAGCGAGGGCGGGTTGCTAGTTTGACATACAAGTGGACACTTATCAACTTGATGATAATATTATGTAATGAAAATTATCAAAGTAAATGTGCAATATTAAGACACAAATATACAGAGTGTATCTGGTTATGGGGCAACTGTTCGAGTGTGTTGTAGACCATAATTAGAATGTATATTACACTAACAACAATATAATATAAAACTTATAGTGATTACAAAAATGTGTGTCTAAGAGTCTATGCCTTAAATGTTACGTTTTATGTAGGCGTGTACAGACTGGACACATGTAGGCATGTATGTAAAGCTTCGACAGTATAAACAGGTATTATTGGCGCGAACGCTTTAATGGTAACGTAGGTACAAAGGCGCCTCGTCAATGGTCATCGGCCGATGAGCTGATTTAAATCGATGTTTGTCTTGCTTATGCGAACGTAATCATTTATTTATTCAATTTCTAATGAACATTTAACAAAGTACAAATATGTTACAGATTAAATACGTATCACTGACTTTATACATTTCAATCAGATTTACACGAAAAAGCGATAACAAAATCGAAAATTTTACATGTCTCTAATTCATTAACGATATTTTTCCTTCAAAGTTTTGCATGTGTTCCGCCCACCGTTGCCTAACTCCCATTTGACCAGTTGCCCCATAACCTGATACGTCCTGTATATATCTGTTGTTAGACACATAAATGGGTATTTAATATGACATTCAATCTATTTCTCTTTATATATAAGTTATACACTAAATTATAATTGTGTGATCTCAACCGACTGTCACATGTGAGTAGCCTTTCAGTATTCATCAGCTGTCTGTCGTGTTACATCGTAATGTAATTGAGATTTGGTCTAACGATTGTATTGCTCTATTACATTTTGTGAGAGATTTAATTGTATCGCCCAATGAGAGTCCAAATATATAATTGTCTCTTTTGAAACACAAAAACGCGCGCGAAATTCTATTGTATTTGTCGAAAGCATTTAGTTTTTCTTCCTTCCGCCGATTATAACGTATTAACAAAATAGATACGTAAAAAAAAAACGACATTCCTTACCAAGAAATGTATTAAGAGGTATTTTAAAGCACATAATTAACGGATACAAATAACTATTTGTAACCATAATTTGCAGTTGACATAAGGTATTGTTTGTGTACGGATTGAACTGACGACATCTGTGTGGAAGGCGGTAGCTACTTACACCACCGTACCATATGTGTAATTAAATCATAGTACATTTACAAAGTATCCTACACAACAGTGTGCTTACCCTTGAATCTCGATTCCAATCTTAAATTCAACTGCAGCTTGAATTTGAGCACCTTGGTAAGCGACACTAGCACACGTATGGAATCAATTTCGGTGGATTTTTTTTAAACTAAATGAATTCGACTCTCGTCGATTAAGTCAAATATTTGCTACTCCCGACGTGATTTTAACGTAGTATTTTTTTAAAAATAATTATATCATTTATAATCAGTTTAAAATCATTAATGTTGTACAATTTCAAGAAAGCGTCTTTGTGGTGATCGAGTTCGGTAATATTATTAATTTAAAGTAATAAAATACGACACATTTGGTGAAAATAACAACGGCAAATGCGAAGAATTCATTCTCGATTTTGTTTAAGAGTACCACATATAAGTTTGGTGAGATTGGAATTGAATCGGATTCGAAATTAGAATTGATTTTAAGAGTAGGCCCACAGTTCTTCAGTGCCAAGTGTTGTTTCTAAAGATATAATGTGAAACTAATAGTAGCTGAAGACTTCGCTATCAGTACAACATCAGTTGAAATGACGACCGCTACTGACTTTAGTGTTGATCTTAGTGTTTTATAATATAAACATTTATAGCGGTCATTTAATTACTAACATAATTTTAATTTCTAGTATTACTATTTTCTGCTTTCAACTATAAATCGATCGGCTCGTTTATGATCTGAATAGTAAAAACAAGCAGAGACGGAGACTTTACCACTGCTGACTGGACAGTTACCACATACCACCGCGCGGTCCGCTCACTAGTTGGTTGTCGGAGACTACAGGTAGTAATGTATGTAGACTAACACATGCTCGGCGAGAACACGTCGCCGCTGAACAGCACCAGTGGACTGAGATGCTGCAGTGACTTCACAGCCGTACTGAACCTCAGCGCGCCGCCCACTGGCTCTGCGTCTGTAACAGATAATACATACAGATAGCTTTACACATATTTATTGAGTAGTATACGCATGCGAAATAAACATACAAATATTCAACGAATCTAATAGGTGGCGTTGTGATCGACTTTAGAGAATTGAAAAATACATTTTTTCAATGTTTTTTTTGTTAACGTACAACAGCGTCAGTACGTAACAATAATTCTGTTAAAGTGTTAACTAAACGCACAGATTTTCTTAATGTTTATAAATACAACATTACGTGTGGTGACGGACTTAGAATACTGTTCGCCACTACCTATCTTGCACGCGGATGTCGTAAAAGACGACTATGGGATATATTATGCACATAACATTTGTGCAAGAGAAGGAAAACTCGAAATGAAACCCTATACCAACATGTCTGACCAGCATGGTATAGTAGGTCAAATTCCCTCCCATTGTGGAGGAGGCCCGAGCCCAACAGTGTGAATTATGTGAGCTGCGATGATGATGATGATGATGATGATGATGATGATGATGAAATACAACGTTTAGTGTAGTAGGTATTGTGTATGTCGTGTAACAGTGATCTCGTTACAAAGTGTTCGCGCACACCTGTGTAGTGTTGAGATGGGTTATGAACACAATCTCTCATCGCCTCATAATTACACGCTGGAATCGTAAAACTAACCGAGGACTCGGCTGGGGAATGCGGCGAAGCACTCACCGTGGAAACAACATTTAGCCCCTTTATAATACCAATTATAATTGTCAATACGCTTGGCATGCCAACATGTGCCACTACAACTGACCATTTAATGCTTCGAGCGGTCAATTATGTTATTAATCAATTCTCTCACACAACTATAGTTTATATTTGCTAATTAAATTATTTACGGAGCAACGAGACAATTAAAAGCGTTTGCGGCTCTGCCTACGTGTCGCACCATCGGTCGAATATATTATAAAGCTTATATGTATAATACTGTATACTGCTTTTGATACATAACTATGAAATAATATATATATATATATATATATAAACGTATATAATAACGCGTGTCACATTTGTTGTAAGACTGTTTAACATTTGGCAAGTCTATCATAACAGTATGTACTATAATGTTATATATTCAGTTTGTTGAACTGTGCGTGGGATCGTTGTATTTAAATACTAGATATAAATGTGACTTGAGACTGTATGTTATATATTTGTGTGTACAAATACGCATATGAGAAGTGAAACTCCTTTATCCTTTGCGCTGGCCTGGTTACTGGCCTGCGCAAAGGATAAAGGTACCTGTTAAGGTATACTACGCGCATTCGTTCGAGGGACACGGATTCACTCTCGCTCTGTCTCTTTCTATTCCCGTAGCGTTAAACGTTTAACGCTACCTTGTTGGAAGTCGCATTACAAGTTTCACTTCAATAACTATATATACATCTGTCAGTTTATCGACGTTCACTGTTGCACAAATATTTACCGTAGCTCAATTAGTGACACAATAGTTACACTTCACAGACGGGTTGATAACCACAGTTGGTGCTATGAGTTGCCCGGGTTAATAATGCTGATCACGGGCGAGACAATGTGGTCAATTATATTCTTACTCTGTCACGACATGAAATTATTAAAATAATAAACAGAGTGTATCAATGTGAACACGTTTGTGTTGCACTCAATAAAGAAGAAAACATCTACATAGTTAGCTAGTACGATACTTTTAAAGTGCAAAATAAAACTTAACTTGAGGCTTTGATCAGTACCTACTCGTGAAACACAACACACACAACTCTTCGCGTAACAGAATTTATATTATTGTAACGTAACGGCCCAGCGTAACTAAACAAATATCGTAACGCTAATAGTATTTCCCTCCTTCTAATAGTGTGATTAAATAAATTAACATTGATGTATATAAATATATCGATAATCGATAAAATCGATTTTATCGATTATGTCAAAGCGTTAGACACAATTTCTCACAATGCTATTTGGAAAGCGCTGAATAAATGCCACGTAAATGAAAACTACACAAGAGTACTGAAAAATATTTACGAGGGTAGCGTAAGTCAAGTCAAGACCCCCTTTCACCCAAGTTGTTCATAATGGTACTACAACACATTTTTGACAATCTTAACTGGCAATCGGAAGGGATTACAGTAAACAAAGATCGACTTACACACCTCAGATTCGCAGACGATATTGTCTTATTCGCTGAATCAAGCAAAATATTAGAAAGAATGATATGCAGTTTGGATGAAGAAAGTGCAAAGGTGGGCCTCAAAATGAACGAGAGCAAAACTAAAATAACGACTAACAGCTACGCAAATACCATTTACCTGAACGGACAGCCACTTGAATATGTAAGCAATTACATATACTTGGGAAAGCAACTTTCATTTGAGGACAACAATGAAGAAATAGAGGTCGAGCGGCGTATCAACATGAGCTGGAGAAAGTTTTGATCCCTAAAAGAAATCTTAAAAGGGGAATTTCCGCTTCACCTAAAGAAAATGGTCTTAGACACCTGTCTTGCCTACTCTTACATATGGATGTCAAACGTGGACATACAACACAAAAATAAAAACTAAACTAGCAGTATGTCAAAAAGTAATGGAAAGAAGCATACTAAAAATAAGAAGAATATAAAAAGTAAAAAGCGAAAAGATTAGACAAAAAACTAAAGTTATAGACGTCTTAAAATATTCCCTTAAACAGAAGTGGCGGTGGGCAGGACATATAGCAAGATGCACAGACAAGAGATGGACATTAGAGGCAACTATATGGAAAGGACCAGGAGCAAAAAGGAAAAGAGGGCGCCCTAGAAAAAGGTGGATAGAAGATATAAAAGCGATAGCAGGAAGCGAATAGAGAAAGAAAGCTATGGACAGAGAGGTTTGGAGGCCTTTACGCGAGAAGGGGTTCCAATCAATGGTATTGAAGAAAATTAAAAAAGAAAATAAACCTTATATAAGTTAATTACCTAATATATATTATGACGCATGTACATTGTAGATTGGCAATAAACAGGCTTTATTATTATTATTATATAAATATATACTTACTAGTTGTTTGTTCGATGTTATATACATCGTTGAAGTGTATTATGACTATGTCGTTGTCCATGCCTCGCCCGGACAGCTGACTTACAGCACGCCTACCAACTTGACGCACCTCCAGCGACGCCTGCCCATTTAATATACATATGTTAATATCTTACAATACGTGCACGCATTACAATAAACATACATTATAATTATATTAAATGTGAGTTTCTTTGTTACACTTACAAGGAGACCCTCAGACGTGTGGGTCGGGGATTTCCATGATTTTTGGTGGGGTGGTAGAGAGGGCCCGAGGGTATCACAACTACCAGATATTAGGGTCAACTGGGCCCTCATTAAAAAGATTTGAAGCGTCAAAGTTGGATGGGTAATTTACTAGTATGTCCAAAAAAAATTCACACTCCAATGGCAAGCTAGTGGTAGCCTCGTGGTAACGTGCTCGCCTGCGGAAACTATGGTCTCGGGTTCGAGACCCGACATTTTGTCTTTTTTTTTTAAATTATCACAATATTGTGTAAAATTAGTTTTTTTGATGTGAAACATCTATAGGCGAGGGTGACGTGATCGTCGCGTGGCGTTTAACGCCACGCCTTGCGGTCCCCTAATAATTATATATTAAATAAAGATTTGGATGCATATACCTACATTTTTGTAACGAAACCATAGTGCGATTTAAAATTTTATACACCGCCATCTAGTGAACTCAAAGTAAATTGTTACTTATAATGTATATTAATGAAAATAAATGTTTATTGAATAAATATCATCATTTTTGGAAAAAAATCGCGATATTTTATTAATACTTTATGCCTTAGTTTTATCGTATTAGTTCCTGTCGTAATCTAATGTTCTTTTATGCATATATACTTGTTTTATAAATTAATGTAAAATTCTCTAACTTAGTAATATAAATATACCAGTAGGTATGGTATTTAGTTTACTTTCAGCTACAAAAAATGGAGAACCGTTTTTTTTATAGGCTTTTATTAGTTTCAGGTGTATATATTTATTTCTTTGTATATTACCGACTTCAGAGGAATTGGATTTTGACTCACTTTAAACAGTCAATTTCATTTAAAAGTTGAAAATTTAAGGAGGACCGATGACGTTAAAATTATTTAGGTAGTAATAAGAAATATTATCATTACAGGATTAAAAATTTCTTTATTAAATATATTGAAGCTGAGAGTTGGTCGTTAGCTCGATAAATGCCGCCATTTCTGTTTCCTAAATCACACTCTTCGTGCGGAAAGAATGTCTGTGAACGGATGAAAGCATTTCATCTTTTATAGGCTTTTATTAGTTTCAGCTGTGTATTTATTTGTTTGTATGTCACCAACTCCTTAAGAATTGGATTTTGACTCACTTTAAACAGCTTTTCTTATTATCATTACAGGATTAGAGAGTTCTTTATAAAATATATTGTAGCTTAGAGTTGGTCGTTTGCTCGATAGATGGCACTATTTCTGGTTTATAAATCGCAAATTATTTCAAGCTATGTTTTAGAAGGTTCATTTCGTTTGTACTAAATGACGTTACCATAAATATGAGTCGTAAAGTCAATTTTAAAATGGGATAATTTATTCGATACGATACCTACCAAAAAGTACTTATTGACTAAAATATCGAATACAAAAGTATCGGTATCGAAAGAAAAGTACTCGATACCTAAAGATAAAGTAAATAAAAGTACTCGATACTTTAAACAGTACGTTACTTATCTTTTGATATTATTCATGAGTTCAGTATTGATACTTTATATTCGATACCGTGTCTCTACTAGTACAAAATAGTTTCAATGTTTCACATTTGTCAGGCGTCCTGAGCGACGGCTCACTTTTTTTTTTTTCATAATTTTACGCAGAATTATAAATTATTTTCTTTTTTTCATGATCTCGTCTTTTCCGCTCTTTCTCGGAGGGGACTCGCGCAGCGATAAAATGCACGCAAACGGTGCAGACAATGTCTGTGTTTTGTGTGACCCTAATATCTGGTAGTTGTGATACCCTCGGGTCCCACTACCACCCCACCCAAAAATCATGGAAATCCCCGACCCACACGTCTGAGGGTCTCCTTGTTAGACGCCTACACTACACAACAGATGACCAGGAAATTTCGCATACCGATTGTCATATATACAAAAAAGGCATATGAATTAACGAGAATAAATAATAATGAAAAAAATATCGTGTCTGTGGTACAGACAAATTGATAATGTCTTTATTAATTGTAACTGTCAGTAGTTTATTGTAACTTGTAAGAGCGACACTACACTTGTACAAATATAATTAGCGACCGACCACTTGTGACTTAAAGTCCGACTTTACACCACCTGCATACGGCCTATCATGACCTATGCCAGCGTGGTGTTCGCGCATGTTAAGCCACACAGGATCCACAGGCTACAGACACTACAAAATCGTTTCATGCGCCGAGCTACGGGAGCACCGTGGTTCATACGAAACGTCGATCTCCACATCGACCTCGAACTGCCGACCATCAAGCAGTTTATGAAACGGTGCTCTCAGAGCTACTTTGACTCTGCCATGACACACCCCAACCAACTAGTGGTTGGGGCGGCTTCCTATAGACCCTCCAAAATCTCCTCCATCCGACGTCCTCGTCACGTCCTCGACGAAGAGGACGACATTATCACACTCGCTCAACAAAGAGCCTACACGGCCCGCGAGGCCTTAACAAATAAATATCCGCGGTTTCGCCCTCGCCGTCGAGGTGCGAAACCGCGCCGCGCAAAAGTCACTACTAAAAACGTGGGCACGCCCACTTTGCCTCCAGCGACGCCCCAAGCCGAGGTCCGTTCCCCACAGGGGGAGCCCTTGGGCGATGTCGCTTAGCATACTTTTCTCCGGGTTGAGAGCCCTCAGCGCTCACCCATAGTCCGCGTCAAGCTGTCAAGGCCATCTGCGGCCAACAGCTGTACAAACACAAAAAAAAAAAAAAAAAAAAAAAAAAAACCACTTGTGATGTTGCTCAACCACTGTTGAGAGCGAGCCGGACGCTAGCGATATACGGAGTGTTGTGTAAGGAGCACATTGTCGACAGTCGCGGGCCGCTCCCTGCGGTGTACTACCACACTCAACAGAATATCGACGTACGAGTAGTAGCAATTTGTTACTGCATTTCGTTCGGTGAGCGAGAGAGACAACAACACACTGTCTGAGGGTGTTGACGTGTGGCGGGTTTTGGTGATGCCTTTAGTGTCACCGAACCTCACTGCACGCATTCACACTCTCTTCACTTTCTTTCCGGTAGACAACGATCTTGCAAAGGTCCATGAGCGGCAGCAACATTTACCATCAGGTGTACTCTTGGCTTTTTTGCAACTGTTGGCAATAAAAAACTTAATAATAAATTTAACCGCAGGGCAGCTTGTGACGTGCTGCCCTGAGTGCCCCAGAGAGTCGGCCAGGGCCTCGTATCCAGCTCGCTTGGAGTGGAAACCGAAGAGTGCCCGCAGGTTTATCAACTCTGGCTTGCCTTAAATTTTTTCATCAATCAATCCATTTTCAACGGCATAACTACGGGGAAACCACTGCGGGTCTCCGTTTATCCGGGGACTTGCGATGGTGAAACCGGCTTGATACAGAGGTCAAGTATTTTCTCAAATTGAAATTGGATCACACGAGAAGCGACAGCTTTCAAATAAAAAAGGATCATCAATATCGGTTCACCCAGTCGAAAGTTCTGAGGTAACAAACATTAAAAATACAGTTGAATTGAAAACCTTCTACTTTTTTGAAGTCTCTTAAAATCATTGACAATGAATTTGTATTAAAATGATGTGTCGACATTAAATAACTATTACACACATACGTACGTAATGTAGACGATTGATCAAAATTAATTTGTATATATTGCTTAAAGATTAAATATATTGAAAGATTACACAGGTCTGCAACTAAAAAATTGCATAGGGTTTTTTATACATTTTCTTATAAATTTTGATGTCATAAACGGAAAATGTTTAAAAAATTTCATCACATAATTTTTTTTACAATATTAATTATTAATTTGTGTAAAATTTTTATTTACTTTTTTATTTACTTTTAACTTTAATTTTTAAACTTCAAATTTAATTGGAATTTAGATGTATGATAATATATTTGCATACGTTCTAATGACGCACTCAGTTCATATGAAAGAATACTACAATGTAAGTCATTGCAACTGATCTTGAAAAAGTCAAATATGAAGAACATTAAATACTGACAATATTGTTGGGACAGCAAACAGATTATACAAAATTCCCTTGTTTTATATGTTTATGGGAGATCAGAGTTACAGTGAACACAAACAGGCTGGCCACCACGACACCGATATCAATCAATACCACTTTGGTGCGCTTGAAAATGTTTTACTGCCACCTCTTCATATTAAATTGGAGCTAATTAAGCAGATTGTAAAATCACTAAAAATTGGGATTGTTTTAGATATACATGTTCCAAGTTATCGAAATTGTCTGAAGCAAAATTAAAAGAAGGGATTTTTCTGTCCCCGACACAAGAAAACTTTCGTTTGATCCCCTTTTTCCAGAATGAATGGGCGAAATAGAAAAAGAAGCATGGACTTCTTTCAAAAGTGTAGTGCAGAAGTTTTTGGTCAATACATAAAGATCCCGAATATAAGATCATTGTACAGAGCAAGCCGACAGCTTGTAAAGCTTAAGGGTGCAAGAGGAGCTAAAAAAAACTCCACTTCTTACAGTCCCATATTGAATATTTTATTGAATACTTGTTGTGAAGTATAGTGAAGAACAAGTTGAAAGATTAGACCAGGGCGTACGTGACATCGAGAGACGTTACCAGGGAAGATGGGACGTTAGTATGTTAGCAGTCTATTGCTGGAGGCTTAAGCGAGAAACCAAAGGAGGAAACCAACTACTAGCTCGGAAAAGCATCAAAGTAAAGGTTTCACAAGGAACAATAATAAAAATAAACTTGTATAAGTTTTAATAAGAAAAATAATGGCTGATGATAGGTTTGTTGCAATAAATAGTTTATTTTACTAATTATTGTGTTTGTTTTTGTAATTAAAACTATACGAGATGTGAAGTAATAGAAGTTGTTATTGAAATCAGTGTATATTAAAACAAATAGTTTAGCAAAAATATATTATGCAGGTGAAAATATTTTATTGGCAGACCTGTTATTTATGCGCAGTCGTTATTGCTTCGCTATGTAGGCTCGCTATATTACGTGTCGACCTCAAATGCAAGTGTGGTAAGTTCTCCGCGCGGGACAGTTGTTCGCGTGGTCCGCCCTTAACTGTTCTGATACTGGGTGTACTCTGTACACACACGCATGAATAACGCAGGGCGAGTTATTGTTTAAAACACGTCAATAACGTACTAGATGTGAGTCATATATCGAAATCCTTACTAATATTATAAATGCGAAAGTGAGGTTGTTTGTTTGTTACGCTTTCACGCTTGAACCACCGAACCGATTTAAAAATTCTTTCACCAATAGAAAGCTATAATATCTGGGAGTAACATAGGCTTTGATCCCGGTATGCCCACGGGAACGCGAACTACACGGGTAAAACGACTCAAACCGAAGCGAAGCTAGGGCGGGTTGCTAGTACTGAATAACATTTGACATATTAATGTTTTAATTCGTCAATGTAGTTATGAATTCAAGAATATATTGAACAGGTTACATTGAAAGGTGAATATTTATAATAATGTGAACTTTACGCGCACTTTTTAAATTACAAAACTATTTACTTTTTTCTGTGACAATACACGCGGTCGCACTCACCAACCAAATTATTGTCTTGCGTGTGACATTACCAAACATACATTTAAAGGACAGATTACACACAGACACACAACAACTATTTGTGAATCACATCATAATCCTATCTTTTCTTTTGGGGTGGGCTACGGTTAACGCACCCGCCGCCCGGCTCCGTCCGGGGCGACAGAGAGGCGGCGCGAAGCCCCGTAACCCACTCGTAGTACGTTGCCTTCGTCGTTGGGCCGAACCAGATATGATCCTATGTGAGAATTGAAGGGGTACTACGCCAGAAACCTCCGCGTGGTGTACCCTGGGCACGAGCGACAATTTCTTGGACTGCTCTCTGGAATTGTCGCTCGTGGCAAATATCTGGCCCGAGGGGGGGCCCAGTTTGTGGGATGCCCCAAATTCGCTCCATGCCCTCTAATTGTAGAGGGTATTGGACGCGAAAATTCGACGGGCTCAGTCACTCATTCGTTTGAGGACTGAGCAGGCATTTGCCAACGCGACAAATCGTAGACCTGATTCTTGCTTCGGGACATTTGTCTTGAGGCCTAGATTCAGGAGCGAGGGTCTTGGCTTAACCGCCTGGACCGCGAGGAAGAAAACCTCTATAAAACAATCACCCAGAATCCTAAGTTCTGGCGCGCGGCGAGAGGATGCATGGCTGATGGGTTGTTCAGTCGTTAGCGCGCCCCCAGCCAGGGTACCTGCGGACCCCCTGTGTTGGGATACAAATGTACGCTTGCCCGGGTATCGGGATCTCTGCCCGGGTCGACCTTTATTTCTCCCATACTCGTGGGAATCGAATGGATTCTTCGTACAATTTGGATGTAGATAGGAGGGGTGAGACGCCCAAACCCACCGACAGCGGGGAACCTATTAGTTCTCACGTTATAGCCCGGCCAAGCTACGGCAAAACTGGCCCAGAGGAGAGGGATGCCTCGTCCGACTGCAGCTCGGCTGCTAGTTCGGCACTTGAGGCCACAAGATCAGGCAAGGGGCCGGCAACACTCGAGGCCCCTAAAAAGAGAAAGAAGAGGAAGAACATGGGGACAGGAAAGGCTACGAGCGTAAAGAGGCGCGAGTTGGCCAGGCAGGAGCGGCTGGCTAGGGAGGCCGCTGCAGCCGCTCCGAGTGCTGACGAGGGCGGCAGTACTGCCGCAGGGCCGTCAGACACCGACATGTCGGCTGCTGAGACTGTCGGTGGGTCATCCCAGTCTCCAGCATCGGTCCTCGCGGCAGCCTTAGAGGTTGGGGAGGAGGCCCTCCCCTCGATGGTGCGGAAGCGCCCCCTGAATATGGGTGGCACCTCAGGATCCGCCTCCGAGGGGAGTGGCGCTATCACGCCTCCTCCCAAGGTTCCAGCCTCTCGTAGGGGGCGAGGGGCTGCAATGGTGGCGGCGAGGTCAGCGGCTCCGGCGTCGATCAGCCATACGCGGGGGACTGATGCCCAAAAGCGGGCGAATGAGGCGGCTGCCGCAAGAATGATGAGGGTGTTAGCGGACATACCTCCCACCGGCGCGGCAGCTACTGAGCCCGCTGTAGGTATCGACCCCCCACCAACTAACGTGGCAACCCTGCAGGCCGAAAATACCCGCCTTAGTGGCGAGGTTTCGGGCCTGCAGGAGAAGAACAAGGCCCTACAAAAGGAGCTGTCTGGCTTAGGTCCGCTAAGCCGCCGCCGGCAACTGCATCGTCGGCGGCGGCCACCGTAGCCGCGACCGCGACTGCTGCGCCTAGCGACCCCGTTGCCCCCGAAGAGGGTTGGCAGACGGCTGAGCGCAGCCGAAAAAGTCGCGGCCAGAAAAGGAGAGCGGGGGCCAAAAGCGCCGCCAATGCCTCCGCTCCCAAGGCAGGAGCCGAAAGCAAGAGGTCGCGCAGGAGGCTCCGGCCGCCGAAGTCAGCCGCGGTGGTGATCACCGTGCTGCCTGAGGCCGCCGAAAACGGCCTCAGCTATGAGGCCGTCTTACATCGCGCCCGGCGGGAGCTTGACGTCTCCGATTTAGGAGGCGTCGAAGCCAGGACCCGCAAGGCCCGGACAGGGGCTCGGATTCTAGAGTTCCCTGGGGCCGAGGGCGCCAAGACGGCCGATAGCATGGCGGCCAAGTTGAGGGGTCTGTTCGCAGAGGAGGATGGTGTCAAAATCGCCAGACCCGTAAAGTGCGCAGAACTACGCGTCGCGGGTCTGGACGACTCCGTGACGGTGGATGACATCCGGGAGGCCATCGTCTCGAAAACCGGGTGTCCCGTGGACACCGTCCGAATTGGCGCCATCCGCCCTGGTCCGGGCGGCGTCGGTGCTGCCTGGGTGCAGTGCCCGGTGGAGTCGGCCAAGCAATTGGCCGGCTCAGGCAGGCTCCTCGTGGGCTGGAGCTCGGGCGCGGGTGACCGTGCTGGAGTCCCGGCCTGCGAGGTGGTACAAGTGCATGGCGGTCGGACACACTCGGCCGACATGCACTAACTGCTTTGACTGCAGCGACCTTTGTTTCCGCTGCGGTCAACCCGGGCATAAGGCGGCATCGTGCGCCGCCACTCCCCACTGCCCCGCGTGTGCGGCGGGCAATAGGCCCGCCAAGCACCGCATGGGGGGCAGGGAGTGCAGACCCCCGGCTTCGGCCCCAAAGGGGCGGAGCGGCCCGACGACCCCGGCCGCTCCTGCCCCTAGCGCGACCCGATCGCCCGCCAGCGTGGAGGAGGTAATGGATACGGCCCACTAATGGCGGCCGAATCTTACCACCTCCTGCAGGCCAACCTCAACCACGCCGCCGAGGCACAGGATGTTTTCCTGCAAGCCATGGCGGAGTGGTTGATCGGTGCAGCCGTAGCCGCGGAGCCGTACGTGGTGCCTGACCGGCCCAATTGGCTGGGCAGCAGTGACGGCTCTGTGGCAATCGTCGCCTCCACGTCGTGGCATTTCCCGCCCTTGCTGCTCAAGGACAGGGGCGATGGGTATGTCGCGGAGGAATGGGGAGAGGTTACGCTATTTGGTGTTTACTTCTCCCCTAACAGGAGCGCGACGGATTTCGGGGCCTTCCTCACCATCCTGGGGGCCTCGATACGGCGACTGGCACCGCGCCAGGTCTTCGTCATGGGGGACTACAACGCCAAGTCCACGGCGTGGGGGTCCCCCAGGACGAATGACCGCGGGCGGGCGGTCGAAGAGTGGGCGGCGGCACTGGGCCTCTGTTTGCTGAACAGGGGCTCGGTGCAAACGTGCGTGCGGCAGCAGGGCGGGTCGATAGTGGACTTGTCGTTCGCTTGCCCTAATGTCGCAGCACGTGTGAGGAGCTGGTGCGTCCAGGAGGAGGTTGAGACCCTATCCGACCACCGATACATCCGGATAGAGGTCTCCCGGACCCTCCTGGGGCCCAGCAGGGGTCACATGGCGGACGGAGCTCCCGCGTTTCCGCGGTGGGCTGTGGGTCGATTGGATCGGGACCTGTTGGCGGAGGCAGCCATCGTTCAGTCGTGGCTGTCCTCACCGCCCCAGGCGGACGGGGTGGATGCCGAGGCTGGCCGCATCCGCTGTGCGTTAACGCAGATCTGCGATGCGGCCATGCCCCGTGTGCGGCGTCTGCCCCCGAAGAGTGCGGTCCCCTGGTGGTCCCGAGAATTGGCGGACCTTCGGGCCGCGTGCATACGTGCCCGGAGGGCCTACACCCGCAGCCGAGCGCGTCACCGCGACGCTGAGCGGGAGGTCCAGCTGTACGAGGCTTACCGCAGTGCGCGGTCTGCCTTCAGGCTGGCCGTCCGTACCGCCAAGGACGTTAGTCGGCGGGAGATGCTGGACAGTCTCGAGCGTGACCCCTGGGGTCGCCCCTACCTCGCGGCGCTGAACAAGCTCCGCGGGCGGGCCCCCCCCCCTCACCGAGACTCTCCAGCCCAGCCTCCTCACCAGAGTTGTCGAGGACCTCTTTCCACGGCGGGTGGAGCACACGCCCCCGGTCATGGCTTCGCCGGACAGCGACCGGGAGGCCGACGATGAAAGTGCTCCGCCCATCACGGAGCCGGAAATGGGGGCGGCGGTGGCGCGTATGCGAGTCAAATCCACCGCCCCAGGGCCCGACGGTATTCCGAACCGTGTGCTGGCCCTGGTCCTCGAGCATCAGGGACCACGCCTCAGGGGACTGTTCGACGCCTGTTTGACGTCCGGGCAGTTCCCTGGGTGCTGGAAAGAGGGGAGGCTGGTTCTCCTGCCGAAGCCGGGACGGTCTCCCGAGTCGGCCTCGGCCTACAGGCCCATCGTGCTGCTGATGATGCGGGCAAGCTGCTGGAGAGGGTGTTGGCTGCCCGCATCGAGCGGCACCTTGTCGGGGTTGGGCCCGATCTGTCCGACGCCCAGTTTGGTTTTCGGAGGGGGCGTTCGACGATCGCGGCCCTGCTGCGCCTGAAGGCCGTGGTAGCGGAGGCCGTCACCGGCGGAGGAGTCCTATTGGCGGTGTCCCTGGACATCGCCAACGCCTTCAACAGTCTGCCATTCAGCTGCATCAGGGAGGGGCTAAGGTACCACGGGGTGCCCGTGTACCTCAGGCGGCTGGTGGCAGACTACTTGGAGGGGCGCAGCGTCCTCTACGTTGACCGAGTAGGGGACGTTGTGCGAACGCCCATGACGTGCGGTGTCCCACAGGGGTCGGTTCTGGGTCCGACCCTGTGGAACATCGGCTACGACTGGGCGTTGAGAGGAAGCCTCCCACCCGGGCTGGGCGTAATTTGCTACGCCGACGATACACTCGTCACAGCCCGGGGTGGGACGCTCGAGGAGGCGGCACGCCTGGCAACTCTCGGCACCGAGGAGATTGTCAGGCGGATCGAAGCGCTGGGGTTGAGGGTAGCCCTGGAAAAGACGGAGGCCCTTTTGTTCCATGGCCTCCGTACCGCCGGGCCTCCCGCCGGCGCTTCGATCACCGTGAATTCGGTCACCATCAGCATCCAGGCCCACATGAAGTACTTGGGCCTGGTGCTCGACGGGCATTTTTGGTTCCGGGAGCATCTCCATCGACTTGTTCCCCGGCTTGTCGGCGCGGCGTCCGCCCTTTCGCGGCTGATGCCGAATGTGGGCGGACCCAGTGCTACGTGCCGACAGCTGTACGTGGGGGTGATCCGGTCGATGGCCTTGTACGGCGCACCGGTGTGGGCGGGGTCCCTGACCGTCCGTCTTAGGGCCCTCCTGTGGCGACCACAGAGGGTCATGGCGATCAGGGCCATACGGGGTTACCGCACGGTGGCGACGGAGGCAGCGTGCCTCCTGGCCGGAACCCCCCCGTGGGACCTGGAGGCGGAGATGCTCGCCGACATTTATCGGCGGGTGTCGGAGACGCGCGCCCGCGGCAGCATGGTCTCCATCAATGAGATCACCGCCTGGCGGGTCGACGCCCGCCGAGAAGTAATTGCCCGTTGGGCAGTCCGGCTGGAGAGTCCTCGGTATGGTGTCAGGACTGTCGAGGCCCTCCGGCCGGTGCTGATGGAGTGGTTGGAGCGGACGCACGGGGTGCTTTCCTTCCGACTGGTGCAGGTGCTGACGGGGCACGGTTGCTTCGGGAAGTACCTGCACAAGATTGTCAGGAGGGAGAGCACACCGTCCTGCCACCACTGCAGTTGCGACGAGGACACGGCGCAGCACACGCTTGAGGAGTGTGCTGCATGGGAGGGGGATCGCCGTGAACTCGTCGCAATTATCGGTGCCGACCTGGCGCTGCCGACCATCGCCAGGGAGATGCTCGTCAGCGTCAGGAACTGGGACGCGGTCGCCGCCTTCTGTGAGGCCGTAATCTCACGGAAGGAGGCGGCGGATCGTGTGCGAGTAGAGCTCCTATTCGGCGACACGTTCCGCCGCCGGCGACTCGGGCGGCGCAGGCGCGAGTATCTGCGCCTAATGCCGCCCTAGCCGAGGCCGCGGGTGATCGGACCGGGGAATTGTCCGTCATCCGCGGAAAGGCTGACCGCGCGACGGCGACCGACGTCCCAGTACGTCGAGAGGTGAGGATACCCGAAAGGGTATTCCGTCGGGCCGACCACTGACGACAAGTCACATCTGCTCCGGTGGTCGGCCCAACAACGAGGTGACGTGGGTACGGGTGGGTTATGGGCCCGCGCGCCGTCCTTTCATCGCCCCGGACGGATTGGACCGCGCGTGCGCTTACCATAGCCCACCAATAAAAAAAAATGTGAGAATTGAACCCGCGACACTTGATATCGTAGTTATCCTAACCACTATATCATATTTTCCTTTGTTATTGTTAATACTGTGATATGTAATGCCTTTATAGTGATTGATATATATGTGTGTATATGTGCATGTGGGGTGTGTGTGTGTGAGCGCGTGAGCGTGGATAGATATTGTGTTTGTTAACATTAATCGCGCGCCCTTAACACTCAACACACGGTGGTCTTTTATGTGCTGTCGACCACCACGAGCCGAACGACCGTCCCCTATAGCGGCACGATACCATCAATGGTCATACCGGATTGCTTATTTGTTTAATGAGGGTATGCTGCAAATCATTCTCTGCTTACCATGTTTACTATGCATTTCTAAATTGTGTTTAATTTATTAAGTTATATTTCATTATGTGTTTTGTACTGTATTTTACTATGTTTGCTAAATATATTTATTTTTATACTGTTCATATCCAATATTTATTCAATTTTAACAATTAAAATATATATGCGGCGTGTCGTGGCGGCCCGTACTCAATAAACGGTTTTACCTGAAAACCAGCGCTGTAATACTTATGTGCTACAGCTTATGCCGAGGCGGAACCTTTTTGGTGTACTACGGCATTGATGTTGTTCTTTTTCCTCAATGTTCAATGCACATTGAACATGCAACGCAGCAAACTCAAAAGTAGAGCATGTCAACATACAAGTAAAGCATGTCAACATACAAATGTGCAAAATTAGCACTGACATGATTTAAAGACACTGCGTTATACTTTACACGTACGACACACTAACACAAAATGGTATATGTGTGTATTAGCAATAAGTAGTATATAAGGTGTACATTGTGTAAAATAAATCAGATTTGAATTTATTCATCTCTCAGTTACATCCCTCTCACTGCGGCCAAGACACCCTTAGCCGTCAGTTCTGATTAGTCGAGTGAGTCTGCTTGACTGGCAGTGAGAGTTACCAATCCTCCACCCAAAGCTCCATCTCACTGTGGCCAAGACACCCTTAGCCGTCAGTTCTGATTAGTCGAGTGAGTCTGCTTGACTGGCAGTGAGAATAACCAATCCTCCACCCAACATCCATCTCACATCCACCTGTCACCTTAGGTAGCACGGTGCAGGTATCCCATCATATAGGCTAGGAACTTAAGGGCTTTAGGTACTTCAAACTATAACCTTAGGTTCCTCTGTCAAACACGGCGTTAGTCCACTAGCCCAGACTACGCCGGTACATTTGGTCCTTCGAGTAAAAGTAAAGATTTTCCTCCCTCTAACCCCCCCGTAGGTTTGACATAACAGACATACGAATCAGTTAAGAACGGGCTGGTGTACTCAACAAAGCATCAGTTTCGGAATTGACTGAAGGACTTTTACTTACGTACTCTGTCAGAAAGCCTCTCGTTGCGGTTCGGTCACTGGCCTCCCACAAGCGGGACTCACCAGCTGATTGAGAAGTCGCACCTTCAGGGACGTGTTATAGCGAGAGCGCAGGTACGATAAGTATTGACTTAAAACATTAGTAGTAGGGAAGTTAGGGTAGGGCTATTAGGGAAGAAGACAAAAGAAGCACTATGGACATACAAGAAATAAACACAGCAATCAGGAGCCAGGAGGAAGATTATAACGAGATCAGGAGGATAATTACAAACATTAAAAAGGACTCCGTGAGCCGAAGAACACAAAAATACATTGACGAAAAAAGACAAACACTAACTACTATTTTCCAACGGGTGCAAGAGAATCACTCGAAACTGGAAAAACAAGAGATGTTATCATCTCACAAATATATCACTACAAATTACTTTGGAAATATCCAAAAACAATACAACGAGGGCTTAGCCCACCTACAAAACTATGAAGCAAGACTTCAACTTGTTCAGGCGATATATGAACCTGAAGAACAAAACACAAACGAAGAAGAAGGGAGAGGGAATCCCAAGACGTTTATACAAATGTTCAGGATATCCCAGATGTCAAAAAGGCTAATTCAGGCGAAAGAATCAGTCACTGAAAACAAACCTATATGGCATTTACAAACTACAATAAACAACTTACAAAAACGATGGCAGGATATTGAAGAAACACACATTGAATTATTATTGGAGGAGGATACATCGGGACACCTTTACTTCAAAAATAAATATTTTGAAAACACCCAAATTGAGTTCGATACTACAATGGAGATGCTGGAAGAAAAAATCCATGACAGTTCCAGCGAAAAAATAACCTTAACACAGTCGTCAGGAAAACTACCCCGTATCTCTATTCCAACTTTTACTGGGAGTTATGACTCATGGTATACTTTTCATGATTTATTCAAAAAAATTATTCATGAAGATAAAAATATTTCATTGGTAGAAAAGATGCAATATTTAAAGACAAATGTAAAAGGTGACGCAGCAAAAATTATACGTCATCTAACGATAAGTGAATCGAACTATGAAACCGCGTGGAAATTGCTTACGCAACGTTATGAAGACGAACGAATGATATCAATTAAATTCATCGATAAATTATTAGATTTACCCAAGCTAAATGTTGCGAATGCAGCGGGTTTAAGAGACATGCACGACACCATAAAAGAATGTTTGGAATCTTTAAAACATCAAGGAATTGACATTTCAACATGGGACCCTATTTTGGCTAGACTTTTGGCCAGGAAATGGGACCAACAAACTGATTCAAAATACGAGGATCAGTTACAACACCCAAACAAATTGGAATCGTTTGAAGAAATGTTACAGTTTTTAGAAAAAAGATTTAAAAGTTTAAAGTCCTACGATCAGCAAAAAATTACGTATAATCACCTGAGTAATAACTCGGTGAATCATACAATAAATAAATACCGGGGAACACTCGTACCAATAGCAGAATCATCAAAAAGTAAACATTGCTGGTACTGCAAAAGCACAGAACATAATATAAATAAATGCCCTAGTTTTAAAACCTTGAACGTGACGCAACGATATAAGGAAGTCTCAGACAAAGAAATGTGCAAACGCTGCTTAAATCATGATAAACAAATAAAATGCACGAGCGAGTTTTATACAAAATGTGAAATATGTCAACATAAAGGTCATAACACACTATTACACCGAACATTCGATTCAATTAAAAGACAACCAGAGTCTTCTGAGTATACGAAAAAGTTCACTCCTAAACCAACTATGAGTGATAAAAAACAAAACACAACGTTATCGAACTTATCAGCTACCAATTTAGAGGCAAAAAATACGGTCTTATTAGCCACAGCGCTATTACAAACCACGTCGTATGATGGAACACCACAATTATTAAGAGTATTGTGTGACCAAGGTTCAGAAGCGTCATTTTGCACGGAAGAAGTAGCACAACTGCTATCGTATCCAAGACAAAAGGTTCGAGCCGAAATAAAAGGCATTGGAGACAACGAACCTAAGACATCGAAATATACAATTAACATAAACCTACAACCAAGGTACTCTAGTGAGTACAGACTACCTGTAACACTTATAGTACTACCAAAGCTTACAAACTCGTTACCAAGAAGTAACTTACAACAATTACAAGAGTTGGACAATGTTCTATTGGCAGACCCAACGTACAACAAAAAGGGACCTATAGACATAATTTTAGGTGCCCAAGAATATAGTAAAATACTATTACAAGGTTTTAAACGACTACAAGGCGGTATAATCGCTCAAGAAACAGAATTGGGTTGGATTTTATCCGGGTTATATCCGCAAGACACAAACGGTGGCATCAAAGTATTAAGCATGATGACTCGCACCGACGACATACAACAATTAACAAAATTTTGGGAATTAGAAGAAATTCCACGACACTATGCACTCACCAAAGATGATGAGTTGTGTGAAAATTACTATACAAATACTACAATACGAAGTTTCGACGGCACTTATACGGTACGACTGCCGTTTAAGGACGCGAACATAAAATATGGCGAGTCAAGGAAAAAAGCCGTGGCTCGACTATTACAACTAGAACGTCAGTTCGAAAAAAATGAAAATTTACGCCAACAATACAAGGAATTTATGTACGAGTACCTAAATATGGGTCATATGAGAAAAGTACCTAAACCAGAATATTACACAGGAGAGTATTATATTCCCCACCAAGCGGTAATAAAAGAAGACTCTCTTACAACAAAACTACGAGTGGTATTTGACGCTAGTAGTAAAACAAGTAGTAAAATAAGCCTTAATGAAAATTTACATAAAGGACCACGACTTCAACAAGACTTATCAAACATATTATTACGCTGGAGAACGCATAAGATTGCTTTCATGGCCGACATTATGAAAATGTACCGGTTCATAAAAATAAACCAAGAAGACTATAAATATCAAAGAATTTTATGGAGATTTTCTCCAAAAAAGGCCATTAGTGAATACGAACTAACAACGATCACGTATGGCACAACAAGCGCGCCTTATCTGGCCGTGAGAACATTACAACAACTAGCATTAGACGAACAAGACAATTACCCTATCGCCAGTAGAGTAACGTTACAGGATTTCTATGTTGACGATATTTTGTCAGGAGAATCCCAGGAAAGCTCCGTCAAGGAATTACAAGAACAATTAATAGCAATGTTAAACAAAGGTGGTTTCCAACTACGAAAATGGTCTTCAAATAGTTCGGAATTGTTGAACAATTTAACATGCGATAAAGAAGAAAGTCGGATGCTGAAACTTCCCTTAGACGAAACAAGAAAGTCATTGGGAATTATATGGTCTCCAGGCGAAGATAAATTCTGTTTTCAAATAACTACAACAGAAAACACAAAACCCACTAAACGGTTCATTATGTCAGAGGTGGCGAAAATATTTGATCCGTTGGGCTGGTTGGCCCCCATCATCATAACACTAAAATTACTAGTACAACAACTGTGGACGTCTGGGATGGAATGGGACCAACCAGTAAATGACATAATACGAAATAAATGGACAGAAATACAAAAACAGTTAAAAAACATAGAAAATATACAAGTACCACGATGGTGTCACACGATAGACAGGACAAAGTTTGAGCTGTATGGATTCTGCGACGCCTCAGAAAAAGCATACGGGGCTGTCGTCTATAGCAGAGTAATGGTGAATAACAGTTACTACATAACATTGCTCCAAGCTAAGTCAAAAGTTGCACCGAAAAAACAAAAAACAACATTACCGCGTCTTGAGCTATGCGCCGCAGTATTATTGGCTAATTTAATAGAAAAAATAAAAAATGCTCTAAACGGTGATAACAATACCGTGATTTCATGCTGGACGGATTCTATGATCACGTTGGGATGGATAAAAGGAGATCCTGGGCGATGGCATACGTTCGTGGCCAACAGAGTGTCAGAAATTAACAGCATAATACCTAACGCTCAATGGAATCATGTCATATCGTCTGAAAACCCAGCGGACATTATATCAAGAGGATTGGAGCCAGAAAAATTAATAAACTGTTCCTTATGGTGGAACGGCCCACCATGGTTACAGACGAGTGATATACCTATTACAACAACAGCACCACAGCCAAATGAAGAAGCCAAGTACTGTTTATCAACAACAATTAATACTACGAATGAAAAGTATGACATCTGGAGTCGATTTTCTAACTACAATAAAATGATAAGAACATTAGCGTATTGCTACAGATTTATCAGCAAGCGCAAAAAGCACGAACCATTATCCTGTACGGAACTAGAAGAAACAGAGAAACGAATTCTATGCATATTGCAACAAGAAGAATTTTACGATGAAAAAGAAATTATTCGAAAGAAAAAATCACTGCAGAAAAACAGTAAATTATCCACACTAGATCCATTTATTGATAACGATGGATTATTACGAGTTGGAGGTCGAATAGAAAACGCTGACTTGCCATATAATCAAAAACATCCTATACTATTACCACGCCGACATCATATAACGTCATTAATAATACAAAACGCACACATGAAAACATTACATGGAGGAAATAAACTAACTACAGCTGTCCTACGACAAAAATACTGGATTATAGGTGGAAAACAAGTTGTCAAAGGTACACTAAAAAAGTGCGTCAAATGCGCGAGATACAGGTCCGAAACGAAAGTACAGAAAATGGGGATACTTCCAAAAGCAAGAGTCACGCAATCATATCCATTTAGTCACACTGGAGTGGATTATGCGGGACCAATACAAACAAGAACAATGAAAGGAAGAGGTCACAAGTCCTACAAATCATATATTGCTGTATTTGTATGCTTAGCAACAAAAGCAATTCATCTAGAATTAGTGGGAGATTTGACAACTGAAACATTTATTGCGGCACTGCGGAGGTTCATGGCCAGACGAGGACACGTGTCACATATGTATAGTGACAATGGCACGAACTTCGTAGGCGCAGCGAAATTTTTGGAACAAGAATTATTGCAAATAACACAGTCACCTGGATTCCAAAATACGATGACCAGTATAGGTACTCAGTGGCATTTTAATCCGCCAGCAACCCCCCATTTTGGTGGGATTTGGGAGAGCAGCGTAAAATCAGTAAAGTACCATTTACGTCGAGTAATTGGAGAATCGACATTAACGTACGAAGAAATGATAACATTTTTACATCAAATTGAAGCTTGCCTAAACTCGAGGCCGTTATGTGCACAAAGCGAAGACATCAATGATAATACAATACTAACGCCTAGTCACTTTTTAATTGGTCGGGAAGCAGTTGGAATCCCAGATCCGTTATCAAACATAAATACTGATTTAATAAATAGATGGAAACAAATTCAAAGAATGAAGAAAGATTTCTGGAAAGCCTGGTCATCTGATTATTTACATCAACTTCAACAAAGATACAAGTGGAAAGAAACTCAAGAAAATATCAAAATTGGAACCATAGTACTAATAAAAGATGAAAACATAAGTCCAAGTAAGTGGCCCTTGGCAAAAGTGGAAAGCGTTCACCCAGGAAGCGACGGGGTGATAAGAGTAGTGACACTCAAAAAATCGACAGGTTTATGTCAAAAACGATCAATACATACATTAATTCCTTTACCCGTATATCAGGAAGAATTAATGACTAACACGAATACATTAAGAAAAAATACCGAAACGCCTGTGAATAGTAACATAGCAAATAACATAAATAAAAAGTTTAAGACACTTAAGTCAGGCGTGTTACTCTATACTACATTATTATTGTGTATCGGACAAGTAACAAGTACATCAATGTTTACTATGAAACAATTAAATCCAGGCCTATATGTAGAACAAATAGGTACTTCAACAATAAACAGAGGGAGTTTTAGAATAGAAACTAATTACGAAAGGAGTGATTTGGAACTGAATTTAAATAATACAATAAAAATAACTAATCAGTTTCAAAAGTTATGCACTGACACGCAACAGTATACAAAAGACACCCATTGTGCAGAATTTTATTATCATTTGAACGAAGAGAAAGCACGATTTGAAAAGATAAAGGATTACCTTACTGGGATAAAGATTTCTAGAAGGAGACGTGGATTATTAGGACAAATGTTAACATACGTGTTCGGAGTAAACGATGAAGTATACAGAAGTATTGACTCATTGAGTAGCAATCAACAAGAACTTATAAACGCCGCCAATCATCAAACAAACATAATGATATCTACAGTATCCGCTGTAAACCAAACCGAGGAGCGGATTAAGAAAAAGTTAGAGAATTTTGAAAAGAAGTTAAATGAAGCTATAGCATTCATGTACGATAACGACGTATGGTATAAGATGGTAGACGCTAACAATGTGAAAATACAAGTAATACAAACGTATCAATTAGCGAGCAATTACATAACAGAGATTATTCACTATTACAACGGGTTACTTGAGATATACCTAAATAACGCATCGATATACACGATTTTGAGTCCTAAATACGCTAATGATATAATACAAACAACCAATCAAAAGTTACCTGGAAACTTAAGGATAATTCAGGATCAATTAATACAGACTAACATGGAAATAAATGCAACACATATAAACGTATTTGCGTACTATCCTATTCATGACATAAGAAAATATACACTAATACACATAACGGCGATTCCTCAAAAGTTGACCGGGAGTTCTTTTGAATGCTTGTCAATCCCAAGAGCATTCATAGGCTTCGACTATAACAATGAACGATACTTTGAATTAAGTAAAGACGAGTTCAAAGATTGTTTACACAAAAAATCGGAGTTTGTTTGCTATCCCGTGGCTGTTAAGAACATGCAATTGAACAAGAATTGCATTGTTGACCAGCTATTCAGCAACAATAATAACACTAAATCACAATGCACATCAAGAAGATACAACATTCAATCTACAATTCTATGGAAACAACTTTACATGCAGAATACGTGGATGTTTATCACTACAAAAACACAATCAGCTTCGATAATATGTGATGGACAAAGACAAGAAATTAACCTAGAGGATATAGGAGTACTACACATTTCAGAAAGCTGTGTAGTAAAGACGTTGAACAACATTCTTGCAGCTAAACGAATAACAACAACAACTGTGCAAGCATCATATTTTAAAAGGAGTAATTTTACTCTAGACACACAAGTAGTCCAATCAGAGATACCAGACATACCGAAGGAGGAAGTATTAGATAGCTCCACCAGTATATTTGACCACTTAGCCGCTTCAGAAGCAAAGCTAAAAACAAGATTAGATAACACAATATGGAGGCGAATAGAGTCTCATTCCTATGTGGTTAGCACCGTGACATCTCTTTCTTTAATAGTATTAGCTTGTCTTTTAATTTATTTCAGACCACTCAAACAATGTCGAGATAGACTTACGAGAAGACAAAACAAGGAGACAACTACAACACAAGCCACAGAGACAGACAAACAGCGGGCAGCTCCACCACAACCACGGCCACGGTATGGGAAACCTCGTCCCCAGACTACAGTCCAAACACTACAAGCGACGGAAGGACACATTGGACCATATGAGGTTATCGAATTATACGACTTGCAGTCGTGTTCCTGAGAGACCCCAGAATGTTCAATGCACATTGAACATGCAACGCAGCAAACTCAAAAGTAGAGCATGTCAACATACAAGTAAAGCATGTCAACATACAAATGTGCAAAATTAGCACTGACATGATTTAAAGACACTGCGTTATACTTTACACGTACGACACACTAACACAAAATGGTATATGTGTGTATTAGCAATAAGTAGTATATAAGGTGTACATTGTGTAAAATAAATCAGATTTGAATTTATTCATCTCTCAGTTACATCCCTCTCACTGCGGCCAAGACACCCTTAGCCGTCAGTTCTGATTAGTCGAGTGAGTCTGCTTGACTGGCAGTGAGAGTTACCAATCCTCCACCCAAAGCTCCATCTCACTGTGGCCAAGACACCCTTAGCCGTCAGTTCTGATTAGTCGAGTGAGTCTGCTTGACTGGCAGTGAGAATAACCAATCCTCCACCCAACATCCATCTCACATCCACCTGTCACCTTAGGTAGCACGGTGCAGGTATCCCATCATATAGGCTAGGAACTTAAGGGCTTTAGGTACTTCAAACTATAACCTTAGGTTCTTCTGTCAAACACGGCGTTAGTCCACTAGCCCAGACTACGCCTGTACACTCAATATTATTGTTATTTAATATTATTTCTTTAATATTATTATCTTTCTTAATTTTGTATAATATAATAGTTATTAATTGACTTTTATTTACTCTTAGAAAAGAATGCTGTAGAACCCAAATAAATAATTTTCTTTCTTTCTTTCTGATTAGTACTGACAGCGACCCCTTCCGCGCTTGTAAGGGATGCCGGTGAGAGCGTCGCTCTTTAAACATGATTTCAGATTAAGCCTCTCTTTTAATAGAACATCTCTTTTGCCGTGCGGGGCGCGTGGGGCGCGTGGGGCGCGTGGGGCGCGTGGTGACGGAATAAGAATGAAATTCACTACCACCTTGGCAGTGTATGTTGTAAAATGACTAAGAAATTATAATATGTATATAACATGTATGCGAGAGATGAAACATTCAACATGAAAGTTTACGCCAACATGTCTGACCGGCGCGCGGCGCGGTGTGGTACAACAATAATAGCGTGTCTTATGGAGGAACAATTATCAGGGGCGAAATGGGGCGGGGGCGTCGAAGCTAGAACCCGCAAGGCCCGGACAGGGGCTCGAATTCTCGAGTTCCCTGGGGCCGAGGGCGCCAAGACGGCCGATAGTGTGGCCTCGAAGCTGCGGGGGCTGGCAGGATTATGGCGCGTACCGGATGTGCCTCGGACACCGTCCGGATTGGCACCATCCGCCCTGGTCCGGGCGGCGTCGGTGCTGTATGGGTGCAGTGTCCAGTGGAGTCAGTCAAGCAATTGGCCGACTTAGGCAGGCTCCTCGTGGGCTGGGGTTCGGCGCGGGTAACCGTGCTAGATTCCCGGCCCGCGAGGTGTTATAAGTGCATGACGGTCGGGCATACCCGACCTGCCAAGCACCACATGGGCTCTGGGGACTGCAGACCCCCGGCATCGGCCCCAAAGGGGCGGGGCGGCCCATCGACCGGGCCAGCTCCCGCTGCGAGCGCGACCCGATCGCCTGTTAGCGCGGAGGAGTTGACGATGGATACGGACCGTTAATGGATCCCGAATCCATTCGTCTCCTCCAGGCCAATCTCAACCACTTCGCCGGTGCGCAGGACGTTTTCCTGCCAGCCATGGCGAAGTGGTTGATAGGAGTAGCCGTAGCCGCGGAGCCGTGCGTGGTGCCCGACCGGCCAAATGGGCTGGGTGTGCTACCCACGCCGACTACGCCACCGTGGCAATCGTCGCCTCCACGTCGTGGCCGTCGTCGTCTCTGATCGTTAGGGACAGGGGCGTCGGATACGTCGCGGCGGACTGGGGAGAGATTACGCTCTTCGAAGTCTATCTCTCCCTTAACTGGAGGGCGGCTGATTTCGGGACCTCCCTCACCATCTTGGGGGCCTCGTTACGGCGATTGGCACCGCGGCAGGTTTTCGTACTGGGGGACTTCAACGCCAAGTCCGTGGCGTGGGGGTCCTCCGATACGGACGACCGAGGACGGGCGGTCGAGGACTGGGCGGCGGCACTGGGCCTCTGTTTGCTGAACAGGGGCTCGGTGCATACGTGCGTGCGGCAACAGGGCGGGTCGATAGTGGACCTTTCGTTCGCTAGCCCTGAGGTCGCCGCACGCGTGAGGAGCTGGTGCGTCGCGGAGGAGGTTGAGACTTTATAGGACCACCGGTATATCCGGATGGAGGTCTCCCTGACAATACCGACGCCCAGCAGGGGTCACAGGACGGACGGACGTCCCGCGTTCCCGCGATGGGCTGTGGGTCGTTTGGACCGGGACCTGCTGGCGGAGGCAGCCACCGTTCACTCGTGGCTGTCCTCTGCCAACCAGTTGGACGGGGTGGACGCCGAGGCTGGCCGCATCCGCAGTGCGTTGACGCAGATCTGCGATACGGCCATGCCCCGTGTACGGCGTCTGCCCCCGAAAAGGGCTGTCCACTGGTGGTCCCGGGAGCTGGCGGATCTTCGGGCCGCGTGTATACGCGCCCGGAGGGCCTACACCCGCAGCCGGCGGCGCCATCGCGACGAGGAGCGGGAAGGCCGGCTTTACGAAGGTACTATCGCTAGGTAGATGCTCGGCAGCGTCAGGAACTGCGACGCGGTCGTAGCCTTCTGCGAGGCAGTTCAAATGGGAGGTGTGATTATATCATACAAATAATACAATATCCTTACTAATATTATAAATGCGAAAGTAAGTTTGTTTGTTTATTACGCTTTCACGCTTAAACCATTCAACCGATTTTAAAAATTCTTTCACCAAAGGAAAGCTATAATATCAGAGAATAACATAGGCTATATATTTTAACCCGGTATTCCCACGGGAACGGGCACTACGTGTGTAAGGGAACTGAAACCGAAGCGAAGGCGGGTTGCTAATATGTTAATATACGGGAGATAAATTGAGTACGTTAAAGTGAAACTTTTTGGGAGAGGATTTTGAAATAATGATCCGCAATTTGTGTGAAGCGATGTAGTTATATATAGTGTCTAGTGTGAGAGCTGTCTGTCTGTCAACTTCATTCTGTGCGTCACACAAGAACGTTCATTGTTTTTCATAATTGTATGTAAATGAATGATAATTGCAATATATCTATACTAATATTATAAAGAGGAAATATTTGATTGTTTGTTTGTTTGTTTGAAATGAATAGGCTCCGAAACTATTTGACCGATTTGAAAAATTCTTTTACTGTTGGGAAGCTACACTATCCTCGGTGAACATAGGCTAGATTAAATTCTCAAATAAGTTGGGGACCCATATTAAAACTCCAATAATGTAACCCAAGGTGTAAAAACATTACAAAAAGCTGGCTTACATCGCGTGCGCTGCGAAAACTATTGATTATAGAACAAAATAATGTACTACGACTTTGCAGAACATATAATTATCTACAAAAAATATAGCGACAGCATGTCTAACTATTATAGTTATGTCACAATGGGAGTGGGTGGGTAAAAATTTATAACTTTTGAAATGTTTGTTTAATAACCTAACCCGTGCGAAGCCGGGGCGGGCTGCTAGTATTATATAAAATTGATTGGAATAATTAAATTGTTTACCTGTCATACTAAAGTTTCACTTGTATAGTATGTCTGTACGACATACGCACACGGTCATATATATATTTCGTACGGTCTCGTTGTTCATTCAAATATTAATATGTATGTTTGTCAGTACGTACAGTTCTCACATTGTAGTATATTAAAGTGACCTTTCACCTTCAATATAATCCACTATATCCCGTGTGGCGCACATCTGTTAAGTGACCCAGCCCCCCCTCAGGGGTAGCCACTTACAATTGTTAACTGTATAGATAGATATCATCAATGAACAGGTGCATTTGTCACAGAGTTGCCTATATTAGGGTCTGTCTATATTATGTTCGTAATAATGATCATTGCCCATGTCCCTTTTTGTGAAATCAATCCCTAGGAGGGTAAAAGAGGAATTTAGTAGATATAAAAGTTTCGCTAAATCGAAGTGCTGAAGTATTTGTATAGGAACGCCACAATGTCAGTCCGTATCCGGGATAAGAGTACGAAACCGATCCAGTTGCAGAAAGGCGTGAGACAGAGAGATGTCATCTCTCCGAAACTGTTCACCACTGCACTGGAAGATGTCTTCAAGCTCTTAGACTGGACCGGACTCGGCATCAACATTAACGGCGAATACATCACTCACCTTCGATTTGCGAACGATATAGTCGTTATGGCAGAATCCATGGTGGACCTTGGCACAATGCTCAATGATCTCAGCAGGGTATCCCAACTAGTGGGTTTACGAATGAACATGGACAAGACAAAAGTCATGTCAAATGCCCATGTCATTCCTGTACCGGTCCTAGTTGGCAATGCGATTCTTGAAGTTGTCGATCACTATGTTTACCTAGGACAAACAGTCCAGTTAGGTACATCCAATTTCGAGAAAGAGATCAGCCGACGAATCCAACTCGGTTGGGCAGCGTTCGGGAAACTTAAGAGGATCTTCTCGTCCAACATACCTCAGTGTCTAAAAACACAGGTCTTTGACCAGTGTGTGTTACCAGTGATGACTTACGGCACGGAAACGTGGTCCCTAAATGTAGGCCTCATATCAAGGCTCAAAGTCGCTCAGCGTGCTATGGAGCGGGCTATGCTCGGGATTTCTCTGCGAGATAGAATCCGGAATACGGAAATCCGCAGAAGAACGGGTGTAACCGACATAGCACGAAGAATTAGCACGCTGAAGTGGCAATGGGCAGGCCACATCGCTCGACGAACCGACAACCACTGGGGAAGAAAGGTTTTCGAGTGGCGACCACGTATCGGACGACGCAGTGTAGGACGCCCCCCACTAGGTAGACCGACGACCTAGTGAAAGTTGCTGGGCGTACGTTGGATGCTGGCGGCACAGGACCGCACATTGTGGCGCAACATGAGGGAGGCCTACGTCCAGCAGTGGACGGCAATAGGCTGAAATGATGATGGTGAAATGTTTTTCGTATTTACCTACATTATTTCAATGAAATTTTGTTTTTATGTTATTAGTTCCTAATAATTATTATTGGCAATACCCTACTCAGAGTTTAAAGTAGGGGGGCGCGCGAGCGGGACGTACGTAGTTCACATGTGGGCAACCCGAAAGCAGGCAGACGTCGTTTCGATTATTAAAAATTTCGCTTCGATTATCGAATAGAATTTTTTTATTCTTCCATGTGTTTAGATACCACCCTTAATATATATTTTTTAATTTCTCTGTCTGTTTGTACGGGCTAATTAAACGGGTTTCAAAGCTATTCGACCGATTTGAATGAAATTTTGCATGGTGGTCCTTACATCTCCGGTCAACGGATAGTTAGAAAAATATCGTAACTTACACAGCATAGAGCAGCTCCTCATTCAGGCATTTTCTCATTATTTCAAAAGGTGTTACATACATGTTTATTCTGTTGCTGTTAATATAATTGTAAAGCGTAGCGTGTTTTGCCAAACGAATTTGTTATTTAATCTGTGTTTTATGTTTGTGGCACATGGTATTGGTCATGCTCACTGAAGGGTCTGCTTGCGGTAGCTACGAGGAGCGGGTCACTCCCTTCCCTCCATTGTGGTTGAGGGGAGTGATGGCTGCTCTAGTGGTTAACTCGTGATCGGGTGCCGCTTGCGGGATCTGGTCCAGCCATGGTACTTTTTCGTTATATTTAATAACTGTATTGTATGATGGTTCGAAAGGCATCACACTGGAGCTATTAATAGACATGTTGTTGTATATTATTTTATTTCAAAAAAAAAAACAAATGAATAAAAAAGAAGACAAGCCCACTGAGTTTCTTGCCGGATCTTCTCAGTGCGGTCGCGTTCCGATCCGGTAGTAGTGTAAGGTAAAATGTAAAAAGTGACCATATGTAAGTGCCCCCGCGGGGTTTATGCATAATAAAGTATTTGAATAAGTTACTTCAATAAAAATCGATACAAAATGACACATTATAAAAGAAAATTATTCTGAAAATGAACCTCAGAGGATATATTGTTTTCTAAGGGTGTAAAATAGAGAATGAATTATGCTTTGATATTTTTCACTCTAACACACAAGTAATAAATTCATATAACGCCAATGATTAATTAGCTACACTGATAACATAGTGGTTAAGAGACCAACCTACCGTGCCAGTGTGCCAGTGTGCCAGTGTCACGGGTTCAATTCCAAAGCCGGACTATCTTTTGTGTGATCGACAAATTGTTGCTCTGAGACTGGGTGTAATTTGTCTCCGTCACTTATACGTTTGTGAGGTTCCCTAGAGAAGGGTGTAGCGCAACATTCATAGTTTGTAGAATGAATACAAAAAGAAGGTCGTGCAGGGTCACACGAACACCCAGGCGATTTGATCCCAGGCAGCAAACTATATTGTCGTAGTATCGACCTTGTGCGTTTAGTCTCTCTACGGGTGGAGGACTAATCTCCGTTTCAGCCATCCGTGTCTTTTACTAAGTTGGTTTTTCATTGCTGTTGTTGGCAAACGAGCAAGCACTACACTTCATGGTAAGTGATACTCATGGCCTTTGCCAGGTTGCCGCCTACCGTGAAGAAACTGAAGGGAGTGTGAATGCGTGCAATGAGATTTGGTTATACTAAAGGCATCACCAAAACCCACCACCGGCAAACACCCTCAGCAAGTCGGCCTTCCCGCTCTCTCGCTTTGGATGGACTGGCACGCGACATTAGATGGACGATTGTCGAAAGTATGATTCTATCACAAAGATAGGTAGTAAAGCGCAAGCACTCGGGCTAGCCACCACCCGACGCCACAGCGGTGGAACGAGTCAGCTTGCAAGATTTTCTTCCTGACTTGCTTCGCCGAGTTCTTACGCAAGATAACTACCAAGCAGAAGTTGGCGACCTCATACCAGTTCCTGACCTGTCGACTATGATCTAAGTGATGGTCGGCAGCTTCGGCAGTGATGCTTGGGATGCATTCAAAGCGCTGCTCTACCCAGGCAACACAGACCTCATAAGTAAGTCTGCTGTGTAATAGCTGGAACTACAATTGTGGGCCACCCTTAAGTCCGACGGGAGTGTTCCGGCTGAAGCACACGCTAACTCGGTCTACATGGCACGGTATCCGTGTGTAGCTCTGAACACCATGGCGTTCTGCGAGTGCCAGAAGAAAATTTTAAGACAAATGGTCAGAACTCGCTCACACTGGTGTACCGTACAGGGCCATTGATCGCACCAGTCTCCCGTGCAGACGTCAACATTTAACACCGCGTTAACGAGCCGGGTAGTAATTTGATAAAAATGCTCCTGAAATACCGTCGCCCGTCGAGTACTAAACCCAAATATTTCATCTGGTCCTCGACCGAGTGGAACCGAATCAACGGTGATTGCTGTGCCGACAAGTGCATAGCAACAGGGTCTATGAAACAGCAAATCATTCGTTTTATATAGGGCTACTCTAGGCGGTATCGAGACTCATCGAATCACCACCTCGATAACGGGCGCGGCCAAACGTATCGCTTATTCAGCCAGCCCGTAGAGGCCCTCAGCTAATGTACCATACAATCACCCGCAAGTACGAGCTCAAGGGGGAGCAGTACAACGTAAGTGTTAGCACAGTCTTCTGCGCGCTTCACGTAGGGGCCACTGCGCCACTTCAATTAGTCTGGAGTCAGCCGCCTAAGGTATAGAAGCACCCCCTGATAACAGCGCCTCTCTGATATACCAGATTAGCATTAAATCATCAAGAGCAACAGTGCAACAGTGAGCCAGTAGAACCCTGAACGCACTACACAGTTATCTGTGATTGCCTCTGCCACACATGATTTCTACGCGGACGAAGTCGCGGGCAAAAGCTATTTATAAATAAATATTTAAATATTTCATTTAACCTTGAATTAACAACAAATACATTCTTAATTAATAAACTAATACCTAAAACTAATAGTGCATGTATATAATTCATGATAATATAAACTCATTTGCAAAAAAAACGGGCACCTAAGCAATGAACCATTTCAAATGTTAATATTTCTTTGTTTGATAATTATAGGTAGTTTTATCCACACAATTTGCTAAATTAATAAGAAAATAATCGTTTTCATCAGTATTTCATAAAATTTAGATACAATTTATGGGAAATAATGCTAAACCTCGCTAGTAGTGTATATTCGCTAGTAGTGCATATGCTCATGAAGTAAAAATAAAAAAGTTTTTTTGTTTGTTTTTCTTTAATAAAGTAAAAGCAGATAAATGTTTAGTATCGAGTGTGACACCCTCTAGCTAAAATCACAGCTTGAATTCGTCTGGGCATGCTAGCGAGTATATCCCGGATACTTGCTTGCGGAATACGTTCCCACTCCGCAGTAATCACATTCTTCAGCTCTCTGATGGTCTGCGGAGCCGGGTGTACTGATCTCACACGCCGTTTCAGAACGTCCCAGACATGCTCTATGGGATTGAGGTCAGGACTTCGAGCTGGCCAATCCAAACGACGAATGCCGACCTCTTGCACATACGCATTAACATCGCGGGATCGGTGGGCGCGAGCATTGTCGTCCATAAAAATCGAGTCTTCACCTAGAGCGGCCAATGCGGGTTGTGCATGAGAAATTAGAACTTCCGTTATGTATCGATGCCCAGTCAGTGAGCCGTTTTCAATGAAGACTAACTCTGTACGATCCATTGAATTTATTCCTGCCCAAAACATAACAGAGCCCCCACCATAAGGTGTGATTTCTTCGAAACATGCCTCTGCAAAGCGTTCTCCTTGTCTTCTTAGCACTCGCCGACGTCGATCTTCACCGAACAGAGATATCCTGGCTTCATCAGAGAACAAAACCCTATTCCAATCGTCTTGAGTCCATGATTCACAATTTCTAGCGAACCTAAGCCTGTGAACTCTGTGCTCACGGAGTAATTTGGGGCCGCGGGCCGGGCGGTGACTGCGTATATTGGCAGCGAGAAGCCTCCTCCTGACCGTCCATAGACTAATATGCACATTTCTTACTTCTTGGAGGTTGTTCTTAAGATCCACATACGAAGATTTGCGATTTCTCAATGCGCGACTCACAAGAAAACGATCATCCCGTGGTTGGGTACATGGTTTTCTTCCAGAACCAGGCCTTCTCTCGACGGAACCAGTCTCCTGATATCGCTGCCAGGTCCTTTGGACTGTCGAGCGACTAACATTTAGCCTCCTAGCCACGAAACATTGGCTGCAACCCTCTTCAAGCAGCGCGATAATTTTGGTAGCTTTTACCACTTTATCTACCATTTTTGATACAGCCAAACAGCATTAAATAAAGCTTTGACAGTCAAGGATATGAAATTAATCGATAAAAATTGAATAAAAGTTATGAAAGTCGATGTTAACTTCTGGAACTTCGCGCCAAAAATGTAGGATAAAAAGGGGTTTTCTGTAAAAATGAACATCAAATGAAAAATTGAATTTAGAACGTACTTTTTTAAATACCACAGCATTTTTAAAACCGGCCAGTAACGTGTACAAACGATTGAAACCTTTTTGGTATTGTATCTTTTTAAATATGAATGAAAATCAAAACCGCCCGTTTTTTTTGCAAATGAGTTTATAATTCATGTAACGTCATGTAAATTTATAATCAAATACAGACGCAATCACATACGTGAATATAGTTTTATTTAATACTAGCGGTTCCTGAGATTAGCGTGTTCAAACAAACTCTTCAGCATTATAATATTAGGGTGCCGACGGTGGCACGCGGGGGTCATCCGGTCGATGGCCCTGTACGGCGCACCAGTGTGGGCGGGGTCCCTGACCCTCCGACTCAGGGCCCTTCTGTGGCGACCACAGAGGGGAGGACGTCGGTCGATGGGAGGTTACCCCAAATAGGGGGTATGCCGTCGGGCCGACCACTGATGATAAGTAACCCTGCTCCGGTGGTCGGCCCAACGACGAAGGCGACGTGCATCATGGGTGGGTTGTGGGTGTGCGTGCTTACGCCCCTCTGTCGCCCCGGACAGAGTGGTGCGAGGAGCGCGCCGACTGCAACCCACCCCAAAAAAAAAAAAGAAAACGCCTTATAATATTAGCATAGATGTGTTAATATGTGTTTTTTTTGCAAACGGTGGAAAACGAGTTTTCAGTTGAGTGTGGTAGTACCCCGGACGGACCGGCCCGTGGTTGTAGACAGACGAGTGTGAGCAGTGTGCTCCTAACACCTACTTGCCACCGGCGTGTTAATAAACATTATATAATAACAATAATTCAATACACCCCCCACATATCATTTACATCACTTTTTCTCATATCCGCAACCATCATCATTATCATCTCGGTTCAAATAAGTCCCACTGCTGGGCACCCGCCTTCTCCATAACAGTAAGGAAAATTGTACTATTACACCACGCTGATTAAACGTGTTGGTGTTGGGTTTTATTTAGAGTTATCATTCTCTTACTCAGATATTATATGCGTATTGTATCCCTCAGTCGCTTGTCACGACACCCGCGGGCACCACAGGGGATGGTGAATCGTATTCTTAGCCCGTCACCACACAGTACAGCGCGCAGTATTTCTCTCAATTATGTTACTAGTGAAAATGTGTTCAGCTCATACGCGTCCCACTGGTGGGCACGAGCCTGCTCCGCGAGACCTACTGGACGATGGTCAGATGGCTGAGTATATAGTTTCATTTTGAGGTGTTTTATTTTGCAATCGCGTTATCTGCCACTGTCCGTAACAATCGTCCGCGGGGAAGGTAAGGGATGGTGGTTCTTTGTATACTTAACCCGTCACAACACGAGGAATATACATTATGCTTATAAAATTTAAAAGCAATCCATCTGCTAATTTTTGCGTAATGTTGGAAGACATATATATTATAAAAAAAAATTAAAAAGTATATTTTTGGCAACGGGAATAGTTATACGAATGTCTATAACACATATATTATTTCTGTAACGTATGTATGTACGTCTTCTAACATAGTTTATTTATGGAATCTGTTCATCATACACAAATGAAAACTTTTCTTATTACCTATCGCATGACATAAGGTCTCGGACTCCCTATTATTTGAATTACATTATTAAATGAAAGTGATAGGTATGTCTAACCAAAGTATTTTACAAATAAAAAACAATATACCTATTTGAATTGTTATAAACAGCACAATTATGCATTATTTTGGTGAAGCTCATGTTCAGTAACGACTTGACCTTCACTAAATAGGAATAATGACAAATTTTTTTTTTTTTTTTTTTTTTTGGGGGTGGGCTGCGGTCGGCGCGCCTCCGCACCACTCCGTCCGGGGCGACAGAGGGGCTTAAGCACGCAACACCCGCAACCCACCCGAACACCACGTCGCCTTCGTCGTTGGGCCAACCACTGGAGCAGGGTTACTTGTCATCAGTGGTCGGCCCGACGGAATACCCCCTACCCGGGGCACCCTCCCATCGACCGACGTCCCCCCCTCGGGGAGGACGTCGGTCTTTCCCCACGCGGTCGGCCTCTCGGCGGGTGACGGACTAATCCCCGATCTCGTCACCCGCGGCCGCGGCTAGGGCGGCATGGCGCGCAGGTAATCCCGCCTGCGCCGCCCCAGTCGCCGGCGGCGGGTCGCATCATCGAGGCTGTGCTCCTCGCGCTCGCGACCCGCCGCCTCCTTCTGCGAGATAACTGCCTCGCAGAAGGCTGCGACCGCGTCCCAATTCCTGATGCTGCAGCGTCAGGTCTGCACCGATGATTGCGACGAGTTCACGACGCGGCTCTGCCCAAGCGGCACAGACCTCGAGCGTATGCTGCGCCGTGTCTTCGTCGCAATCGCAGTGGTGGCAGGACGGAGTTCTCTCCCTCCTAGCGACCCTGTACAGGTACTTGCCGAAGCATCCATGCCCCGTCAAGACCTGTACGAGTCGGAAGGAGAGCACCCCGTGCCGCCTTTCCAACCACTGCATCAGCACCGGCCGGAAGGCCTCCACGGTCCAAACACCGTATCGAGGCCTCTCCAGCCGGTCTGCCCAACGGGCGATGACGTCTCGGCGGGCGTCAACGCGCCAGGCGGTGAGCTCCCTCAGGGAAACAACACCGCCCCCCCCGCGCACCCCCGATACCCGCCGATACAAGTCGGCGAGCATTTCCGCCTCCAGGTCCCACGGGGGAGTCCCGGCCAACAGGCACGCCGCCTCCGTCGCCACCGTGCGGTACCCGCGGATGATCCTGACCGCCATGACCTTCTGTGGACGCCACAGAAGGGCCCTAAGTCGGGCGGTCATGGATCCCGCCCACACCGGTGCGCCGTAGAGGGCCATCGACCGGATGACCCCCGCGTACAGCTGTCGACATGCCGCGCTCGGTCCGCCCACATTCGGCATCAGCCATTGTAGGGCGGACGCCACGCCGACGAGCCGCGGGACGAGCCTGCGGAAATGCTCCCGAAACCACCATCGCCCGTCGAGCACCAGGCCCAAGTACTTCATATGGGCCTGGATGCTGATCCCAACCGAGTTGACGGTGATCGAGACGCCGATGGGAGGGTCCATACGGGGCCCATGGAACAAGAGGGCCTCCGTCTTGTCCAGGGCCACCTCAACCCCAGCGCCTCGATCCGCCTGACGACCTCTTCGGTGCCTGAGGTCGCCAGGCTTACCGCCTCTTGTAGCGTCCCACCGCGGGCTGTGACGAGCGTGTCGTCGGTGTAACAAATTACGCCCAGCCCGGGTGGGAGGCTCCCCCGCAACGCCCAGTCGTAGCCGATGTTCCACAGGGTGGGTCCGAGGACCGACCCCTGTGGAACACCGCACGTCATGGGCGTTCGCACAACGTCCCCTACTCGGTTGGCGTAGAGGACGCTGCGCCCCTCCAAATAGTCTGCCACCAGCCGCCTCAGGTAAGCTGGCACTCCGTGGTAACAGAGCGCCTCCCTGACACAGCTGAATGGCAGACTATTGAATGCGTTGGCGATGTCTAGGGACACCACCAACAGCACTCCCCCGCCGGTGACGGCCTCAGTCGCCACGGCCCTCAGACGCAACAGGGCCTCGATCGTCGAACGACCCCTCCTAAACCCAAACTGGGCGTCCGACAGATCGGGCCCCGTGCCGACGAGGTGCCGCTCGATGCGGGCAACTACCACCCTCTCCAGTAGCTTGCCCATATCATCGAGCAGCACGATAGGCCTGTAGGCCGATGGCGACTCCGGAGGCCGTCCCGGCTTCGGCAGGAGAACCAGCCTCCCCTCCTTCCAGCACCCAGGGAACCGCCCGGACGCTAAACACGCGTCGAACAGCTCCCTGAGGCGGGGACCCAGATGGTCGAGGACCAGGGCCAGCACACGGTTTGGAATACCGTCGGGCCCGGGGGCGGTGGATTTGCCGCGCATGCGCGCCACCGCCGCCCCCATCTCCGGTTCCGTGATGGGCGGAACACTGCCACCATCGCCCTCCCGGTCATTGTCTGGCGGCGCCATGACTGGGGGCGTGTTCCGCCCGTCGTGGGAACAGGTCCTCGATGACCCGGGTGAGGAAGCTGGGCTGGAGAGTCTCGGTGAGGGGTGGACCCCGTGCGCGGAGCTTACTCAGCGCCGCGCCATAGGGGCGACCCCAGGGGTCACGGTCGAGACTTTCCAGCATCTCCCGCCGACTGGCGTCCTTGGCGGAACGGACGGCCAGCCTGAAGGCCGACCGCGCATTGCGGTAGCCCTCGTAAAGCTGGCCCTCCAGTTCCGCGCTGCGATGGCGCCGCCGGCTGCGGGTGTAGGCCCTCCGGGCGCGAATACACGCGGCCCGGAGATCCGCCAGCTCCCGGAACCACCAGTGGACAGCCCTCCTCGGGGGCAGACGCCGTACCCGGGGCATGGCCGCATCGCAGATCTGCGTCAACGCACTGCGGATGCGGCCAGCCTCGGCGTCCACCCCGTCCAACTGGTTGGCAGAGGACAGCCACGAGTGAACGATGGCTGCCTCCACCAGCAGGTCCCGGTCTAAGCGACCCACAGCCCATCGCGGGAACGCAGGACGCCCAACCGCCCCGTGACCCCTGCCGGGCGCCGGGATTGTCAGGGAGACCTCCATCCGGATATACCGATGGTCCGACAAGGTCTCAACCTCCTCCTCGACGCACCAGCTCCCCACGCGTGCAGCGACATCAGGGCTAGCGAACGAAAGGTCCACTATCGACGCACCCTGATGTCGCACGCACGTATGCACCGAGCCTCTGTTCAGCAAACAGAGGCCCAGTGCCGCCGCCCAGTCCTCGACCGCCCGTCCTCGGTCGTCCGTATAGGAGGACCCCCACGCCACGGACTTGGCGTTGAAGTCCCCCAGTACGAACACCTGGCGCGGTGCCAATCGCCGTAACGAGGCTCCCAAGATGGTAAGGGAGACCCCGAAATCAGCCGCTCTCCAGGCAGGGGAGAGATATACTCCAAGGAGCGTAATCTCTCCCCAGTCCGCCGCGACGTATCCGACGCCCCTGTCCCTAAGGATCAAAGACGACGAAGGCCACGACGTGGAGGCGACGATTGCCACGGTACCGTCGGTGCTGCCCAGCCAATTTGGCCGGTCGGGCACCGCGTACGGCTCCGCGGCTACGGCTACTCCTATCAACCACTCCGCCATGGCTTGCAGGAAAACGTCCTGCGCACCGGCGGAGTGGTTGAGATTGGCTTGGAGGAGACGGATGGATACGGGGTCCATTAACGGTCCGTATCCATCGGTCACCTCCTCCGCGCTAATGGGCGATCGGGTCGCGCTCGGAGCAGGGACTGGCCCAGTCGATGGGCCGCCCCGCCCCTTTGGGGCCGATGCCGGGGGTCTGCAGTCCCCAGAGCCCATGCGGTGTTTGGCAGGCCTATTGCCTGCCGCACACGCGGGGCAGTGGGGCACCGCAGAGCACGATGCCGCCTGGTGTCCAGTTTGACCGCAACGGAAACATAGCCCGCTGCAGTCAAAGCAGTTTTTGCATGTCGGTCGGGTATGCCCGACCGCCATGCATTTGTAACACCTCGCGGGCCGGGGCTCCAGCACGTTTACCCGCGCTGAACTCCAGCCCACGAGGAGCCTGCCTGAGTCGGCCAATTGTTTGACCGACTCCACTGGGCACTGCACCCAGACAGCACCGACGCCGCCCGGACCAGAGCGGATGGTTCCAATCCGGACGGCGTCCGAGGAACATCCGGTACGCGCCATAATGGCCTCCCGGACGTCCTCCACCGTCACGGAACCGTCCAAGCCCGTCAGGCGCATCTCTGCGCACTTGACAGGCCTGGCGATTCGGACACCATCCTCTGGCCCGAACAGACCCCGCAGCTTCGAAGCCACACTATCGGCCGTCTTCGCGCCCTCGGCCCCAGGGAACTCGAGAATTCGAGCCCCTGTCCTGGCCTTGCGGGTCCTAGCCTCGACGCCTCCGATGTCGGAGACGTCCAGCTCCCGCCGGGCGCGTTTTAGGACGGCCTCATAGTTGAGGCCCCTCTCAGCCGCCTCAGGCAGCACGGTGATGACCACCGCGGCCGTCTTCGGCGACTTGAGGCCCCTGCGCGACCTTTTCCCCTTTCTGCCGGCTCCCGCCTGGGGAGCGGCGGCCACGGCGGCACTCTTGGCCGCCGTTCTCCGCTTCTGGCCGCGTGCCTTCCTGCTCCGCTCAGCCACCTGCCAGCCCTGTTCGAGCCTGGCAGCAGCGCTGAGCGCAGCAGGAGCGGTCGCGGGTGCACTGGCGGGCGCCTGCGGTGCAGCCGCTGGCGCCGGCCGCGGCCCGGCCTTGGCGGGAGCTGGCACCTTGCCGGCCTTCTTGGCCCCCTTGGGCCCAGCGGCGGCCGCAGCGTAGCTCACCACGCGGCCACCCTGACAGGGCAGCGGGGTAGGAGCCGACGCTTGCGGCCGCCTCGCCTTGTCCGCGGCGAGCGGCGGCCGGAGGGGTGGCTCAGGCGGAAGACGATCCGCCACGGCCTTGATGCGCGCATCCATCATCAGCTCCAGCCTGGCGAAGATGACGCGCATCGCTCCCTCCGGTATGCCGTGCACCGCGGGCAACGGCTCTGCCGCCTTTTGGGGTCCACCGCGCTTCTTGGCGGTGCCCACGGCCGGCGCAGGCACCACTGGCGCAGGCGGCGCCACGGGCGCAGTCGATGGGCCCGCCCTCTCCGGCGCGGCCCGTTTCGGCGGCGAGGCCGGCGTCGGCGGTGCGGCTGGCACTAAAAGTGCGAATTGAGACCGCAGGTCAGCCACGTCTTTGGCCAACCCGCGGTTCTCCTTTCGCACCGCCGACAACTCCGACTCGAGCTTCCGGTTGCGCTCCCGCAGGCCGGAAACCTCCTTACTGAGGCGAGCATTCGCGGCCTGCAGGTCCGCAACCTCCCCGCTCTGGCCGGCCGGACCCGGGGTCCCCGGCCTCGCCATCGCTGGTCCGCGACCCCTACGTCCACGGCGCATGGTCGGGACCTTGGGAGGAGGCATGATGGAATTCCCCTCCGAGTCGGAGATCGAGCTGCCACCCTTTTGCAGAGGGCGCTTCCGGATACTCGAGGGGACGGTCTCCTCCCACTCCCTCCTAACGCATGGGGTCGCCGTCAAAGCCCCGGCGGCCCCCCTAACCACTACCTCCCTATCCTTATCCACCGTCCCAGACGCACCACCTACCAGCATCCCGGACGGCCCTACCTCGCCGGACGGCTCTGTGGCCCTGCCACCCTCGTCCGCCGACATCTCCGACACAGATGGCCCTGCGGCACTGCTGCCCTCATCAGTCGACAGCGCATACACCACGTCGCTCTCGGATCCATCGGATAGCCCCGTCGAGCTGCTTCTCCGGCGCATTGGTTTGGACGGCCCTGCGGCACCGCCGCCCTCGTCCTGCGACGGCTCTGCGGCGGTGCCGCCCACGTCGCTCGACAGCCCCGTCGAGCTGTCGCCTCCTCCGCGCCTCTTTGGGGACGGCCCTGCGGCTTTCCCGCCCTCGTCCCGCGACGGTCCTGCGGCTGATCCGCCCTCGTCGCTCTCTGAGCTGCTTGACAGCCGTGCAGCACCGGCGTCCCTGTTCTGCGACGGCTCTGCGGTGGCTGCGGCCACACCACCCTCGTCGCTCGCAGCCGCGGCGGCACCTAGTTTCGCTTGCCGTGCCGCCTCCTTCTTCGCCGCCTCCTTTCGCGCACGCACCCTGTTGGAGTGTACGGTGGTGGCGAGCAGCTTCCTCCTCTTTCTCTTCTTCCTCACCTTTGGAGCCTTCGGGTGTTTTGCCAGGCTCTCGGCAACTTCAGCAGCGATTGTCTCCCTCCCATACGATCAGAGACTGACCGTGCCGGTGTTTGTGCGCATCTCGCGCTCAGACACCGGCACAGTGAGGGATTCCCCGGCGTGGCCGGGACCCTCTGGAGTAGGTACGTATGTTTTAACCTCTGCCATTCTTGGAACATTTTTAAGTCTTGCCTTGACTACCACTCTAACGGCTGGACGCTCGCGCGCTTTTTAACCCACCAACCATTCATCCCCTCACCGAGTGGCCAAACTTAGGATTAGGGGTAATTTTTTATAGAGGTTTTCTTCCCCGCGGTCCGAAGACCCCCGGCCCTGAGCTTCAGCCGCAGTCACACTCAGGGTTACGGTTTGGGCCTTCCGGGTCTGGCCGCTCGCGAGCGACCGACCCGTCACGCCCCCGGGCCGTGACGCCACCGTCTCTGGCGACGGAGTGCCCGGAGTGCCCCGGACCCCCTCCTGCCGAAATCTTGGCCGTCCAAATGGACGAGTGGCCGTCCAAATGGACGTTTCCAGGGAGCACCACGTGGATGTGTTCCGGCCCCGCCCCCCACATTTGTCAGGCTGGCTGTAGTTCATGGTATGAGTTGGTCAGGAGTACCCACTGTTACCCATTCAAAGACAAAACGCGACCTCATAATCTCAAATAATCCATCTCTCCCGCTGTCCGGGTCAGTGGCCTGCTGACAGATCCAGGTGGCCTAAAATCATTTGACAATGTTCTCCTTGTGTACACTGTACAGATAAAATAGTCCCAGGCATTAGACACGGATCTTTATTACCTCTTACGACCATCAACCAGCACACATAAGCACTATATTACATAAGTATCTAGAATACACGAGGTACGTATTGTGGACATCGTAAGTTTGTTTATTTTCGGTGGGTTAGTTATGACCGGTAGACACAATTTGGCAAAAAGCCGGCATCACTAACAGGAATGTCGATGGAGTTTATTTTGGACTAGCAACCCGCCCTCGCTTCGCTTCGGTTATAGGTTATAGTAGTTTTACCCGCGTAGTTTCCGTTCCCGTGGGAATACCGGGGTAAAATATAACCTAGTTTACGCCCTGATATTATAGCTTTCCATTGGTGAAAGAATTTTTGAAATCGGTCCTGCCGTTTTGAAGATTACCCGGAACAAACAGACAGACAGACACAAAAATTTTTTAATTGCTATTTTAGGCATAGGTGTCGTGCAAATAACCGTGTGAGCATGAAAAAAGCCTATTATTTTGACATTATAAACAGACACTCCAATTTTATTTATTGGTATAGATTTATATAGATAGAAAATAAAGGTAGAGAGCCCTCAGCGCTCACCCACCAGTCCGGGTAAAGTTGTCACCATAGCCATCTGAGGCTAACAACTAAGTCACACACAAAACAAAAAAAAAAAATTATATATGGAAATAAAATATAAATATTTTATTTATGTGTATCATTTCCTTATTTAATACTAGGATCACTGTGCTGGTCCTGGTAGACTTCTCTAACGCCTTTAACGCCGTCAGTCACGATATTCTGCTATCTATCCTGTCCCACTTTAGGATCTCGGCGGATGCTTTGGAATGGTTTTCATCTTCTCTTCAGGGTCGTCAGCAGTGCATCCGCATCGATGATACTTTGTCCGATTGGTGCGATTTGACCTCTGGCGTCCCTCAAGGCGGTATACTTTCTCCTCTTCTCTTCTCTATCTTTATTAATCTTACTAGCAACCCGCCCTCGCTTCGCTTCGGTTATAGGTTATAGTCGTTTTACCCGCGTAGTTCCCGTTCCCGTGGGAATACCGGGATAAAATATAGCCTAGTTTACGCCCTGATATTATAGCTTTCCATTGGTGACAAAACAATTATGAACAAAGGGAGAGCGACTCGAACACCGTCCGCCTTTACAAAACAAAACAATCGTAATATCGAATAACTCGTGTCGATTATTACGATAGAACGAAGTACGAAACTACGAACATACAAAACAAACGTACAACGAAATTACGATATTTTCGATTATGAGGTATCTATCAACAACAACAACCATGCGAACGAAACAACCGAAACCAATAACCAACTGACATGTAATTTTTAGAACTCCAACTAACGACAACGTGGGCATAATAATTCGAGAGGGTCATCAATCCACGGAAAGTCTTAACACCGCGATTCAGAAAAATGACGTCATTGCAGAACGCCATCTATGGGCAAATAGGTAAAACGTCTGCACAATGAAAGTTATGCTAGGGTCATTTTGCGTTTTAGTAATTTTATATTATCTCCGAAACTGTATGACCAATTGATATACTGTAAATGGCAAATCTTATCTGTATGATGTTCCTGTGATACTGAAATAATTTATTGTCATAAGAATTAATATTTTGTTGCTCAAATAATCAACCAAACGTAACAATGCCGAAAAAAAAATTTTTTAATGCAATAATAGAAGTATAAAAGATAAAATATAAAAGATAGAGATATGGTATCGCTGACTTTTTTGTAGAAATAATTAAGATGAACCAGGTAGCCATACATTCTTTTTAATTTTAAGCAACTGTTTAGGCAGCGCACGCAAATAATTCTGTTTTACGAGGTATTTTTTTCCGACTTGCCAGACAAAAGTTGTGATAGCTCGGTTAATATACATGTTATAGAAACAATTTATAGCCTATAGCACTCAGGAATAATGTAGCTTTCTGCCAGTTAAAATAAAATTAGAATTAGATTATGAGTTCCAGAGATTACCCCCTGCATACAAACTTACAAATTTTACCTCTTTATAATATTAGTATAGATAGATCGCTCGCTGATTACAAGTGATCGACACATTCTCTTAATCACGAATTCCAATTTAAACAAAAAGATGATTTAAGAGTTACGACATTGAAGACACTACAAAGAACACTGTTGCTCTGTAGTTTTACAAATTGTGAAGAATTACTTCATCATCATCATCATCTTGCTCTTATCCCAATTACTTGGGGTCGACGCAATATGTCATCTGTTTTGACATATTGCACAAAGTTTCGGCAATGACTTTTATGACCGGCCGCCGGCCTGACGTCAACCCTCCTTGGGAATGTAATCGTTGACCCAAATGGAACCAGATGGAGTTGGTCTGGGTCAATCTAGAACTCTTAGTCGTCTTTAACGACACCCACGAGCAAAGCAAGGGTTGGTAGTATTCGAAGCCGCTACCACACAGCACATACAAAGAAGAATTACTTCATAATACACACACAAAACCCGCAATGGTGGACATTGACTATCTTATTGTAAACTACAACCGTCAAATATAATGATGGCAAGATCTATATATGTATATAAAAGAAAGTCGTGTTACACTATTTATAACTCAAAAGTGGCTGTACCGATTTGGCTGAAAATTGGTGGAGAAGTAGCTTAGAACCAGGAGACGGACATAGGATACTTTTCATCCCATTTCCCGTTCGATAAAATGTCAAAGAAACGTAGTATAACAAAAACGCATTTGACATGTAATAACAAAACGTAATTTTGTCTATAGTTAAATATGGTTGAAAATTTGATAATTATAATTTTGTCAGATATCAATAATCAGTAATTTGTATTCTCTTTGAATCATCATTAACAATGTCGCGACCAAGACGGTCGAATCTTTCCGGACAAAGCTGTAATGGTTCTTCCAGAGACTATTATGTTCAGAAATTTATAAAATATATTTACGAAAAAAATGATGGCGGTACGAAGTTCGCCGGGTCAGCTGGTATCCAATAACAGCAAGTTGATGATAGGATCGTCCATACATCCTTTAGTGTATCGAGCCCATTGTCGGACACGGGCGGCTCACAAACAGTAACAAATGTTTCGATATTGGAACATCCGTGTGGGGACGGACTAACAATACAATTCACCACTCACTATCTTGCCCGTGGATGTCGTAAAAGACGACTAAGGGATATAATATGCATGTAACATCTATGCAAGAGAAGGAAAACTCGAAACAAAACCGTATATTGTTAGCTTGATAAGAAAATAATGTTTAAATGTATAATTAATATTTCACACTTAATAAAAATTCATCATTAATTGTAATAAACTGCCGCTACGCTCGAATATTTTATCTAAATTGAAGTATTGTACGTTGTTTAAGCTATTATAAAACATGTTAATTTTGATACCTAATTCTAGAATATTGGTTTATATTTTTAGATAACTATTATATTAATAACTATTATACTATATTATTGTAAGTAAGTGGCTCAATAATGACTTCCGGCAATATTTAAAAAAGATGTCGCTCTTTTGTATACATTTCCGGCAGGTGGTATCTACTTCCTTTTTGTGGTTTTATAAAATAAGAGAAGACGGTCGCCATTCTACTGTATTTTCAAAATTGTGTTCTATATTGATTAATAGCGAATTGTGAACAACCAAATTGTAAATCATCAATAGAGAATTGTATCCTGCATTATACAGAGAATAAATAAAAGTTTATGAAGCACGTTTATATTTCAATTGGCAAATTGTAACAATATCAACCTGTCTGAGTACCATGCTATATGTGGACTAGTAAGTTAATTTCCCTCGTATTGTGAAGGAGGCTCGAGCCCAACATTGGGATGTATATTGTATATGACACGAAATGATGATGATTGGAACAAATAATTGTTTAGGTAGGTTTGGTGCTGGCAACTGTCATTAGTTTATCAACAGAGTACTGCTGCTCATTCTCTTTGGAATCTCTTAGCTGACATTTGCTCTCGCACGTAAAAGTAAGGGGTGTAAATATATAATATATGTTAAGTTAACAAATGTAACACAGTAATAAATGTTAGGATGTAGCTACAAATGGATACACTCAATGTATTTAATTAATTAATTATCGAGACGACTAATTGTCAAGTTGTGCGCGCTACGCGACACATTGACACTGTACCAGATATCTGGAGGCACGGCAGTGCCCCCGCCAAGTCGAGCAAAACGCAACACTGCCGTAACATACTTTTCTCGAAGCCATTCAGGTCATTTTCGACCCCCTATAACTTCGTTGTTAATAAAGCTAGAAACCTGAATTTGCCAAGTCAATCTATTTATTTAAAACATAAAAGATCTTTAATATTGATATAGTCACTATAAGAAGTTGTTAGGTTAGCTATTTACGCAATAACTTAAGAAGAAAGGTTCCTTAAGCAGAGACTGAATGAGTTAACCGACTTGGTATAACATGGATCTCACAAATTTTAATGGTAGAAGAACTCAGTTGCGAGGCTTGGCTTTTTTTTACAAGTCTTGTTTTTGATGGTATAATATTTTAATTGATCATTTTGTATCGTGATACAATTTGAGTTTACAATATACAAATACGTGATATTGACGTCGGCGATCATGTTACTACTAGAGATTTAATTTGCTTTTTACTCACGTTTGATTACTGGCTTTTCGCTAATAGATATAAATGCCCCGATTGTGCAAAATTAGATTTTAGAGGACGACATCAGTGCATACAATGGTAACGCCATATTGAAGTAACAAAAACCAATAAAGCTGGCGGGAACATATGAGATGACAAGATGTCTTTACATTACTATACAGTGTTCAACAGTAAACGATATACCAATATCTAACTCAAATATTTTGCAAATGACGTCTTCATTGAATTTTGTTTCAATAGTTAATGAGTATAATTTCGCTTGCCTCTATATATTAGCAAGTAACACAGTTTGTTACAACACGTCTGCACGTTTAGTTAGAAACATTATATTTAATTTTTAGTCACGAACATCGACTCAAATGTATGTATATTTTAACGATACATATACCACTTACATTTAGTTTTTAAATCAATCCCACTTTATATAATATAACTTTAAATTATATAACATTATATTATATTAAATCCTCTGTATGTCATGTCTTCGTAAATCTCCTACGGCAATACTATCCAATCCTTACCACAAGGCCATTAGACTTAAATAATAAATGCGAGTCGGAGTCGCGCATGAAGGGTTCCGTACCATTATCTATAAAAAGGGGAAAAAATCGCGTTTGTTGTAGGTATGGGAGCCCTCTTAAATATTGATTCTATTTTGTTTTTAGTATTTGTTGTAACAGCGGCACCAGAAATACATAATTTGTAAAAATTTCAACTGTCTAGCTATTGCGGTTCTTGAGATAGAGCCTGGTGACAGTCAGGCGGACGGACAGAAGGACAGATGGACGGACAGACAGCGTAGTCTTAGTAATAGGGTCCCATTTTTACTTTTTGGGTACGGAACCCTAAAAATTTCATCATCAGTGTTACAAAATATTTCAATGAACAGTTTCAACAGTAACTACATTTAGGTACGAGTGTGTCTGTGATGCTTAAGACACCGCGTCAAATAATATTCCTCGTCGTTGATGTTAAAAAGCAGTTGCTAAGACAAATCCTTAGCGTTTCAAATAACTCCCGTCATTCAGTTGAAAACTAACTACAGCATAAAAAAAACAAACATTTACTTATCTAATAATATCTACTGGGTCATTCCAATATTGCACATGATACATAGCACAAATTAAACAATAACGAAACCAAAAATAAAATATGTAATGCACATAAATAAGCGAGTACGGGAGACTAGCCAATATAATATCGTGCCTGTTTGAGCCATCCGACTACGGATCTGACTCCGTCGGTCACCTCCCCGGGGACGTCAACACTCGTAGACTCGATCAAGGAGCTCCACTTGGACCGCAGCGCCGCCTGCGCCGCGAACGACGCCATTGCGCGAATTGAACGCGCTATAACCATTATGCACTTTTACAAACACATATTCACTTCAAACGATCTATTCTATATTAACACGAGTACAGTTACTAACAATATATAAGACACTTATGTCCACACATATTGAGTCACTTATTCAACTAAAAATAATATCATTGTCACTAATATTGTACTATATTTAAGCCTCTTACAATGTCCTAATGAAGTACAATACAACTAAATGAGTTTCCCTTTAGCTATACACCTATATCTTTGTCAGTAATGTAATATATTCACATTATATTTCTATAATAGACTTTAATATACATCGAATAGAATATGTGATTTGAGCGTTTTCCCAGCACCGAACCTAATTTTAATGTTCACAAGTTCGAAACAGAAGCACGGATCTATTTTATATCAACAACTTTGCCGTTTCAAATGTATCAATTTGATAAAAATGTTTTAAAATTAATTTTCATTCAAGTGTTTAGCAAAAATATATGTTTAGTACGGTAACTATAGTAGTTGCACTGCAGGCTTTCAACCCAAACGTGTGCACTGCTGAACAGAAGTAGGTATTTACATATATAGAACAATGTTTCACTTAACAGTATGCTGGTTCTTTATGGGTCTCTTCGACATATCTATGCGCTTCAATAAATATGTACTTTATAGGTTCATTGTAAAAAAGCTTCATATATAATTATTCTTATAACGATTACATTAGAAGTAGACACTGTCAAAACTCATTAGATTATAAACAGAAGAATGTAACAGCTGCCATTTGTAGTTTGAACTCGGACCCACTATAAAATTAAATAAAAATCTTCAATAATTCCATTGCTATACATATATCGCTATTATTAAAAAAAATATATCACTGGCGCCTTTAAGAGCCAGATGATATTGGCAACAGTTCAAATGTAGTATTTTATAATAGAGATTACATATGCAGCATGTGTAGACCTTTACTGCAGGTGGATAATATTAAACTATCTATGCTATCGATGCCTTTCCGTCGGCCCGTTATGACGCCAAACTCAAAGATCTATTATCTCCATCCTGAAGATGGTCCGCAGATAACAGGGCTACTGAATCAATTGCAACGAGCTCATTAGCTCCAATCAAGCTGACAGCACTTAAACATTTGTTATGCCCACAGTTTTAAACGTCATTGCTCGGAATATCACAGTATACCTCCACCGATTGTGAGGCTGGATTTACTGACTGCAAGTAGCTGTAAGTAGACTGCAAGTATCAATAAGACCGTCTAAACATCGTCGCACATATCAAATAACGAGCAGATTCTTCAGTTGTAGCTAACATTAGATCTACGTTATGTATGCATACGTTTCGAGAAGATTCTCAAACTATACATTTAGAAGAATAGGCATCAAAGTGCAACGGCTAATTGAATCAATGATAAAATAAATCCAATTTTTTAAAATACATCTGGTTGAATTTGGCAAATGACCACATTCGTATCTAGAAGACGTAAAAATGAGGCTCGGACTTTCTATACGTCCAAATAATTAAACTGTTATATGATAGACATACCTTTTTCAGTTAAAATTACTACCACTTTTTCACTACGCAATACTCATTGTAAAAATCATGAATTAATTCTAGAAGTTTATAGAAATAGTTACATAAAAATGATTACAGGTCCCCCCATCTAGTTCACTATAACAATCAGTCGCGCTACATATACTACCAAGGAGCAGCTCAAACAACACGTGGCAGATTACACTCAACTGTATAAAGTGAAACATTTGTTCTTAGTAACACATATAACACTTAGATAAGAGATACTTCCCAGTCAAAACATTGACCACAATGAGATAACTTGGAATTAACTCACTACTAAAAGATATGCGTTTAAACGGACGACATTATGCGAACAATAATTAAAAAACAAACATTTAATACAGACTAAATTTACATCTACATCGATCTTCAATAACTTGTCCGAACAAAAGTTAGTTAGTGATGTATGTATATTTCCCAAAGGCTTTTCAAAGTTCGATGCGTAACACGTATCTCTCAGTGCGATTTAAGTGTTCGCTATGTCGCTCCTTTACCTCTCGCTTTTACGATGCATGCAAAATAATCACGAAATTTAAAAACTCGAGTCTAGTCTAAGATTGACAGCCTTTCACGTTTAAAATGCTGCGATAACATGACGAAGACTTGGCGCTTTCGTGTCTTTTTGTACTTTTTGCTAGCTTTGAAGATGTTCCAAATAGCCCTTTATCACCCATTTTTTCACGTAGTTCTTACGCAAGATGTGCAATATATCGTAATCTTATGTCACCGACACTTAAGAAGCAACTCAAGGTACTTTTTTGGCAGTGTGGCATCTTTTTTTTTATTATTATTTTTTTTTTTATTGCCAGCGGTGGCAAACGAGCAAGCAGCACACCTGATGGTAAGTGAAACTGCTGCACATGGACCATTGCAATACCAGGGGCACAGCCAGGCCGCTGCCTACCGTGAAGGAAATACTCTTCTTAAACCTCGTTTAAAGAAGGACATGTCATAGCGCTCGGGAAACACAGCAGCAGGTAGTTCATTCCAGAGCTTGCACGTACGTGGGAGAAATGATCGCTGGAAACGTACAGTTGAAGACCATAACGTTTCCAGGTGAAATGGATGAACCCTGCTGCGATGTCGAGTGGTACGTTGGTAGAATGGTGACGGTGGTACCAAGTCAAACAGTTCCTCGGAGCACTCCCCGTGAAAGAGTCGGTAGAGTACACAGAGTGACCCAAAGTCTCTCCGCTGCTCCAGCGACTCCAATCTGTCCGTAAGATTGGGATCCCCGACGATTCGAACAGCCCGTCTTTGCAGGGAGTCAAGTGGGTCTAGCTGATATTTGGGCGCACCTGCCCAGAGATGTGAGCAGTACTCCACATGAGGACGAACTTGTGCTTTGTATAGCACAAGACGCTGTCTCGGTGTGAAGTACCGCCTGGCTCTGTTCAGGACGCCCAACTTTTTGCTTGCCAATTTGGCTTTGTCCTCCAAATGACTCCCAAACTGGACTTTGCTCGATATTTTGACGCCGAGAATCCCAATACTCTCAGAAATTGGAAGAGTTACTCCTTGGAACTGAGGCGCCATGACAATTGGGTCCTTCTTTGCAGTGAACGCGCAAACTTGTGTCTTTGTGGGTTTGAACTGGACTAGGTTCCGTTCACCCCATTCCGAGGCCCGCCCCAGAGAGCGCTCGACTTCAGACACAAGTTGAACCCTTCTTTCCTGAATACTCCGAGGGATATTCCGTTGCTCAGTGTACCGCTCATCACCCGTACTGTCATCCGCATAGCAACGCATACTCTCGATAGAGAGCATGTCATTGATATGCAGGATAAACAACGTCGGGGAGAGCACCGAGCCTTGTAAATGAGGCCAGCTGCTCGTTTCGTCAGAATTAGATTAAGTTAACTGGATGGATTCGTTAATAATAACAATTTCTGAAATCGCATTCCCAACTAAGACCGCTACTAAAATGACAAATGATTGTCATGTTCATTTGTATCATTGACCCATGTTCATTTGTAGACCTTGAGTTGAACATTGCTGAATAGGGTACCAAGTCCTCGTTTTTCTTCTAATTTCGTTAACAGTTTCGCTCTCATATTGATTACTAACCAATTTGGCACTGAAGAGACCACAACAGCACCCAATTTCGACTGCATCAAATGCATTATTAGACCAATACCGAATCATTTGGGGTGATTATGTGCCACGCTCTTAGAGATAACTTGTATTTAATACATGGTAAAATAGTAATTTTACCAAGAGGCTTGTTCAAAAGGCTGGACAGGCTGGCAGGCAGTATGAATTGTGGGTGCATCAGTTCTCAATGACTCTCATTCAAGTTATCCATATTGCTATAGAGTAAGAGTGGTTCTGTACCTTTTTCTTAAAGATCTGTGATGTTTCTGTTCTAAAATAGCAATGCCACATTAGTGGTGTGTAGTATAACCGAGATTACATGTTGGTGACCTACAACTTTAGCTTAACATTTGCCTTCTCTAGACTTGAAAATGTGGCTGTAAAGCAGTTGTCTTGCGTTGCCTTCATATATTTTACATTTAACATAATAACTGCGATGACGTTAGATATTATAGGTAATGTAATAGGTCTTACTAATTCTAACACAATATTCTAGTACAATTTATAAAATTGCTCATAAAACAGTTGGACCTTCATAAGAAACTTATCTGGACATGAATGATGTAATCATAGCACTCTGAGGACTAAATAATAAACCATAATATATAAGATTAGTTATATCATTTTATAGCAGCAGAATTGTATCCAGAAAAATAGCAAATAGCCAAATATCTTGTATAGTATGCGTATAGCTATCAATATTGACAAGGAAGACTTCAAAACTAAAAAGTACTTTTTATTCCTTCGAAATTTTATTCTTTTACATAAAATCATCCAAATTTTTGTGGGTTCATTCTTCAACAAATGTTATCTAAGATTATAGTTTATTTAATAATTATAGATAGCAAACGAACAATTTCTTAACAAAAACAAGGGTCAATAACATGATAAGCATAAATTATATTTATAACTGTAAGCTTCCGTACAAATAACAATTTTAATAAGTTATGTGCTGCAACTACACTCAATTAACTACTTTTAGATTCAATATAATGTTTTATTCAGTGAACTTACTGCCTGTGACTTCTTTGTGATCTTGGTGCTGAGTGATCCCATAATTTTTCCTTATGCACTGAACTTTTTAATATAAGTATAAAGTACTCTTTATATTAAATTCACATTTATACTATTTTTAAATTGTTATAAATTCTAAATTAAAATAACTAAGTCATTTAATCTCCTGAAGCAGTATATATGATTGTAGAATGAATGGTTGTTATTATGAAACACCATTTTCAGTACATTTTAAGATAGCAGTCGGGTGTGAAACTTTCACAAATAACATGTTTCACAAATTTCATCCTTGTTGTTTTAGTGTTAAGATATAATATACATGTACGAGTATTGCAGACAGTAGTTATGGTCTACAATATGAGGATGTGATGGGAGAGTGTGTTTTGTACAACACAAGCAATTACTTTTTTGTTATAATAACAATATAATTATTTATTAGCAAATTGTAAGTACATTTTTCTAATAAGAAAAAATAAGTACGAGGGAACATATAAATAACAATATATTCAAGGATAATAAAGTGAAACTCAAAATCTCCAATGGTTTAGTAGTAGTGCCAACCTCTAAATACACATGAAGTGGCTAATTTCATAAATTTATTCTTTTCCAATATTGGCAGCAAAACTTTTAATATGGAGGAAGCAAATATACCTAGTTGCTGAATAACACTAGTAACCTTATTAAATGTATCATAATATATTGACAATTTTAATTAATTTAATGTTATTTAATTTAGTTAATATCTATGTATGTAAACTATATGTTTATTACAAGTGTATGTATTGTAACAAGTAATACAATTGAACACCCTACATACACTTGTTATGTAACATTACATTTCCTATATTTGTACTAAAACAATATTTTCCATTAATAATTGTAAATGTTGTTTACAATGAAGGGGCGTCTCGCTCAATACTTATAATATATAAGTGTACATAGTATACCTATCTGCAATATTAAATTAAAATAAATACGCATACATAAAAATACTTTGAAATCTGTTTGTCCTTTAGGCCTATCAATGTGTAATGTTCATTGAATAATTAATGGTTTACCTTGATAACTATGTTTAGAATATATTATCATAATATCAAGGCCATTGTTTCCATGTCAAAAAAATAAATTGATTATGTGATAGCAAAATTTCATTTTTTTGCAAAAACACTTGGTGTACTAAATTTTAGTGAAATCTTCACAAATTAAGTTTGAACAACACACTTTAATAAATATAAAGCAAATTGCCACATATTTTTATAACAGACTATCTCAATATTTCACATTACGAATGATTTTTAAATAACAGTCAACTGTTTAAATGGAACAATATTTTCACTTATGAAAGATTATTTACGATTTTAACACTTGATAAGAGTCTAATACATAACACTGCACTAGACATACTAAGTAGACCTGGTTAGGTCAAGGCGTCAAAAATATCTATTTTAGTACGTAGTGATTGTAGGTCACATAAAAAAATAATACTTAGTCCTAATACAAGCCTAAGTTAATTGGATTAACTGTTTAACACTAAAAATATTTTCTGAATTGTGTATTATATAAAAGTGTATTCTTTTACATCTGTCGCACTTTACTGTCGGTAGAAAATAATTTATTTTAAAAACACCAGAAAAATTACTTACCCAAGGAATAAATAATCCTGTGGTTCAAATCAGCGACTTAATTGTACAAGCAATATATTTTTATTCACAACACTCTTTAATATTTGCTATTATATTTAATAAGTTCGAGATATTTACAAAGAATATTCAGTATGGACTCCAACAAACAATTCCGCGGTCGGAAATTAAACTGTCACTCTGACAAGTTCGATCGGCATGGTATAGAACGCCAATCATGACCATTGACGTTACTTTCTAAGCAGTATTCATAACGTTATTAATGTCTAACTTACTAAATTGGCAGTTTACAACCATGTGATAAATATTGAAGACATACATATTTAATGAAACTTAATATAAAACAATGCTATTGTTAATTAAACCATTAAAAAACATTTTACATAAACACTGCAAGTAGTGACATCTATCTCTTGAAGTAACAAATGGGGAAAAATTAACAGAGCCCTCTACATCAGTTTCAAGAATAGATTTTAAAATTTTAAATTTTCAACGCTGGTGTCATAACAGGTTACTAATGCATTATAGACAACTTGGCTAAATTTTTGAATTATTCGGCCTAAATGCGTTTCATTATATTGCATAGGACTCGTTCATATTGGTAGAAATATCGCTATATTATTCACTGAAACTATTATAGACCTAGATTGAGAAATGTATTCACCCTAGGGCTGTGGATACTGTAACTAAAATACTCTATGTAGGGTTATTATAGGATAGTGAATTGCCATACAACATTTTTATAAAGTTAATGTTTATTTTATTTACCAAATAGTGGTACAAATGAAAAAGGTAAATTTAAGATTTGCCGCCGTTACTTATAAAATGTTAAAGGCGCCAAATTTCAAAATATTAATTCATACGATCATTTACTGTAATAAATTTACCAAATGCCGCTACAAGCCATGTCAGTATCTGTATCATACCAATCGACAAGCTTTTTATTGTACCACATAAATGTGCCCTTTAATTTCGGCGACGCGTCCAAGATCAGATACAAAACAACACTAGCAGCTTCGTCAGCCTCAATTTCTCCCCCTCCATTAGCCATGTCAGTCTTTATGTGTCCTGGATGGACAGCATTTATAGAAATATTTCTATCCATATATTTCTTTTGTTGCACCCTGGTAAGGGCTGTTAGCGCTATTTTGGATACTCTGTGTTCAGCGTGCTTACCATCGTCTGCAAAGTCATTTTTATTAAACGTGCCATTTTGAACACTCTTCAAGTATTCATCGACAAATTCGTTAATTTTTTCAGTAGTTAAGTCTGGATCTATTAAATCATTTATCCATTTCTTATTTTTTATGTTCGACAAATGTCCACAAGCGCTTGATATGTTTACTACTCTAGCGCCATCTCTTAGCAATGGATACAAACACTTCTCAATAGTCAATAAACTTTTGTAGTTTGTGTCAATATTTCTTTTTGCCGCATCGTAACTAGGATAATTGGCGTCCCATTCCAATATAGCTGCATTATTGACCAACACATCTAACCCATTATGTTCACTTTTAATAAAATCAGCAAAGTTTTGAACACTGTCGCTATTGGTTACGTCAAGTTCATGGAAAATTGCTTTCAAACCAAGTTGATTTAAATTCTCCACGGCTTGCAGCCCTCTATTTTTGTCTCTCGCAGTTAAATAAACAATACCTTTAAACTTTTGGCACAATCCTTTAACGATAGAAAATCCTAAGCCTTTATTTGCACCTGTTACCACTGCAACTTTAACCTCCATTTTATTTTTATTTTCTCTTAAATTGTGGAGTATGTATCATAACGAATGTACTACTGTAAATGAAACTGAGTAATAAGTTGGCATGGTTAGTTTAAGGTCAGCGTCAGCAACTGTTTGTTATTCATAATTGGAACTTATTTCAATGTAGTTAAAGTTTATTTTAACATTACTTATAAATTAAAGATGTAATTTTTGTTATTGCAATATAAACTTTATATACAAATAAAATAGAAGTTAGTTTTCATAACGCTTCTTAACAAAGTTATCTGTTGCTCTTTCGTTATCAGCTGTTAAATTTTCGTTTGAAGGTGAAGATGGATCAAATTGTGAATGTCACGGTCACGACAGACTATTATCATGTAAATACCTTTTTAATATTAATTAACATGGAACAACGCGATCACTGGCTACGAACTTTAGGATTTCTGGAAACGATAAAACCGTAAAATAAGTGTAAATTTTTAAAGATCTATAATAGATATTTATCTGGCGAATGAATACAGATACACCTAAGTATATTTGATGTGAATGATATCTACCAAGCGTTTCCCGGGTTGAGAACCCTCAACGCTCACCCATAGTCGGCGTCAAGTTGTAAAAGCCATCTGCGGTTAACGGCTGTACATACACAAAAAAAAAACTACCTTAATTTAATACTATATATACACTTGCTTGTCAATGGTAACCTGTAAGCAACAGCATTAGACTAATATCCAAAGACCGAAAAAGTACCGTGACACTTCGGGAATGCCGACAGAAGTGAAAACTTGAACAAATAGGTACATGTATATTTTTTGAATCGTCAGGAAGTATTTTATTGTGAAGTAGATATTTAATTAAAAAAAAACGTCGTAACTACACATTTATTTTTCTTTCCTTGATTTTACCAAACACGGAGTATAGTCTAACGAACACAAATTACAACCGGAATCGAAACAACAATTTGTGGTTCAACAGGAAACAACTTTTTTTTGTTCGATTCGAAAAGTTCCGATATGAATATATATTTAAGTTGTACTTATATACACTATCTATTATATTTATATTATACCTATACTAGCAACCTGCCCTCGCTTCGCTTCGATTACAGTCGCCTTACCCGCGTAGTTCCAGTTCCAGGGATAATGTAGCTTTCCATTGGTGAAAGAATTTTTGAAATCGGCACAGTAGTTTTTGGGTTTATTCAATACAAACATACACACACACACACACACACACACACACACACCATAATATAAATTTTTCTTCCTTATAATATAAGTGTAGATATATAGTTATTAGTATTAAACTCAACATTCGTGTGAAGGAGGCCAATATATATACAGAGGTGTCGGCAAGGGTGACGGTGTCGCCAGTTCAATTGTTTTATCGCATCTCAATAAATGCCCAATATCCAAACCCGCTTCTAGAAGTATTCACTTCATAAAAGGTTGCAATTGCAGTCTCTCGCTCATACTGCATCAAACGTCAAGTATACAGGGAGGTTTATGGAGCTTACATTTAGTCCACCCTCACCTCGGAGAGCTGAACGAGACGCCATCAGTTACCAAACAATAGATAATTATTAACTAAACTGATTTGGTAATAGAAAAAAGTTAAATTACATTTTAAATAAAACTACGGATTTTATCGCGTTTGTATTTGATTTTTGATTGTCCGACGTTTCGAACACTTTGCGTTTATGGTCACGGGCGGACCAAGATGTCATAGGTCCAACAAGTCATCGCTATTACAGATATTTAGAGCTTCGCCAAATACGTGCACAGGGTCGTAAGGAGGGAGAGCACACCGTCCTGCCACCACTGCGATTGCGACGAGGACACGGCGCGCCACACGCTCGAGGCCTGCGCGGCTTGGGCAGTGCAGCGCCGTGAACTCGTCGCAATCATCGGTGCCGACCTGACGCTGCCGGCCATCGCTAGGGCGATGGTCGACAGCGTCAGGAATTGGGACGCGGTCGCAGCCTTCTGCGAGACAGTGATCTTGCAGAAGGAGGCGGCGGATCGTCTGCGCGTGGAGCGCAGCCTCGATGAGGAGATCTGCCGCCGGCGACTGGGGCGGCGCAGGCGCAACTACCTGCGCCTCATGCCGCCCTAGACGAGGCCGCGGGTGACGTGATTAGTCCGGGGATTAGTCCGTCACCCGCCAAGAGGCCGACCGCGTGAGGAAAGACCGACGTCCTCCCCGAGGGGGGGACGTCGGTCGATGGGAGGGTACCCCACGTAGGGGGTATTCCGTCGGGCCGACCACTGACGACAAGTAAACCTGCTCCGGTGGTCGGCCCAACGACGAAGGCGAGGTGGTTTTCGGGTGGGTTGCGGGAGTTGCGTGCTTAAGCCCCTCTGTCGCCCCGGACGGAGTGGTGCGGAGGCGCGCCGACCGCAGCCCACCCACAAAAAAAAAAAAATTACAGATATTTATAATTATCTACTCGATACAGAAAATTTTCTGTATAGAAAATAACTTTATTTAAAATGTGTAATACTCGCGTAAGCATCAGATATCATTAGTTGAAATACAATTTTTATAGAGTATTTAGAAAAGCGTCAATGTTATGTGCCGTGCTGTGATTTGATCTCTGTGTGGTAGCTATAGGTAACTGTTTGTACCATTCAAGTTGCTTGTTCTGAGTTTGGGTTTAATTTTTATCCATTAATAATATAGGTGATGCAAATAATGTCTAGTGAATTTACTGAGGAAGCTAATTCAGATCTCAATATTTAATAGTCAACGAGTATTAGGTACCTAATGTTAACAGCATCTAAACTGTTATTAGATATGCGTGTGCGGTACTATTTATTAGAACAGTATACACTCATGTTAGATATTAGGTACCTAATGTTAACAGCATCTAAACTGTTATTAGATATGCGTGTGCGGTACTATTTATTAGAACAGTATACACTCATGTTAGATATTAGGTACCAAATGTTAACAGCATCTAAACTGTTATTAGATATGCGTGTGCGGTACTATTTATTAGAACAGTATACACTCATGTTAGATATTAGGTACCTAATGTTAACAGCATCTAAACTGTTATTAGATATGCGTGTGCGGTACTATTTATTAGAACAGTATACACTCATGTTAGATATTAGGTACCTAATGTTAACAGCATCTAAACTGTTATTAGATATGCGTGTGCGGTACTATTTATTAGAACAGTATACACTCATGTTAGATATTAGGTACCTAATGTTAACAGCATCTAAACTGTTATTAGATATGCGTGTGCGGTACTATTTATTAGAACAGTATACACTCATGTTAGATATTAGGTACCTAATGTTAACAGCATCTAAACTGTTATTAGATATGCGTGTGCGGTACTATTTATTAGAACAGTATACACTCATGTTAGATATTAGGTACCTAATGTTAACAGCATCTAAACTGTTATTAGATATGCGTGTGCGGTACTATTTATTAGAACAGTATACACTCATGTTAGATATTAGGTACCTAATGTTAACAGCATCTAAACTGTTATTAGATATGCGTGTGCGGTACTATTTATTAGAACAGTATACACTCATGTTAGATATTAGGTACCTAATGTTAACAGCATCTAAACTGTTATTAGATATGCGTGTGCGGTACTATTTATTAGAACAGTATACACTCATGTTAGATATTAGGTACCTAATGTTAACAGCATCTAAACTGTTATTAGATATGCGTGTGCGGTACTATTTATTAGAACAGTATACACTCATGTTAGATATTAGGTACCTAATGTTAACAGCATCTAAACTGTTATTAGATATGCGTGTGCGGTACTATTTATTAGAACAGTATACACTCATGTTAGATATTAGGTACCTAATGTTAACAGCATCTAAACTGTTATTAGATATGCGTGTGCGGTACTATTTATTAGAACAGTATACACTCATGTTAGATATTAGGTACCTAATGTTAACAGCATCTAAACTGTCATTAGATATGCGTGTGCGGTACTATTTATTAGAACAGTATACACTCATGTAGATATTAGGTACCTAATGTTAACAGCATCTAAACTGTTATTAGATATGCGTGTGCGGTACTATTTATTAGAACAGTATACACTCATGTTAGATAATTAGGACCTAATGTTTAACAGCATCTAAACTGTTATTAGATATGCGTGTGCGGTACTATTTATTAGAACAGTATACACTCATGTTAGATATTAGGTACCTAATGTTAACAGCATCTAAACTGTTATTAGATATGCGTGTGCGGTACTATTTATTAGAACAGTATACACTCATGTTAGATATTAGGTACCTAATGTTAACAGCATCTAAACTGTTATTAGATATGCGTGTGCGGTACTATTTATTAGAACAGTATACACTCATGTTAGATATTAGGTACCTAATGTTAACAGCATCTAAACTGTTATTAGATATGCGTTGTGCGGTACTATTTATTAGAACAGTGTACACTCATGTTAGATATTAGGTACCTAATGTTAACAGCATCTAAACTGTTATTAGATATGCGTGTGCGGTACTATTTATTAGAACAGTATACACTCATGTTAGATATTAGGTACCTAATGTTAACAGCATCTAAACTGTTTATTAGATATGCGTGTGCGGTACTATTTATTAGAACAGTATACACTCATGTTAGATATTAGGTACCTAATGTTAACAGCATCTAAACTGTTATTAGATATGCGTGTGCGGTACTATTTATTAGAACAGTATACACTCATGTTAGATATTAGGTACCTAATGTTAACAGCATCTAAACTGTTATTAGATATGCGTGTGCGGTACTATTTATTTAGAACAGTATACACTCATGTTAGATATTAGGTACCTAATGTTAACAGCATCTAAAACTGTTATTAGATATGCGTGTGCTATTTATTAGAACAGTATGCACTCATGTTAGATATTAGGTACCTAATGTTAACAGCATCTAAACTGTTATTAGATATGCGTGTGCGGTACTATTTATTAGAACAGTATACACTCATGTTAGATATTAGGTACCTAATGTTAACAGCATCTAAACTGTTATTAGATATGCGTGTGCGGTACTATATATTAGAACAGTGTACACTCATGTTAGATATTAGGTACCTAATGTTAACAGCATCTAAACTGTTATTAGATATGCGTGTGCGGTACTATTTATTAGAACAGTATACACTCATGTTAGATATTAGGTACCTAATGTTAACAGCATCTAAACTGTTATTAGATATGCGTGTGCGGTACTATTTATTAGAACAGTATACACTCATGTTAGATATTAGGTACCTAATGTTAACAGCATCTAAACTGTTATTAGATATGCGTGTGCGGTACTATTTATTAGGACAGTATACACTCATGTTAGATATTAGGTACCTAATGTTAACAGCATCTAAACTGTTATTAGATATGCGTGTGCGGTACTATTTATTAGAACAGTATACACTCATGTTAGATATTAGGTACCTAATGTTAACAGCATCTAAACTGTTATAGATATGCGTGTGCGGTACTATTTATTAGAACAGTATACACTCATGTTAGATATTAGGTACCTAATGTTAACAGCATCTAAACTGTTATTAGATATGCGTGTGCGGTACTATTTATTAGAACAGTATACACTCATGTTAGATATTAGGTACCTAATGTTAACAGCATCTAAACTGTTATTAGATATGCGTGTGCGGTACTATTTATTAGAACAGTATACACTCATGTTAGATATTAGGTACCTAATGTTAACAGCATCTAAACTGTTATTAGATATGCGTGTGCGGTACTATTTATTAGAACAGTATACACTCATGTTAGATATTAGGTACCTAATGTTAACAGCATCTAAACTGTTATTAGATATGCGTGTGCGGTACTATTTATTAGAACAGTATACACTCATGTTAGATATTAGGTACCTAATGTTAACAGCATCTAAACTGTTATTAGATATGCGTGTGCGGTACTATTTATTAGAACAGTATACACTCATGTTAGATATTAGGTACCTAATGTTAACAGCATCTAAACTGTTATTAGATATGCGTGTGCGGTACTATTTATTAGAACAGTATACACTCATGTTAGATATTAGGTACCTAATGTTAACAGCATCTAAACTGTTATTAGATATGCGTGTGCGGTACTATTTATTAGAACAGTATACACTCATGTTAGATATTAGGTACCCTAATGTTAACAGCATCTAAACTGTTATTAGATATGCGTGTGCGGTACTATTTATTAGAACAGTATACACTCATGTTAGATATTAGGTACCTAATGTTAACAGCATCTAAACTGTTATTAGATATGCGTGTGCCGGGTTACTATTTATTAGAACAGTATACACTCATGTTAGATATTAGGTACCTAATGTTAACAGCATCTAAACTGTTATTAGATATGCGTGTGCGGTACTATTTATTAGAACAGTATACACTCATGTTAGATATTAGGTACCTAATGTTAACAGCATCTAAACTGTTATTAGATATGCGTGTGCGGTACTATTTATTAGAACAGTATACACTCATGTTAGAATTAGAGTACTCTAATTTTAACAGCATCTAAACTGTTATTAGATATGCGTGTGCGGTACTATTTATACATTTTAGAACTGTATTACACTCATGTTAGATATTAGGTACCTAATTTAACAGCACTCTAAACTGTTATTAGATTATCCGTGTGCGGTACTATTTATTAGAACATATACACTCATGTTAGATATTGCATCTAAACTGTTATTAGATATGCGTGTGCGGTACTATTTATTAGAACAGTATAACACTCATGTTAGATATTAGGTACCTAATGTTAACAGCATCTAAACTGTTATTAGATATGCGTGTGCGGTACTATTTATTAGAACAGTATACACTCATGTTAGATATTAGGTACCTAATGTTAACAGCATCTAAACTGTTATTAGATATGCGTGTGCGGTACTATTTATTAGAACAGTATACACTCATGTTAGATATTAGGTACCTAATGTTAACAGCATCTAAACTGTTATTAGATATGCGTGTGCGGTACTATTTATTAGAACAGTATACACTCATGTTAGATATTAGGTACCTAATGTTAACAGCATCTAAACTGTTATTAGATATGCGTGTGCGGTACTATTTATTAGAACAGTATACACTCATGTTAGATATTAGGTACCTAATGTTAACAGCATCTAAACTGTTATTAGATATGCGTGTGCGGTACTATTTATTAGAACAGTATACACTCATGTTAGATATTAGGTACCTAATGTTAACAGCATCTAAACTGTTATTAGATATGCGTGTGCGGTACTATTTATTAGAACAGTATACACTCATGTTAGATATTAGGTACCTAATGTTAACAGCATCTAAACTGTTATTAGATATGCGTGTGCGGTACTATTTATTAGAACAGTATACACTCATGTTAGATATTAGGTACCTAATGTTTAACAGCATCTAAACTGTTATTAGATATGCGTGTGCGGTACTATTTATTAGAACAGTATACACTCATGTTAGATATTAGGTACCTAATGTTAACAGCATCTAAACTGTTATTAGATATGCGTGTGCGGTACTATTTATTAGAACAGTATACACTCATGTTAGATATTAGGTAATGTTAACAGCATCTAAACTGTTATTAGATATGCGTGTGCGGTACTATTTATTAGAACAGTATACACTCATGTTAGATATTAGGTACCTAATGTTAACAGCATCTAAACTGTTATTAGATATGCGTGTGCGGTACTATTTATTAGAACAGTATACACTCATGTTAGATATTAGGTACCTAATGTTAACAGCATCTAAACTGTTATTAGATATGCGTGTGCGGTACTATTTATTAGAACAGTATACACTCATGTTAGATATTAGGTACCTAATGTTAACAGCATCTAAACTGTTATTAGATATGCGTGTGCGGTACTATTTATTAGAACAGTATACACTCATGTTAGATATTAGGTACCTAATGTTAACAGCATCTAAACTGTTATTAGATATGCGTGTGCGGTACTATTTATTAGAACAGTATACACTCATGTTAGATATTAGGTACCTAATGTTAACAGCATCTAAACTGTTATTAGATATGCGTGTGCGGTACTATTTATTAGAACAGTATACACTCATGTTAGATATTAGGTACCTAATGTTAACAGCATCTAAACTGTTATTAGATATGCGTGTGCGGTACTATTTATTAGAACAGTATACACTCATGTTAGATATTAGGTACCTAATGTTAACAGCATCTAAACTGTTATTAGATATGCGTGTGCGGTACTATTTATTAGAACAGTATACACTCATGTTAGATATTAGGTACCTAATGTTAACAGCATCTAAACTGTTATTAGATATGCGTGTGCGGTACTATTTATTAGAACAGTATACACTCATGTTAGATATTAGGTACCTAATGTTAACAGCATCTAAACTGTTATTAGATATGCGTGTGCGGTACTATTTATTAGAACAGTATACACTCATGTTAGATATTAGGTACCTAATGTTAACAGCATCTAAACTGTTATTAGATATGCGTGTGCGGTACTATTTATTAGAACAGTATACACTCATGTTAGATATTAGGTACCTAATGTTAACAGCATCTAAACTGTTATTAGATATGCGTGTGCGGTACTATTTATTAGAACAGTATACACTCATGTTAGATATTAGGTACCTAATGTTAACAGCATCTAAACTGTTATTAGATATGCGTGTGCGGTACTATTTATTAGAACAGTATACACTCATGTTAGATATTAGGTACCTAATGTTAACAGCATCTAAACTGTTATTAGATATGCGTGTGCGGTACTATGCGGTACTATTTATTAGAACAGTATACACTCATGTTAGATATTAGGTACCTAATGTTAACAGCATCTAAACTGTTATTAGATATGCGTGTGCGGTACTATTTATTAGAACAGTATACACTCATGTTAGATATTAGGTACCTAATGTTAACAGCATCTAAACTGTTATTAGATATGCGTGTGCGGTACTATTTATTAGAACAGTATACACTCATGTTAGATATTAGGTACCTAATGTTAACAGCATCTAAACTGTTATTAGATATGCGTGTGCGGTACTATTTATTAGAACAGTATACACTCATGTTAGATATTAGGTACCTAATGTTAACAGCATCTAAACTGTTATTAGATATGCGTGTGCGGTACTATTTATTAGAACAGTATACACTCATGTTAGATATTAGGTACCTAATGTTAACAGCATCTAAACTGTTATTAGATATGCGTGTGCGGTACTATTTATTAGAACAGTATACACTCATGTTAGATATTAGGTACCTAATGTTAACAGCATCTAAACTGTTATTAGATATGCGTGTGCGGTACTATTTATTAGAACAGTATACACTCATGTTAGATATTAGGTACCTAATGTTAACAGCATCTAAACTGTTATTAGATATGCGTGTGCGGTACTATTTATTAGAACAGTATACACTCATGTTAGATATTAGGTACCTAATGTTAACAGCATCTAAACTGTTATTAGATATGCGTGTGCGGTACTATTTATTAGAACAGTATACACTCATGTTAGATATTAGGTACCTAATGTTAACAGCATCTAAACTGTTATTAGATATGCGTGTGCGGTACTATTTATTAGAACAGTATACACTCATGTTAGATATTAGGTACCTAATGTTAACAGCATCTAAACTGTTATTAGATATGCGTGTGCGGTACTATTTATTAGAACAGTATACACTCATGTTAGATATTAGGTACCTAATGTTAACAGCATCTAAACT
>CM063463.1:3249677-3427177 GCA_032191425.1 Lymantria dispar
AAATAATAGGCTTTTTTCATGCTCACACGGTTATTTGCACGACACCTATGCCTAAAATAGCAATTAAAAAATTTTTGTCTGTCTGTCTGTCTGTCTGTTTGTTCCGGGTAATCTTCAAAACGGTTGGACCGATTTCAAAAATTCTTTCACCAATGGAAAGCTATAATATCAGAGCGTAAACTAGGCTATATTTTATCCCGGTATTTCCACGGGAACGGGCACTACGCGGGTAAAACGACTATAACCTATAACCGAAGCGAAGCGAGGGTGAGTTGCTAGTAAGTAATAAAACAAAACGCTTTTTAACCTAAAAATAAAATCAATTTATAAAAATAAATTAACTCGAAACTGGCGATAATGGCGCGTATTACTGACTAGCAACCCGCCCTCGCTTCGCTTCGGTTATAGGTTATAGTCGTTTTACCCGCGTAGTTCCCGTTCCCGTGGGAATACCGGGATAAAATATAGCCTAGTTTACGCCCTGATATTATAGCTTTCCATTGGTGAAAGAATTTTTGAAATCGGTCCAGCCGTTTTGAAGATTACCCGGAACAAACAGACAGACAGACAGACAAAAAAATTTTAATTGCTATTTTAGGCATAGGTGTCGTGCAAATAACCGTGTGAGCATGAAAAAAGCCTATTATTTTGACATTACAAACAGACACTCCAATTTTATTTATTGGTATAGATTGCAAAAACTAAAAAAGAAATAGATTCACGAACAATAAAGAACAAAGCGATATATACCGTATTGAATCGAATTGTGGGTTCCACCGCTTCACTTGCCGTAAAGCCGACACTTTCCCTGTTGCTCTTGCATAACAGTTATCTAACTATGGACCCATTATATATTCTACAGTTCAATGCTCGCTAGTACACATTGTCTGAGTTATCAATTAAAATGTAATTGAAAAGAAAGAAAAAGGTGTGTGTGCGTACTTACATACGTACATAAGAACTTAATATCTGGTTGACCGAGCTTTGCTCGATACAATTTTTTTTCTAAATGGTTTTTTTAACGAACATATTTAGGACTAGCAACCCGCCCTCGCTTCGCTTCGGTTATAGTCGTTTTACCCGCGTAGTTCCCGTTTCCGTGGGAATACCGGGATAAAATGTAGCCTAGTTTACGCCCTGATATTATAGCTTTCCATTGGTGAAAGAATTTTTGAAATCGGTCCAGCCGTTTTCAAGATTACCCGGAACAAACAGACAGACAAAAATTTTTTAATCGCTATTTTAGGCATAGGTGTCGTGCAAATAACCGTGTGAGCATGAAAAAAGCCTATTATTTTGATATTACAAATAGACACTCCAATTTTATTTATTGGTATAGATATATATAAATAAAAAACTTTAAAAAATGAAATAATAAAAAATATCAAAAAAAAAAACAATAACTGAGATTCGATCTACGCTGTTTGAATGCGATTGGACAACATCTCAACTGAGCTATTGTCACTCTCGATGGCGACAGCGAAATTTACATTCATATACTATTGAAATTTTATGTCACTGTATTGATTAGCTATAAACACCGACAAAACAATATTTTCTATAAATATATCCCAGCTAGACCGATTTTTTGACCCCGAAACCTTAGTATGCTAAATGTCGTGAAAATCGTTGGCGCCGTTTCCGAGATTCACATTATATATATAGGTATATACATATATATATATATATATATATATATATATATATATATATATATATATATATATATATATATATGTATATATATATATATACAATAATTGCTCGTTTAAAGATATAAGATATTTATTTTACGTAACAAGATACAGATCTTTCTAAAAATATTATGCTGCGCGTTATTCTGCGTTTGTAAAAAAACGCGATGATAATAATAGAAAAAAAAAGGTATTTAATACATTGAAAATCTTATTACAACACACCGTCACACCTATCAACTAGATGACAGATGTGACGCACGCATCGTAACTAATGTTGACTATCTAACTTCAGGGTGTCAGTCAAATTGACAGTTTTTCGTGACGGTATGTACGTGCATCGTAAAAATGTATCATCATTCTTCCATAACCCGCCAAAAGAGGTATATGTTAAAAATAAATATTTTGAGAAGCTTGCAACATAATAAATGTTGAAATTAAAAATAAATAAATATTTGAAGTTAAGAATATTCAATGAACGTAGCAGTAAGTTCCAAAAATAGGTAGTGCTCAGTATACGTAGGTATTGCTATAAGCATTAAAGTACTGGTTTTTTTAGCAATACCTGCATGGTATCTATAATCTTAGTTGATATTAGCTTTGAATGGCAGCTACTAATAGCGTATTATGAAAAATAATTATGTTTTAAAAAATAAGCGTGACAAAATTTTATTGTAAAATTTTAACACTTAAAAGTTAAAACCTTTTGACAGAGGGAGAAAAACTATTATGTAATAGGTATATAGGTAGTTTTTATTATCGTCAATATGCTTTTATATTTGCTAAGAAATAATTTTTAGTACATTTATTATGTTGTATAAAGCTTGTTTTTAAAATTATTTTTGCTTTAAATTCATTTATGCCATTTTAGTAAGAAATATTTCTCAATCGATTTCAAGAATCATTGTCGCTTGGTTTTCCCATTTAATTTTGTGCAATTCAGTTTTTTAATCGTATCTCAATTTTTCTTAAATAATAACAAAATCATTACACAGAGGTCAAGTACGTTTATTTTATTGTGTTTATTAGTTCCTAGAAGATTTACTAGAAGATTATTCTTCTAACAGACCTCATCATTAGAACAGATTTATATCAGAGAATGCATATTAATGAATCGACATTCAAGGTGTACTTTATTTTTAAGTAAATTGAGTTAGAATTTAATCGAATTAAGCTTGCAAGATATATACGCAACATGCGTACATGACTTCAGCTCATATACTGTTAGATCATATACCCACTGGACTCGAGCCGGAGACGGCAATAGGTTAAAAGATGATGAAAAGATATGTGCCCATTGCTTGTTCGAACTGACAAATTGTATTGTAAAAAAATAACCACTTCGGAACTATGAAAGTCGACGTTAATAGGTATCGTTTGAAGTCCAACTTTTTAAAGCTATATTAAGTCTCATGTTTTAAGCTCATATTAAGTCCTACTCAGTCGGGCCCTCTGGAGGGGCCATTCTGAACATAGAGACAAAAATTAACCTATTACACCACGCTGACCCCATGTGTTAATATAGGGTTTTATGTTAAGTTTGCCTTGCATTGATGTTATATGTTTATATCCCTTGCTGGGGCCTAGCTACCGTCGTATCAACCGTATCAATGATCAGCCGCCGGCCTACAGGGGCCCCTAATGTGTGTCTGTCATACGTGCCTATAAAATTCAAAAAGTATTCTCTTTTTCCCCGAGTTAAGCGTTCGCCCAAAATTTGCACGATTCCCGTAATGAGCTTTGTTTTGAAATAAATTTCTAGCAGGAAGTTTTAATGTATTTCAATTGAAATTTTAACGCATTGGAGAAGATAGGCATAAATCTCTTTGCTTAAAATTGGTTGCCTTTTCGTTTTTGCTAATGTGAGATACCCACTGACTTTTGGACTGCCTGTTCTCGGCGATAGTAGCACGACATAGGTCCTCATAACGAAATGTATTACAATTCACCTTTTAAATTGGCTGTCGTGCCCATAAGTGGATATTTACTCCTGTGGCTTTATTGCGGTTACAATTGATAGTAATCTAGTAGTACTGAGAACTACCTTTATTAAGTTATTACTTAACTTCCGACTGAGTACTTGTTACATAATTATTGTGTAATAAGTTATACCTACTGTTACTAAGTACGGAACTGTTACAATGCTTTCAAGTATTTGTGTTAATGATGTGATGGAAAGAGATGGATATAAATTATTTTAAAAGGGCATATTTGAATTAAGGTAATGCAATGGCCGTTACCATTTATTAATTCAAGTCATTTATTGCTTTTTATGTATATGAATGAATGAGTGGTGACAGAGTAAGAATGGAATTCACCACTCTTCATTTTTCATTTCATTCATTTTGCCCATGGATGTCGTAAAAGACGACTAAGGGATATAATACGTATATAAATCAATGCTAGAGTAGAAAACTTGAAACGAAACCCTATACCAACCTGTTTGACTAGCATGGTATAGTAAGGTCAATTTCCCTCCTATTGTGGAGGAGGCTCGAGCCCAACAGTGGGACGTATGTGGGCTGAAATGATGATAATGATTATGTATTTTTCTTCTGTGTGGTGACGGAGTAAAACTACAATTCACCACTCCCTGTCTTGTCCGTGGATGTCGTAAAAGACGACTAAAGGGATATAATAAGCATATAACAACTGTGCAAGAGAAGGAAAACTCGAAACAAAACCTTATTCCAACACGTCTGACCAGCGTGGAATTGTAGGTCAATAACCCTTCTATTTTGGAGGAGGCCTGATCCCAACAGTGGGACATATATAGGCTGAGATGATGATGATAATGATGACGTATATGGATGCATGTACTTAATTTTCTACTTGTACTTTTCCAGATCACACTGCAGTTGTGACATAAAGTTTCGCGAATGTCTCCGTAAGACTAACTCCCTGGTGTCAGCACAGATTGGTTTGACATATTTTAATGTGTTGGGACCACAGTGCTTCAGGAAGGCACATCCTATAGTCAAGTGTATGAGGAGGACCAGGTAAATATCATCATCATTTCAGCTCATACACATCCAACTCCCAGCAGTTGAGCCGTCGAGCCTCCTCCACAATAGGATGGAAATTAACTTACTATACCTGGTCAGACAGGTTGGTATAGGGTTTTATTTCGAGTTTGTCTTACTTTAACTTTTGCATTGATGTTATATCTATGCATATTTAGTCGTCTCTTACAACACCCACGGGGGCTGTGAATTGTGTTTTTACTCCCATACCATAGGGAAAACATTCGTAGCAATAATTTATTATGAATAATGGGAGACAATAAAAATTACGCCTTCAATAAATCTTCAAGAAACTGAGTACCTGCTCTTTCCTTGTAACTCCAGCTTATAACTCCTGCTGCATTCGGCAACCCAAGTTTTTTAGTAGGCAATGGTCTGGACACACCTGCCAGAAGGCGGGTGTGCGGATCCATAACCTCCCCATCGCCAGTGGACTGACTAATAGTATCGATTCTTTGACCTCGGTGACCAGCTCGATGGGTTACCCTTTTGGGTTGCAGCCCTGTCGACGCCTTGGCAACAAATGACAGTGTTGCCGGGGCGTCATCTTCACACTGTCAGCTTCTCTGTAGCTGGAAGAGGGGGGAGGGATACTAATCTTCGCTTCACGCCTTCACCACCTCATCTAGAATAGCTTCAGGCGCAGATGAATTCGCCATTCACGAATTCCTAGCGTGACGACTAAAGCATTACTAGTAAATTGAGGCATTTCTATCCTTGTGGTTTCCATTCCCCGTTTATATATTTATCTCATCATTTCTAAATGCTAAGATAAAATATAGCCCAATGCTGAGATAAAATAGAGCATTTGGAAATGCTGAGATAAAATATGGTCTATATTACTCGCTGATACTGTTTCGCTGATAAGCTTTCCATTGGTGAAAGAATTTTTAAAATCGGCGCAGTTCGTTTTGGCATAAAAGTGTGACAACCAAACTCACTTCACAGTAAACAGCGGCCTTGCTGTACCTTAAACATTGTTGAGCCAGTCCATGAGCGGCAAAATCACTTACCATCAGGTGTGATACTTGCTTGTATGTTACCATCCATACTAATATTATAAATGCGAAAGTAAGGATGTTTGTTTATTTGTTTGTAGCGCTTTCACGCTTAAACCACTGAACCGATTTCAAAAATTCTTTCACCAATAGAAAGCTATAATATCAGGGAGTAACATAGGCTATATTTTATCCCAGTATTCCCACAGGAACGGGAACTACGCGGGTTTAAGTGACTGAAACCGAAGCGAAGCGAGGGCGGGTTGCTAGTTTATAATAAAGATAGGCACATTCGTATTTATAATATTACTGACGATTAGAAGGATAGCAGGATGGATGAAGTGGCGACAAATCTCGGAAACAATCTGTGACGCACTTATGCCCCTTAAACTTAAGGAGAAAATGGATAAGAGTGTCATCAGACCTGTTGCTATGTACAGATCTAAATGTTGAGAATATGGATGAGAGAAGAGTGCATGCTCCCTCGGTACTTTAGTCATCTATACTCTATACAATTAAATAAAATTAAAGTGTCTATTTTTAATAACAAAATAATGAGATTTTTCATGCTGATATGGTTATTTGCCCGATACCTATGACTAAAAACCGAGTTCAAAAATTTTTGTCTGTCTGTCTGTCCATGTGTGTCTGTCTGTTTGTTTTGGGTAATTTTCAAAACGGCTGGACGGATTTTGATAATATTTTGCTACCAGGTAGCTGTCTATATAAGGAGTAACTTGGCTATATTTTTCCCGGTATTGCCACGGGAATGGGAACTACGCGGGTAAGAACACTGAGACCGAAGTGAAGCGGGGGCGGGTTGCTAGTCTGATATAAACAAATGAATTACATTTGTAGTTATGCATATGTTTTACCAATTGAATTATAAATACAACTAATTTTATTTGTTATCTAAGCATGATCACCGGACAAAAGTGTGAAGAGTATGAGCTGGATTATACGAAGCCAAGGATGTGGCAGTGGTTCGACAACGAGACCTTCTAACCATCAGCGAAGTGAAGACAGATATAATTAATGAAGGAAGACCAAGGATAATGCTTCATTTAAAACAAAAACAATCCAATCAACAAAATTGGATATATTTGAAACTTCAGTTATATGAATAAGATTTTGTCATGTATTTCCTTTTTTTAGCATTTGATATGCTCGAGATTGAAATTAATATGTGACTGAAAATGAAATTAATACTTGAATTAAATGTATATTTATCTGGTATCCATCCCAACATTTTAACAGCTGCCCACTGAGGGGCTGATAGCTTAACTTTGATGGCTGGCCTGAAAGATGCTAACTCCCGTTGCTCTCACGCGGTTCTTCACCCCCTGCAGATGATAGATTATCCTCGGTTCGATTATCCGCAATTTCGGCTAGGTGTCCTAACTATCTTTATATCTACCAAATTTTTTTGTGATGAAGACTAAGAAAAAAGAATTAATTGACCATACTTGGCCGTTCAGTTTTATTTCGAGTATTTCATACACATCTTACTTCAATACTACTTACCTCAATAACCATACTGAGTTTTAAAATATGCATAAAATCAATTTCTTTTGTAATTAGGTAAAAATCTAATTACATTAGTGACTATTATCGTGCATCTGTTTATTGTGAGACCCGAGTTTGAATACTGGGTCAAGCAAATGTTACCGAGTATTTCCGTCAGGAAATTCTGAGTAGCAAGCACAAAGATGGCCAATGCCTTTTGTAAAGGGTAATAAAGTCGTCCCTATGCATGTTCTTAACTCCTTTACCCTGTTTCAAACGGGCTGCTTCTAGACCTTTGCTCCCTATTTCACACGGTTCTTTTCTAAATGAGGAAAGCCTATATCACCCTGGCCAACGTTATCTGCTTACATCTTTTAAGTAATACTTACCCATAAGAATGGAAGGCGGTGAAGATTATTTTAATCCATAACAGGTACTCCTCCTTATTACGTGGGATTTTAAATTTTTACTCTGCATCTTATACACAATTGCATACCTCATTGAGGATTGCAAACGAATATCCAATGTAATGCGTCCACTATTAGACTCCTCAGAATAGGATGGGTAAGGCTATGCTTGGCAGGCGGTTTTGTAACCGTAGTCATTATTATAACTGCCTAGGACAACACTGCTGACCCATTCCTAGATCATTCCTTAGCCAACTTTTACGATTCCCATGGAAAAGTAATTCTGAGCGTCATACGGTGGCTTTTCCAATTCCCATGAACAATATTAGGAGTGCTAGCATTCGTGATTATCAAACAGCGAAATAAATGTTTCTTGTGTGAAAGAACTAAGAATATGTAATCGTGTTTTGTCTTGACTTTTGTTAGTTTTATTAGCTACTTTTGATTCTCAAATGTTTGTGAAACAGAAGTACGTGATGTACAAAATGTTATTTTACACATAATTCTGTAAATATTTAAAATAGTTTAAGTTAAAATATTTATTGTATAAGCTATATTAACGTTATAAAAAATATTTACTCTGTGTTAAGTAGGTTAATCGCGTTTAGGTTATTTTTTTTTAAATAAAGTATTAATAAAATGTTTGAGTTTTTTCTTTATTTTGATTTCATTATTTTGATTATTGCTAAATGTATATTGCGGTATGGTGATAATGTAATAATACAATTGACAGCAATTTACTTTCCTATGTAGGTAAAGTCTTGTCGTATCGGATGTAAAAAAAAAAGAGAGCCGAAGTTCAGAACGCCTGGCAGTTATAGAAATTATTTTGTACAATAGAACAAATTATGACTAATATGGCATAAAGTATTAATAAATTTTTTTTTTTTTTTTTTTTTTTGGGTGGGTCGCGGTCAGCGCGCCTCCGCACCACTCCGTCCGGGGCGACAGAGGGGCTTAAGCACGCAACTCCCGCAACCCACCCGAAAACCACCTCGCCTTCGTCAATTAATAAATTATTAGGGATTTTTTCCAGAAAATTATGACTTTTATTCAATAAACATTTATTTTCATCAGTATACACTATAGGTATGCAAGTTCAGTGCAGCGAGAGAGATAACGCACAACATCGCGTCGCTCCTTCTCATTCACACACTATTACGTATAGACTACTTATGTACATATATATAGAGTGGCGTTAACGCCACGCTACAACAACCAAGTTTATTCTCGCATATTTCATCATATAGCGTGACACCGTAACGCCACGAGTTATTTACGCCACCCTAACAATCAAGTTCAGCCTCACCTATAGATGTTTCACATCAAAAATATTATCATGTCTTGAATATAGTGCTACGGTTTTTCTTCAATAGAAATCTCTACTTGAAGTGTTTCGACATATGTTACCCTTTTTTTTTTAGGCGGTGGGTTGCGGTCGGCACGCCTCCGCACCGCTCCGTCCGGGGCGACAGAGGGGCTTAAGCAGGCAACTCCTGCAACCCACCCACGATGCACGTCGCCTTCATCGTTGGGCCGACCACCGGAGCAGGGTTACTTGTCATCAGTGGTCGGCCCGACGGAATACCCCCTACTTGGGATACCCTCCCATCGACTGACGTCCCCCCCTCGGGGAGGACGTCGGTCTTTCCTCACGCGGTCGGCCTCTCGGCGTGTAACGGACTAATCCCCGGTCACGTCACCCGCGGCCTCGACATATATGTTACCCTGAATGGAAGGAAAATTGATCTTGTATAACACCCTAGTCGCTAGGGAAGGTGAATTGTATATTCCTTCATCATCATCATCATCTCAGCTCGCGTAAGTCTCACTATTGGATTCGGGCCTGTTCCACAATGGGAGTGAAATTGACCGCTACTACTATACCGCGGTGGTTAGATGTATTGGCAAAGGCTTTTATTTCGAGTTGCCCTTCTCTTGCTCCTCTTCTTTTGGGATACGTTATGCAGATAACGTCCATGTTATCTGCATAGCATATCCCTTCATCATCGTCATCAATATCTCAGCCCATACATGTCCCACTGTTGGGTTCCGACCTCCTCCAATATGGGAGAGAAATTGACTTATTCTACCACGCTGGTCAGACGTGACAGGGTTTTATTTCGAGTTTTCCCTATCTTAGTAGTTATATATCCCTTAGTCATTTTTTACGACACCCACAGGCCAGAGAGGGGGGTGGTGAATTGTATTCTTACTCCGTCACTACATGGGGCATATACTCATGTTTCGTAAAATTAAATAAAACATCATTTACTTTTATATAATAAAACATCAGAATATATTTCGAAATTACATTTAAACCACGGATAAATACACAATTATTAAAAAAAAAATATATAAAAAAAAATTCAGACAAAAAGACATCTACTGCCAATGAGTTTTGAGCTAATACACTGTTTATTTTGATGAAGATATTGTGCGTAAAATTTTATCAGAAAAATCGTGTATATAAGATATGTTATTTGATTCAAAATGATATTCCGATGGTGCAGTCGATTGGCATATTAACACTACATTGTATTAACTATAGTAATGCGGTATACAGGATATTGAAGCTTACGCGGTATGTCTATTTGCAAGTTTTGCAAAATCATACATTACTAAAATTAAAAAAAAAATACATTTTTGATTGAAGTTATGCTTCTTTTGTCCCGTTAAGAAAAAATAATGGATACAAAATTTGCACAGCGTTACGAAAAACCGACATCCTGAAGTTAACTAGTCAACATTTTTTACGGCGTGCGCTCGCACACCGTCGCAAATGTCAACTAGATAATGTGTTATTATAAAATTTTCAATGTTAATTAAGTATTAGTAAATTAAATGCCCTTTTTTTCTATTATTAGTGTCGTTTTGTTTACAAACGTAAGATAACGCGAATGATAACATTTTAGAAAGACCTAAAACTTCTTACGTACTTACATAATTCAAATATTTTTATAATTACATTTTTATTTTTAAACTATAATGTACAACATCGCCGTGAAAATAATAATACAAAGGTATTTTAGTTTAGTTCCTTGCAAATAGACATTATTAAATTTATTACAATTAATAGTGTACATTTTTTTCAAAAAAGTTACAGTAATTTCATAAAAATGACACTTAATACTATCCAGTAAAGATTTAAATCGGCGTGAAGGATTAAATATTGTTATATAAATCTTTAACAATATAATAATTAGGTAATAAAAAAAAATATTACAACAAATTTGCATATACATTCAATTTATATTTGATATTACATTTAAAAACCATTATGCTTTTACATATATTTCCATTATTTTTATGATATTTCAATTTGAAACTTATTACATTTAATTTTACAGATGAAAATCGAACTGTAAATATTGTTATTGGAATTCCATATGTAATGATCTTAGAATAATAACATATAGAAGGTAAGTCCACGCACAAAAAGTGAGGCATTTCAATTGGAGCCTAATGGAGCTTACGCCGGAACAGTCCCGTAATGTACAAGTCATTGCACTGCACGAACGTACGCAACTCTTAAAAAATAAATAGGTAATTATGACGCCTTGTGCATTCAAATGGTGCCACAACACATTTGAAAAACATAAAAAGGTTTTTAACATACTTTTAAAAGTATTTCGACGATTTATGTTAATAAAAACAAAATTTGATTTCATAATTTGTATAGTGGTTTCCGTGTGTACGTGTATAATCGTCTGCCCGCCATTAGAATTTTTAGATTCAAATTTTTAAAGTTCGAAGTACTGACACTATCCTTCTATACGTTTTTATTCTAAGATAATGATATATAATTGTTATATTTTTTTAATATATTATAACACATATAAAACTCGAATAATATTAAAAAACACACATAATATGGACATATTCACACAGAGACATCAACGCTATATTCACTATTAAATATAAAATTCTATAGTAAGCTACGTCTACTACATTCTATGAAACTATGGGACTATCCAATATATAGATATATTGCTTAACGTGGTCCAATGGGATTATTATAATTAGGCGTGAACTTAGTTTAGGTTAATTCGTTCTACAACGGTTATGCGAAGCATGAAATTTTGTTCATATAAAAACTTTATATGCGAAATTAAATCAAATCATTTATAATTACTAAGGAAATGATTATTTTTCACTTTTCTAAAATGAATCCAATCTATATATATAAACGAAAGTCGTGTTAGTTACACTATTTATAACTCAAGAACAGCTGTACCGATTTGGCTGAAAATTGGTGGGGAGGTAACTTAGAACCAGGAGACGGACATAGTCAGACAGACATACTTTTTATCCCGTTTCTTTTTTTAATGGTGTTTACAAGATTTCGCCAATAACTCTCTTATCGCGTTCGATCGCGTTCCCGTGTGACGTTACATAACATGCCAAAGAGAATACAAGTCACTTTGAAATGTAGTAAAAAAACGGATTTGATATGTAATAACAAAATGCAAATGACAGCTAAACGAAATTATGTCTATAGTTAAGTATGGTTGCAAATTTGATAATTATAATTTTGTCAGAAATCAATAATGAGTAATTTTTATTCTCTTTGAAACATCATTAACAAAGCTGTAATGGTTCTTCTATTAGAGACTATATTTTCGGCAATTTAGAAAATATATTTACGAAATTACGAAAAAAAAAATTATGGCGTTACGAAGCTAGTAATCTAATAAAGACCGGATCGGAATATGGCCGCTAGCTGAGAAGTTGTACCAAGAAGGGTCACGGGCTCGTCAATTGCCAAGTTACTTCTTTCAAATAAAATTCCGTACAGCACGTTTTGTAAGAATTAGCTCCAATTTGACACATTTCAAATCAGTGTATATGTCTTTTTTCCAAAATGTAATGCAAGAAATATACCAGATTTCACTTGCAGCATCAGGAATTAACTATTAAAGCCGTCCACGAAGTAATATGGGATTTATGTCAAAGCGTTTTCAACCAATCCATCTTAGAGATAGTCACTGAAAACTGTTAAGATACATTACAGCTTACAGCCAATGGCTAATACTTAATGCTTGAATTCAGAATATATCCAAAACCTTAGAGAACAGAACAGAATGTTCAGTATTATAAGCATTATTTGGTAATAAACGCTACTAAAATGATTAAGTATGTATTTATCCATTTTTGTGAATTTTTAAACATAAATTTCATGTTTCGCATCCTTACAAACCTCAACTCGTAAGCCGCACAAGAGTGCCACTTTACAAGTGTGAACACTTCGCAGATCAAGCAAGGGAGGAAAGGAAACAGCAGTAGAATTAGCTTATCATATTTTTAAATTTATCCGATTAATTGGAAAGAAAATGAATAATTCTCTGAAATTTGGTCTATTGATATTTCTATATTATTAAATATCGATCGAATACTCGTTATTGAACGAAACACTGAATAGATGTTCAAGTTTATTCTTGATCAAATACGCTTGTATCCGGTCAATGGTTATTCAAGGATATTAATATTCTGCCCATTTCATACTTGGTTAATATTATAAACTCTTTTAAGACGAGCTGTCAATAGTAAGGCGATAAAAGATTAATAATGCCTGTCTTATTATTGATTAGGGGTATTTGACCAAAAGAAACGAGCGATCTTTGACTCTAGTATTTTGATACGTAAATAGAAACCGTATTATTCTTGTAGATATTTACATTTTCAATAGCTGCATGACAAAATGGTTGGTAAATAGTTGAAATACCGACATTTTTGCAAATGTTTTTATTGTAAACGAAGTTTTTATGTAGAATCTTTGACTTAAGCTCTTTAAATAAATAATAGCTTACCTTATAGGTGATTTTGTTCAAAGCAAGCTACATGAATTTCTCTAATTTACAATATCTTATTGTCGGTTCCCTGGAAGTAACTTCTGTTTAATGAAACAGTTCATTTTTAATTATAATTGTTTTAAAGTGATTCTTTGCGAATTATCTAAAAAAAAGTCTATATTTTTAAAATGAGATATAATAACATTACACAAATAATTTAAAAGGTGAATAATGTACAAATATTTATTACATTATATGTATATTCTTCAAAATCAACAAATAAACAGACAAAACATTATTATAATATTTATTCGTCTAATGATTTCGTTGTGTAGGTATCAAAATGTTTTAATTTATTTAACGTTTTCAAATATTATACTCTAAATGAGGGTAGATAAATATTTATTAAATTTTAGCCTAAGCACCTAATGATTACTAAACCCTACTGCTGATGTCTAGGTTTTTAAGGTATAAAGTATGGGCCAGGATAGTCCAAGGGTGAGGCGAAATTGGTGTTTTCTTTGGACCCTGGGGTTTAATATATAATAATATATGGACATTTAAAAATAGGTCCAATTAATATGATGAGGGTAGATCAATCAACATTTTGTTAGATCTTTGATTAATTTAGTTGTCTCTGTTTCATTTGTGACAGAGACAGACTTGGTTTGAGTTGATTAAAATACCCGTATCAAAACGTCTAAAATTACAATACTGAATTATATTTTAACATCGAGTAGAGAAGATAAAATACATCTATATTAAACACTAATAATTCAATAATTATGTTCTAATATAATTTTATATATATAAACATTCGTAGCTCGCGTCCTCTATAAAATGAACACCACACTAATAAAATAAGGCAAACGGGTTTCACGGAGGGATCCAAACAATTATGTCTTTACGAACATCAGGCACTCAAATTGAAACAATTAGTTCTAAAAAAAGTGCTACTCAGATGTAGTACTAAGAACATTTAGACAAGAAATTTCATGGTAATTATTGTATATATTTTGAGTTATTTTGAAAATTATGTGATATTGGCATATAAATTGGAAAACATTAATAATAAAAAAAGAGCGTGTGTACAAAATACGCATGTCCGAAGTGAATCTTCTTTGGTGCCACGGTGTTTTTTGTCAATATAAAAAAAAAAAAAACTAAATAAAAAATGATAAAAAATATTGGACGCTACTCGTTGTTAACACTCGCGTTGGCCTGTAACATGTATAATACGCGCATGCATTTGAGTGTCACGCATTCACTCTCGCTCTGTCTCTTTCTATTCCCGTAGCGTTAAACGTTTAACGCAACCTTGTTGAAAGTCGCATTAGAAGTTTCACTTCAGTTAACCAAATGGCGTCATATAGTTTAATTTGTTTTCATATAGATTACAGATTATTTCATATGATTTTAGGTTATTTCCTATAGATTTTCATTTATTTTATTTAGATTAGGTTCATTTATTAGGTTTATTATGCTAGTTTATCCTTTTTTATGTTTAAGTGTCTATGAAACTTGAATAAAGCTAGCACATTTATGTCCAAAGATACCTTCAAATATAATATTTTTATTAATATTCTGCAATAAACTTGAATGTATGACTAAAGAATATGTTAAATTTTTTTCCTATCTAAATGTTCTAAGTGCGAAACGGTGTTTAAAGGAAAAGCGAACGAAAAATCTATTTAGGGGTTTGCTAACTTTACTACAGCCTAATAATAATTTAATTTGATTTTATAAATTTTGGCATTACATTTTACGGATGGATTTCATTAATATATTTCTTATGAATTTAATGACATACCAATGTTTCGCTCGTCTAGTATCTTACATAGGCTACTGCTGATTATGAATTATAGGCTATGAAATTATCATGATCACCAATATTCACGTAATTATGATTAATGGGATTAAGATCATGTCTTTTATTACTTACGAGTTGTCCATATTTCGGTATTGTTTTAATCATGATTACTGAAAAATTTAAGTAGATGCGGGTGGGTAGTACATTTACGATTATACGTATCTGTCTACCCGCTTTCTCGATCGTTTATCACGTGTAGTCCTATCACTATAGTCTCGATGTCGTTCACAACAGTAACGGTATCGATTTTAGGTTTTGAGGCGTTTTTGTTTGTGTAAAGACGAATCTCGCCAGATACTAGATAATTGAAATCCATCTTTTCTGTTGAAATTTTTTGTTTTTGAGGATTTCAATAGCTCTGTATCAATCTGTAATAATGTTCTGTCACAGGATTTGTGAATTGTATAACTTCTCAATATAGTGATCTATACCAATAAATAAAATTGGAGTGTCTGTTTGTAATGTCAAAACAATAGGCTTTTTTCATGCTTACACGGTTATTTGCACGACACCTATGCCTAAAATACAAATTAAAAATTTTTTGCCTGTCTGTCTGTCTGTTTGTTCCGGGTAATCTTCAAAACGGACCGATTTCAAAAATTCTTTCACCAATGGAAATCTATAATATCAGGGCGTAAACTAGGCTATATTTTATCCCGATAATCCCACGGGAACGGGAACTACGCGGGAAAACGACTAAAACCGAAGCGAAGCGAGGGCGGGTGGCTAGTTAATAATAAATGAATTAACCACCTGCAACTACTTCATTCAGTCTTGCCGTGATTATTGCGTTTTCCAACTATACCGAAATATTGGAATCTCGTAGTTTCAGTTTTAATTTCGGGTGAAATAAAATGATTTAGCTATTTTAGTTAGGGCATTCACAATTGTATTACTCAAAGTGCAAAACTAATGTCGCAGTTTATAATGTATTGCAAAAAAACTAATCTGATTTGATATTTGTATGCACACGCGTTATGTAGATATAGCGTGTTAGTTATATTTCGATTGAAAAAAATATACCAAAGGTAAAAAAAAAAATTAAAAAGGGTTTCAATATGAGCAGTCTTTAATAAAAGAACACAAAATAGTCACGAGGACTCGGCAGTCCTCGTGACTATTTTGTGACAGGAGTGAAAATTTAAAACTATAAAACAAACTTGTAATTTTTGGATATTCAAACCAATGTTTGATTTTATATTTGAATTTGTAAATTTAAACTGTTTTTGTCTGGTTTTGACATCAATCGATACAGATATAGTGTTAGCGTTAACACGCGATCCTGTCGATGATGACTTACTTGAAATTACTCCTTATCCAAAACTGTCTATAGAAAATTTTACTTCAAAACTCTCAATGTTAAGTATTATCATATATTATATCATATTTAAAACTGGATCCCAAAATGGGCCAATTTCATATTTTGCACCTGTTTGAAAATTTTAAACCGCCCCGGGTTTAAAGTGGTGTATTTAAATATGTTTCATATATGCATTATTATACTATGAATACAACGCTTGATAAATATGACGCTAAATACTGTTATAAATTACGCGTAAATATCGTAAATTATATAAAAAAACCTATATTTTTTACATTGCTTTTATATATACTGCTATAATTTTTAAAATTATTAAATATAATGTGTATTACATAAAAGGAATTTAAAATTATACTTATTTAAATAATTGTACAGTAGCAGAAATAGGATTCTGAACATATTTAAGTGATTACAAATTATATGCATTATTTATAAACGAGAATGCTAAGGTAATAAACATTGCTTATGTTATATAAATGTAACTAATACATAATGTTGGTTGATTTTACTAATTTAGCGAAATCACAGTAAATCTTGACTTTATGGTTAAATACATAGATAACTCTTAATAATTCTTAATAATAAATACTTATATAACTTTAATTAAAAGCAAAAATAATGAAAAGCGTTTAATAATAATATTTTTTTTTAACATCCAGCCGACATTTATTCGTTATAATTTTACCACAAATATTTTTTTATAATCAAAACACACAGTTACAAAATGTACGTCTAATTGTATTATAAATATAATATTAGGAGACACACTGGGATCACATATATATTTTTGTTAATCTAATCATTCGTTAGCTAATACTTTAAAGATAAGCTTCGCTCCTATAGCTACAATGAATAATACCAACGTTACAAATCTATCAGTTACATTTGAAATTCATTCCCGTTTAATTAATTGAAAAATTCTAGAAAACTTTTCTAATATTTCATTTGATTTCGTTACACTGTAATACGTTTTGAAATTAGAAATCTTTTTGCGTCTAAATTGATTGACTTTTACTTTTTGTTAATGTATTTTTAACCATCGTCATAAATTAAAGTTTGATCGTAAACTGTGTTTCAGTAAATTATTTTTTTTGGACTGCTTAGATAGTGTAGTGTTTAAGATACTTACCTACTGTGCCGGTCTCCTCAATGCGATTCCTATGCGGTACAATATTTTGTACGATCAACAAATTGCTGTCCTGAGTCTGGGTGTAATTTGTGTCCGTTAAATTATACGTCTCTCGGATTACAAGACTTAGTTCCTTAGTACAGTGAGTTGTCTTTAAAAGTCATTAAGGGGGAGACTGAACTTTTGAAACTAGAAACTGAAATTTTGTGACTTAGAGACTCACTAAGAAAGGGTTTGCTAAAGTCGGCGAAAAATTGTAGAAAAGTTTGTATGGGGAGAAAAAATCCTTATCTAATTAAGCACAAATACTTTTCAGTACAAAGGTACTTGTATCAGAACCTGGCAATATTGATCCTGTAACGTTGTAAAATAGAAGATATATTTGTCGTCTATACTTTTATTTAATTTCTTATTCAATTGAAAATTACCACACAAATACTAGAGAGATACATAATTTGAACAACCTGTACAGCGGCTGTTTGACTCTCACACATATTTCTAAGGGGGACAAATCGCAGGTGAATATTTGTTAAAACAAAATGGCCGTGTAATTTGACAGGTTTTTTATTGCCTTTGGTGGCAGATCAGCAACTTAATAGATGGGTACTACCTCTTATGGACTCTTTTCAAGACAAGGCAAGCTGTTTACCATTTATTTTACATTATTACAGTGTAACAAGATTAAAATGAATCCTTTTAAACATTGAAACATTTCACTACCGTATTTAATTTCAGTCCGACCATTTCATATAACATATATCAATTATAAATCTTTAATTTCGTTTTATTAACTTATCGCCGATCCGTCGCTTCCCAGTATAGTGTTTTTCCCATTTTTAAATACGTAGCAATTCGTCATTGATTAAAATTAAATAAGTAAACTGTGTAAAAATTTAAATATTTAATAATTAAAAGAACATCCTATATCTATACGGTCGTTGTGCTTGCAAAACAATATTTGAATCATTTGGTTTTAAATTCTTTTTATCTATGTATATCTATACTAATATATAAAGATGAAGAGTTTGTTTGAACGCGCTAATCTCAGGAACTACTGGTCCGATTTGAAAAATTCTTTCAGTTTTACATAGCCCATTTATCTAGGAAGGTTATAGTAGGGGTGGCCAACTTCATTAGCCCCAGGATCTACTGTTTACTCACGAAACCCTGTGCGATCTACCATTTACATACTTTTTGAAATGTTCACAATTGGAATTGATGGGTCAGCAGTTGCTAATTACGGTGCGCCTTCTACGTATTTACATTTTTTGACTTCACCGTCACCCCTGGGCTATAGGCTATATCATCACGCTAAGACCAACGGGAGCGGAGCACCAATGAAGAATATTTCAAGATCGAGGTTTCTTTCCTTTTGAGAGCTTCGCTGTGTAAACGGCAAAATTTTCGCAAAAATCATGTGTGACAGAATCGTATTATTTAAAAATATTTTCACCTTCTACGTAAACAAAGTCTTAAGTTAAAGTTAGCCTAAAGTGTCTATACCACGCGGACGAAGTCGCGAGCAGAAGCTAGTGTCATATAATGGAAGTCGTAATTATGATTAAGTTGCATGTTACGTGTGTCGCATAAAATGGATTTGAAATCAGGTTTAAAGAGATTCGTTGCAATAAAAAACCAACGATTCTCGAACGCACTTGAGCACACACAAAAAATTTCATCAATATCGGGTCATCCGTTTAGGAGGAGTTTAGTGATATACACACGTACATGTATAAAGATGAGACGCCTGCTGATCAGCACGTCCTCAACTTTTGCATGGTAATTTTATTTAGGCATTTGATGCAATACGAACTAATAACAAAATTTATGGACGAGTTATTTTTTTATACCAAAATTGATTTTACGATCAAATTAGCTAAATTATTTTGTTCATTGAAAAAGAAAAGACGTTGTTTATCTGAAAAAAAAAATAAACATATTTTCAATATGTCCATATAATTTTGCAAGTACAGCGACATGTTGATATAATTATTCTAAATTCAATAATTTACCGCGAGGGGGCGTTAAATGCTGACAGTCACCGCCATCTAGCGGTGTTTGCGTACACTTAAGGGTGCTACGGGGGAAACGGAAAGTTTGCTACGTAGGTTATAATGGGGTCGCTACTGGATTCTTACAAATATTATGTAGATGACATAGACTGCGTTTGACTATATGTAAAAAGTTATAGAACTTTAGGGAATTGAATTAAATTAATATTAGTAATGCATGGACAGCTCATCGAATTGGAACCACTTTAAATGGACTCGTAAAATTATTTACGTGTAAGATTTATATTGACAAAGTAAACATTCCTTTTAAAAAAGGTATGAGTAATAATTATATATGATTGAAACTTAGCTGATTTATAAAATTGAATATCTCGCGTTTAACCAAATAATTTATTTCAAAATAAATTCTAGAATATGTCAACGTATAAGCCAATCATATTAAAATCTGTAAAGATATCAAACGCAGTCTACCGATCTAAAATCACAGTGCTGTATTTATGAGTAGTTGGCAGCACAGTCGAAGAACGGGAAGCAGGCGACGGAGTCGGCGGCCGAGTGCTAGAGGACGTGGAGGTTTTCGCATGATTTGGATTTGGAGTCGCGTGCCCACACGCGGCCCAGCAGTCCGCGTACCTGAAGTACAGATGGCGTTGACTGTTTATAAATGTATTATGTTTACGGGACCATAATCATCCCGTGACCATGAACGCTGAAAAATGTTTGTATTTAATGTACATATGCACTCTACACAAACGTACTTCATTTTTCAAAAAATAAAGTCTGGTTTGGGCTCGTAGTTTTGATGTGTAACATCTACAGGCGAGGGTGAGCCTGATCGTTAGCGTGGCGTTAACGCCACGCTAGCGAACTTGGATGTATACATTTGCGTAACGAAATTATAAACTAATTTAGAATTTTGTACAACGCCATCTAGTGAGCCCAAAATAAATTATTAACCTAGATACATATATATAGTGTATACCAATGAAAATAAATGTTAATTGAATAAAAGTCATCATTTTCTGGAAAAAAAATCGTATTATTTTATTAATACTTTATGCCATTTTAGTTCCTGTCGTAATCTGTTCTTTTATGCATATATACTTGTACAAAATAAAGTTCGATGTTTCACATCTGCCAGGCGTACTGAGCGACGTCTCTCTTTTTTTAAATTTAATAGTCTTCACATCCATATAGTTCTTGAATATGTTTGATACATTACCTTGACGCTGGCAGAAAGACGCGTTCGTTTGCGCGGCGTGGAGGCGGCTGAGGCTGGTGTTGCTGGAGGTGCAGGCGCGGGGGCGGGGGTGACACCGCCCTCTAGCGGAGAGCGTGCGCGACCACGCGTCTTACGTGAACCGCTACGCTTTCTGTTGCAATACACATTATTTTATTTAAACGCTGAAGCAACGATTACCTCATTATAACCTCGTTCTATCGACATTAGCTTACAGTAGCGTGGAAGTAATAAGTACTACGTACAGCAGGAATGAGCTGTTGTCGCAAAATTGAAGCCGAGCGAGAGCTCAGTAACTGTACCTTTTATCCCTCTCTGGCGATGGTGACCATATTGAAATATGATTTAAGGACAATAATTATAAAAAAATATTTATGATCTGACGTCAGCAGATCATTGCTTCAGATGGATTTTAATCAAAGATGCTAATGATAAATTTGCCCTTTGCGGCACTATACATTTGCTGTTTTTGCTTGCTTTTCACACTCGCGACCTATAGGTAGGTACTTACCGACTGGTGCTTGTGGGACGCGACACGACATGCAGCTGGACTGAGATAAAATTACGATAAACTACCTATTACTAGATAATATACCACATATTTAATTAATTAGGTAACAAAAAAACAGTTAAGTTTACATTTTAATTTTACATAAGTTTAATTCTAAATCAGACATTGCTAATGTTTTTTTTATTTGTTACTATTATCAATAATACAAAAATGACAACTGTTTGCTTACAATCTAAAAATCACTAAAATTTGTCCAGATTGCAATAATATTCTGCTTTATCGAACCAACAACAATCATTTAAAGAAAAACAAACCACTCAATCGTAATTAAATAACCTACCTACATTTAATGTTTAAGATTTGAGCCACTCTGCCAGGCCATTACATTTATTATTACGACAATGAGGGTAAGTGAAAAGCGAGTAAATGTTGTAAAATGTGTGAGCTACAGGCTGTTTAAAAAGTATGTTTTCAATTTCAGTTTTATATTTCCTTCTGTGATGCTGTAAAACAGTCTTGTGAAGTTTCTGCCGCAAACCCAGCTTATTCCTCATATGTTTCATTGATTCTAATTTTGCATTATGAGTTAAACCTAAATTGTGATATGAATTCGCTAACGCCTTCACCAATTGAATATCATGTGGATCTTCAAATATAGATTGAGGAGGATGTGGTGGATCTAACAATGTATGTAGTTTGCTATAAAATTCTTGGACAACATACATGATAATTTTATTTTTATGTAAGTTTTTTAATTATTGATTTGATAATGTAATAAACAGTTTCTCAGTGTACTTTAGAATTTCAAATACAAATCTGGAAACATGCTTAAGTTTTCCCCGATCAATAAAAGCAGTAAATGCCGAAAATTGTGATATGTTGACACAGTAGTTGTGATCTATGGTCTTGTGATCCAATAACACCACACGATAATTTGAACAAGAAATTTTGTCAATCATCCCATTCACGATATATCCAACAATATAATAAATAATGTTCAGTTTAAAATCTGAAACTGAAACTTGACATAAGGTTTTATTTTCTTTGTTTTAGCTGCAAGATGCGCAGACACAGCTCATTCCTGGAATGAGCTGTTGTCGCAAAATTGTAGCCGAGCGAGAGCTCAGTAAAAGTCTTATTACACTATACGATATTCAGGGCCCTAACTTAGTAGAGGTGCTCTAAAACAGCTAAATTGTGAAACCTGTTACAGTTTTAGCGAAATAACAGTTTCAGAAAACTGTTCCAAAATAAGCCTGTTGTGCTGCATATATATATATATATAGGACTGATTATATATACATAAATCAGTCCTAAGCATGTAAAGCATGAAGGATCGTTTTCATTTTAGGAACAAACACTGAAACCACTTCTAAACATTATTCCCAAAGAATGGTTATTTTCCTCTTTTTTCTCGTATTACAGAACAACAGGCTGTTATTTTGGAACAGTTTTTTGAAACTGTTATTTGGCTTTAACTGAAACAGGTTTCACAATTTAGCTGTTGTAGTGTACCCCTACTAAGTTAGGGCCCTGAATATCGTGTAGTGTAATAAGCCTTTTACTGAGCTCTCGCTCGGCTTCAATTTTTCAAATTCAAATCATTTATTATGTATAAACCCAGCGGGGGAGCTCTTACATATTGTCATTTTTTTTACATTTTTTCTTAAAATTACCGCCGGATAGGAACGCGACCGCACTGAGAAGACCCGGCAAGAAAATCAGTGGGATTGTTTATTTTTTATTAATTTTTCTAATTTCACTTAAATAAAATTACATCTTACAACATGCTTTTTAATAGTTGCAGTGTGATGCCATTCGAAATATTATATAATACAATGGTATATACAGAGGTGGGCATTAACTCGTTAATCCGTTAATCGTTAATTAACGAATTATGGTTAGCGGATTAACTTTTAAGTTAACTTCAAAAAATGTTAACGCTCTTGTTAACTTCTGTTAAACTGAACTTTCGTTAACTTTAGTCCGTTACATTAGTCAAGTTCAAGGCGCTGCTCTGTCCACGTGACACACACCACATATTATTACTTCTTGCGATATGTTGATTTGCACCTACAGCAAGCATTGCGAACGAATTGAACGATTGCTTCGACTTATAATTTTGAAACTACCGCGACCGTTTGCGCCACCAGAAAAACCTAAGACGATTTTCGTACACACTATCGATAAAACTGCACAAACTGTCTGCGCAGTCGAATCGCTACGATATATCATTGTCGTGTATACCGACCCTTACTCCTCCGTCACCACACAGGCACGAAAACAGTATAGTCTAAATAATACCGAAGTCTAAGTAAAAAATAGTAAGTCTTAAATGGTTAACTTTTAACGTTAACTTTAACTTGCGTTAAATTTTCGCGAATTTAACGCTTTAACGATTATCGAAGTTAAAATTTTAATTAACGAAGTTAATTTTTGGATTAACTGTGCCCACCTATGGGTATATGATACATGGGTATAATATTTATCCATATTTCCCTAATATTAAGATCTTTAGGAAATCTGAAATTGAAACAAAGTAATTTTAATATCGAAAGGAATAAAAAATGCATAGGTATTTAAGTTGTTTGTTCTTGAACTAGGACTAGGATAGCATGGTCACCGTAATTCTTCATTCACAAATTATGTTTAAAAATTTCATGTGGGGTTGTCAGGTTAGGTGTCCGTATTTCATACAAATAAAAGAAAACCTATACGCCAATCGCAACATTTTTGCGTTAATAAGGTTTTGCACGTAGCAACAAATAATATTGGTTTAACATGTCGGTAATAAATTATTATTTATATTTAGAAATATTTTAGAAGTAAATGTTTTTACTTCATTACATTACATAAATCGCCTATTTTTCTACCAACAACGAAATAATTGAAATCAACTTAACTCTGGCAACTCTAAGTCACTGTTAGAAAGGGACACAGGGTACAGTGGTTGCCTTCTCACTCGGCTTCATTTTTATTTTGTGCGCGACAAGACTCTTACTTCCTTGACATAAGGTTTTATTTTCTTTGTTTTAGCTACAAGATGCACAGACAGAGCTCATTCCTCTTGTACGTAGTACTTATTACTTCCATGTACAGTAGATATTGTATACACATGTTTGTATTTTTACTCATCTATGGAGTATGTCAAAAGGACAATTATTTTACGAGTCCCTTATATATATATTCTATCTTGACCGTAACTGTTGTAAAAGACGACTAATGGATATAATATGCACATAACATCTATGCAAGGAAAACTCGAAATAAAACTTAGGGTTTTATTTCGAGTTTTCCATCTCTCACTAACGTGTCTCACCAGCAAGGTATAGTAGGTCAATTTGCCTTCTATTGCAGAGAAGGCCTGAGCCCAACAGTGGGATTTATATGTCAAATTCAAATCTTTCATTATGCATAAGCCCGATAGGGCACTTACATATTGTGAAGTTAACAAAATTAAATTAAAAATAAACTACCGCCTGATTGGAACGCGACCGCTACTGAAAAGATCCGGCAAAATACTCAGCGGGTTTGTCTATTTTTTTTTTCTTACTTGATATAAAATTGTGTAGATGTCTTGTAAGTACTAGCTCCATTGTGATGCCTTTCGAACCACAAGATACGTTATACAGTGCAACCTTCATATAACGAACCTCAATTTAACGACTTCCACGATTTAACAAATTTGTCGATATTCTCTTGAATTGTCCATAAGAGTCAGTGTAAATAATACCTTTACGTTACAAATTTTATTTACGAACAACCTCTTTATTTTTCAACCTATTTATTTTCAACTATCAATATAAGTGTAAATACCCTTAGAATAATAACGTATAGAAGGTAAGTTCGCGCACAAAAAATGAAGCATTTCAATTGGAGCCTAATAGAGCTTACGCCAGAACCGTTCCCTAATGTACGAGTCATTGTACTGCACGTACGTACGCAACTCTTAAAAAATAAATAGGTAATTATGACGGTTTGTGCATTCAAATGGTGTCATAACACATTTGTAAAACTTAAAAAGGTTTTTAACGTCACTTTTACGAAATACTTTATTTCGACGATTTATGCTAATGAAAACAAAATTTGATTTCATAATTTGTATAGTGGTGTGCGTGTGTACGTGTGTAATCGTCTGCGCGCCATTAGTATTTTTAGATTCAAATTTCAAACCTTCGAAGTATTGACACTATCCTTCTATACGTTATTACTCTAAAGTAAATACCTCTATATGACCTTTAATCCTGTGTGATTTATGTGATTAATTTATGTGATTCAGTCGCGACAGGTTTCGACGCGTTTCTTTCGGAAAACGATTGAAATCGATTGATGGAAAATAATGTAATCAGTGCTGCTCGTCACTATTGTTGAAGATTATAGTTTCTGAATGCAAAAATGTTGAGGTGAATAAAACTCTTCCTGTACCTCTTTATAACAAATTTTAGACCAACCTTACCTCAATAAAACAAACCTCAACGAATTACTTGATATAACAAATATTTACGAGTAACCGTCGGATTTGTTATATCGAGGTTGCACTGTATAATTCAAACAATTATGGCTGGACCAGATCCCATAAACGGCACCAGATCACGAGTATGGTCTGAGATGATGATGATACGTATAGTTCCAACTCACTTGACTCTTTCCGCATGCTGTTGTTTTAATCGGATCTGAGTGAGCAGCCCCACTAATAGTTCGTCCACATTATGATTGATCCCCACTGACGTCTCGATGAACTTGCATTCGTATGAAGTCGCCAAGTTTTTACCTTCTGAAAAAACAAATACAAAAATAGTTTAAGTTTTTCGAAGGAACGTCAAATTGTTATAATGCGGTCTTAAATTATATTGAACATGTAGTATTAAGGCTATTTACATTTCATCCACCCATCAGTCTGTTGACGTCCACTGTTGGACGTCTGCCCACGAGAATGCCACTCAGAAGGACCACTTACATCCAAAGGTTACTTAAAACTTTTAAAAGAGTCAGTTTAGTGTGGGGTCCGCCCTATGCTGTAAAATAATTAATATTTTTTTTCTAAATTTGTTTTTTAATGCATAAGAAATAAATCTTTGTAACGCGGAGGATTTAATACTCATATAATTAACAACTCAACATCCAGACACTTAACAATCATATTTTTAGAAAATGCTTTCACAAATCTGACCGTTTCAGAAGGCAATACATGATTGCTATTACGTTAATGAAGTCTCCTTATTTCACCTAATAGCAATCCTTACTCCTAGTTATTGCCGAAAAATGGATATAATTTAAAATTTCTAAAATTCACCTAATAAAACCTCAAAACTTAAAGCATCATCATCAGCGCAGCAGACTGCACAGATGGCGTAGTGGTTAATGCTAGTGACCTACAGCGCCAGTGTCGGGGGTTCGAATCCCACGCAGGACAACACTTTGTGCGATCCACAAATTGTTGTTCTGAGTCTGGATGTAATTTGTGTCCGTTAATTATATGTGTATGTATTTCTCGCGGAAACGCAATGAGTTTCAAAAATTAAAAAAAAAAAAAAAATGTACGAATGGCGGCGATGTGGTTCGCGACACGTCACGTCTCGTTTCCGTCGGGGGCGAAAAGTGGCCCACAGAGAACCGCTCTGCTACGCTGAATATGTCAAAGATCGTAGCAGGTGGAGGGCAGTGGACTCTGCCTACCCCTATGGGAAAAAGGCGTGAATATATAAAAAAATAAAAAAAAAAGAAAATCAGCGCAGCCCACATACGTCCCACTGTTGGACTCGGACCTCCACAACGGGTGGGCATTTGACCTACTATACCATGCTGGTCAGACATATTGATATATGGTTTTAGCAATAAGTAATACTCGGGTAAACATCAGAACTCATTAGGATCAAGTAGTTGTTGTATAGATATCACATTCCCTAAATATTAATAATGTTAAAATAGCCGCACTTGGTAAACGGGTTGATGATTGTATTTGGGGTTATATGTTTCCACGGTTTCTAATAGCTAAACTGCCTTTCAATAAAGATAATTATGGCCTTACGGGTCTTGTCGGGTCGCCATAAAACTCTATTTGGATAGGCCTATGTTTGGATGGACTGCTATTGATCTGAATTAATCTTGTTTTCCGTGTGGTGACGGAGTAAGAATACAATTCAACATCTTCAGCACCACAACCAGCGTAATATAGTAGGTCAAAAAACCTTCCATAATGAAGTAGGCCCGAACTAAATAGTGGAATATATATGGGCTGAGATGTTGATGATAATGAATCTTGTATAGGTCATCAAACAAAAAAAAAACAACCCGCTGAGTTTCTTGCCGGATCTTCTTAGCTTATGGCCGCGATCTGATCCGGTGTTAGATTATTGGTTTGTTTTAAATGATGTGTAAATTTGGCAATATGAAAGTGCCTTTAAGGGGTTTATGGACTAGCCGAAGCCATGGGTGACTGGACCTGGGATTTAGTCCGTCGTCGTGGTCCTCCGAGAGGCCGACCGCGTGACGGAGAGTCGCTGTACGCCGCCGCCACACGCCGAGTGGGGGATATCGAGAGGAGAGGGTACTCTGCAGGGGTATTCTGTCGAGTCGACCACAGAAGACAAGTTACTCTGCACCGGTGGTCGACCCAACGACGAAGGTGACGTCCACGAGTGGGTTACGGGGCCGCGCGTCGCCCCTCTGTCGCCCGGGGCGGGTGCGCTGACCGTAGCCCTTCCAAAAAAAGTGAGCCGTCGCCCAGGACGCCTGGCAGATGTGAAACATCGAAATTATTTGTACAAGTATATATGCATAAAGGAATAGATTACAGCAGAACTAATATGGCAAGAAGTATTGAATAAAATAATACGATTTCGATTATTATTCGAAATATTACACAGCAATAAAATTAATCCGCCGCAGAGCCGCATCGCTCCTTCTCCCTCACACACTTGTACGTAGTTCAAAAGGATCGGCTAAGAAAGTGTGATCTAGGAAATAAAAATAGCGACATCTATCGAGCCACTAAGTACTAGTATCGAAGGACAATAATCAGTATCAATTGAAAAGTATCGATACTTAACAATCGAATTGGTTTGAAAGCAATGAGTACTTTTCATAGAGCCTATCGGATAATTTCTTGCCGGGATTGTTTGTGATGAGCTTTTTTTCTTTGGTAAGTTTGAGAGAAAGTAACATTCTATAATGAGTACTAGTATCGAAGGAACAGTAATAAGTATCAATTGAAAAAGTATCGATACTTACTGATATTGAATCATTTTCGAAGCATCGAATACTTTTTAGGGAGCCTATCGCATACGTTCTTGACGGGATTGTTTGTGATGAGCGGTTTTTTTTTGGTAAGTTTGAGAGAAAGTAACATTCTATAATGAGTACATAGTAGTATCGCATGAACAATAATCGGTATCAATTGAAAAGTAACGATCTTTACTGATATTGAATCGATTTTCGAAGCATCGAGTACTTGTCATAGAGCCTATCAGATCGCGATCGCGGGATTGTTTGGGATGAGCTTTTTTTTACCAAGTCTGGGAGAAACTATAAAGAACTATAAGTGTGATGTTTGAAGTGATGGTAAAATATAAAATTACTCGGCAGGAATATAATGCCATATCACATTACTTCGCAAAGTACTGTTTCGTGCATGTCTACTTGATAAGTCTATAGCGTTTGAATGAAATCTAACCGATTGGGTAAAAATTGAGTTCAAATGGGTCAAATACATGAAAAAGTGCCATGTAGAAATTAGAAGATCGAATTAGCGACATCTATCGAGCCTAGCCTAAATGTCAACTACAAAATATATTTTATAAAGAAATCTCTAATCCTATGATGATAATAAGACAAGCTATCTAAATTATTTTATCGTCATTGGGGTACCTCCGTTAAGTCTACAAATTTTAAATGAAATCTAACTCTTTAAAGTGGGTCAAAATACAATTCCTAGGAGTCGGTAACACGTAAACAAATAAATATACAGCTGAAACTAATACAAAGCCTATAAAAAGCGGTTGTCCAGTTTTCGTACGTGAAAATAATGTACTTATGTTAGGAAGTTAGAAAATTATACATTATTTTATAGAACAAGTACATACGCATAAAAGAACATATTACGAAGGGGAATTAATATAGCATAAAGTATTAAGAAAAATAAAGTTACGATTCTTTGCCAAAAAATGATGTTTTTTATTCAATAAACATTTATTTTCATTAGAATACATTATAGGTAACAATTTACTTTGAGTTCACTAGATGGCGTTGTACAAAATTTTAAATCGTACGATGGTTTCGTTACAAAAATGTAGATATGTGTCCAGATATTTAATTTGTAGTTAATTAAGAGCGGACCGCGAAGCGTGGTGTTAAACGCCACGCGACGATCGCAGTCACCCTCGCCTATAGATGTTTCACATCAAAAAAAGGGGTTTATGGAGAATAAATGATTTGATTTGAAAAGTAACTACTTTATTAAATGAATTTACTATAATTCTAGAATTTCTAATAGATATTCATTGTTCATCCGAATAGATAAACAAGCATTGTTTTATAATAGTTTATACAAAATATAATTAAAAACTTAAATTTATTATAACGAACTTAATTGGAGAGCTCTGGCTCTAATCATAACTTTATTTTCGTTAACTTTGCTATGAAAAAGGTAAAGCTTTCGACGTTTTAATGTAAAGGATCGTAATTAATGTAATTTCAAGCAATTAGCTGGACTGCCTCAGTGGTTAGACTTAAGCTTGGGCTAGGATTCGACTTTGTGCGATCCACAAATTGTTTTAAATAAAACTACTTTACGGATTTTATCGCGTTTGTATTTGATTTTTGATTACCCGACGTTTCGAACACTTTACAGCGTTCATGATCACGGGTGGACTAAGATGTCTCACGTCCAACAAGTTATTGTTACTGCAGAAAATTTATAATTATCTACCCGATACAGGAATTAGTTATTAAATATTGACCCACATTTTGATACAAAATTTATTGCCAGTGTAAGAAGAAAATGATTCTATATGAAAAAATTATATTGTTTATGGTTAGTAATAATTAAACATTAAAATTAATAGTAATTATATTTAAAAAACTAAGTAATAATCTAGTATACTACCACCGGATCGGAACACGGTCACACTGAGAAAGATCCGGCAAGAAAACTCAGGTAACATGATGCTAAATTAAAGTTAATTTTGAAGGCGGCTTACTTTATGTTACTAAAAGGTTTTAATTTATAAAATTATCTTTAGTTATTATTATTGTAGGTCAAATCTATACAATATGAGCTCACGGTGTCTTGCAGTCTTGTGGTGGTCTTTTTGGATTTGTTTTTAATAATGTTTATAACAGGATCCCAGCTTGATGGTAATACCCAGCCATCCTCTCTATTGAAATTTTTGTGTTTTTTAATCTCAATAGCCTCGCGTACCATTCTAGGCAGGTATCGGTGTTCTTTTGCGAGGATTTGTGGTTTGTCAAACCTGATGTTATGGTGGGAGCGGTCCTGACTATGTTCACAGACTGCAGACCTAGTGTCCCGGCGGTGCTTCACATCGGCTATGTGTTCTTTGATCCGAGTTCTTATGGATCTCTTTGTTTGTCCAATGTAAGAGAGACCACAGTCACAGTCAAGTTTATATACTCCTGCATCTTGTAAGTAGTAGTATAGTAAGTAGTAGTATATAAACTTGACTGTGACTGTGGTCTCTCTTACATTGGACAAACAAAGAGATCCATAAGAACTCGGATCAAAGAACACATAGCCGATGTGAAGCACCGCCGGGACACTAGGTCTGCAGTCTGTGAACATAGTCAGGACTGCTCCCACCATAACATCAGGTTTGACAAACCACAAATCCTCGCAAAAGAACACCGATACCTGCCTAGAATGGTACGCGAGGCTATTGAGATTAAAAAACACAAAAATTTCAATAGAGAGGATGGCTGGGTATTACCATCAAGCTGGGATCCTGTTATAAACATTATTAAAAACAAATCCAAAAAGACCACCACAAGACTGCAAGACACCGTGAGCTCATATTGTATAGATTTGACCCACAATAATAATAACTAAAGATAATTTTATAAATTAAAACCTTTTAGTAACATAAAGTAAGCCGCCTTCAAAATTAACTTTAATTTAGCATCATGTTACCTGAGTTTTCTTGCCGGATCTTTCTCAGTGTGACCGTGTTCCGATCCGGTGGTAGTATACTAGATTATTACTTAGTTTTTTAAATATAATTACTATTAATTTTAATGTTTAATTATTACTAACCATAAACAATATAATTTTTTCATATAGAATCATTTTCTTCTTACACTGGCAATAAATTTTGTATCAAAATGTGGGTCAATATTTAATAACTAATTCCTGTATCGGGTAGATAATTATAAATTTTCTGCAGTAACAATAACTTGTTGGACGTGAGACATCTTAGTCCACCCGTGATCATGAACGCTGTAAAGTGTTCGAAACGTCGGGTAATCAAAAATCAAATACAAACGCGATAAAATCCGTAAAGTAGTTTTATTTAAAATGTATAATACTCGCGTAAACATCAGAAATCATTATGTAAGCCACAAATTGTTGTTCTGAGTCTGTATGTAATTTTTGTTCGTTAATTATGTTTGTGAAGTAACCCGCAATACAAGGTTTATTGAAGTGAAACTTCTTTAGAATCGTTGTGATTTCAAACTCGATGAAACGAAAAAGCGAGTCCACAGAGACACAATCACGTAAGTGTATAGGATTTAGCCGGCGAGAGAATGAGATAAAAGATAAAGGATGGAGGATGAAGGATGGAGGATAAAGGATAAAGAAGTTTCATTTCTGACATGCGCGCTTTGTACGGACGCTCTTTTTTATTTAGTGAAGAGTGATGTTATGTGTGTTAAAAATAAATAGCCGATGCTGCAGTCACTTCAATGTCAACGTCTATAGTGTTTCAGTTAACAATGAATACTGACAGTGGCAACGCGTGGGCAGTTCTACAAACACTCGGACTGACTACGCAGGATAAGGAACTCGGTACTGTTGGTCAAACCACAGACGAAGGCGACGAGCTACGGTGGGTTATGGGGCGGGCCGGGACTGTCAGAGAGACAATACGGATTTAGAGGCGGCCGTTCAACAATTGACGCGCTGGCTGCCCTGTAGTCCTTGGCCACCAAAGCAGTGGCCAAAAAGGAGGTCCTCCTGGCAGTTTCACTCGACATAAAGAACGCCTTCAACAGTCTCCCACACGAGACGTTGAGGGAGGCGCTCCGGTATCATGGAGTGCCTCCGTACCTCCGGAGGCTGTTGGCGGCGTACCTCGAGGGAAGGCACGTGCTCTGGGAGGGGGGTGACGGGTGCATACATCGCCATCGGGTGGAATGCGGCGTTCCACAGGGCTCGGTCCTTGGTCTGGTCCTGTGGAACGTTGGGTTCGACTGGCTCCTGCGGGGTCGGCTCCTTCCCGGGATGGGGGTAATTTGCTACGCAGATGACACCCTCATAACGGTGAAGAGGGCTGACTTTCAGGGGGCTGTGCCCGGTTGGCACAGGAAGGAGTAGCACTCGTCGTAGACCGGATTCGCATGCTGGGTCTGAGGGTCTCGTTAGATAAAACTGAGGCCCTCCTATTTCATGGCCCACGTCGAGGTCCCCCCCGAGGAGCACATATCAGTGTGTCTGGGGTTGCCGTGCCGGTGCGGGCCCAGATGAAATATCTAGGCCTGCACCTTGATAGTAAATGGAATTTCGGGCCACACTTTGCCCAGCTCGTCCCTAGGCTCACCAAGTCAGCCACGGCGCTGGGAAGGCTTCTGCCAAACACTGACGATCCTGGGTCGTCCTGTCAGCGTCTCTACGCTGGAATCCTGCGGTCCATGGCATTGTATGGTGCCCCTATCTGGTCGGAATCCCTCACCGCCCGCAACAAGGCCCTCCTGCGCCGACTGCAGAGAATCATGACGGTGAGGACTATCAGGGGTTACCGTACGGTATCTTGGACTGCAGCGACGCTATTAGCAGGCGACCCGCCTTGGCCGCTTGTGGCTGAGGCGTTGGCGGAAGTTTACCAGCTTCATGCCACAGCGCGGGCCAACGGCGAGCAAGTCTCTGCAAGGAGACTGGGCAGAGCGCAAGAAGTGGCCCGGAGGGAGGTTATCCGGCGGTGGAGGGCAGACCTTGAGTCCCCCGTAGCAGGGCGGGGGACTGTGGAGGCGGTTGCGCCGCATCTCCACCGCTGGCTCACAAGGAAGCACGGCAACCTAACATTTAGGATGGCGCAGGTGCTTACCGGACACGGGGTCTTCGGTAAGTACCTGCATATGATTAGAAGAGAAGAGGCCCCCGGGTGTCATGAGTGTGGCGCGCCAACTGATGATGCGCGTCACATATTGGAAGTATGCCCCGCCTGGGGGCCTCAGCGCCACGACCTGTTGGCGGTTCTCGGAGCGGACCTGTCGCTGCCGACCGTTATCACAAAGATGCTCGGCAGCGACAGGTGCTGGTCGTCGATGGCCTCATTTTGCGAGGCCGTCATATCCAGGAAGGAAGCGGCGGAGCGGGAACGCGAGGCAAGTGCCTCTGCTGACTCGCTCCGTCGCCGGCGACCCGGGAGGAGGAGGCGACAATATGCGCACCTACTCCCACCACCCTAAATAATGACGACAGGACGTGGCCAGACGGCCATGCGTTGGGGTGCCGGGGATTGAATGTCATCAGACGATCTCTCCGGCACCCCGTAAAAGCGCGGAAGGGGCCGCTGTGGTTTTAGTGGGTATTCCGGCTGCGGACGTGGCCGGTGAGTCCCACACAACCCCCGCCCACTGGCGGGGGACTGTGCGTAAATGCATGTCCACAGCGTGAAAAAAAAAAAAAATGGTGGGTTATGGGGCCCTGTCGCTGTGTGTTGTCCGTTTGTCACCTCGGACGAAGTTGGGCAGCGGGTCCGTTGGCCATAGCACACCCAAACAAAAAATCAAATAGCTCTACAGACACGTATCTATATTAGCCGCTTGCATTAGCATTTAAGAACTTGTCGAACGTATGGACATTTACCGACGCTCGCGTTGGTCTACACTCGGTCAACATGTATAGGCGACTTTAGAATATCCATAAAATCTAAACAAATAAATTAAATTGACACTTCTATATTATTTATTTATATAGATTTCAAACCTATTAAAGTTCTTTTCATGCTAATACGGTCACTTATACGATGTTTTTTTTTGGGGGTGGGTTGCGGTCGGCGCACTCCTCGCACCACTCCGTCCGGGACGACAGAGGGGCGTAAGCACGCACACCCGCAACCCACCCGTGACAGGTCGCTATCGTCGTTGGGCTGACCACCGGAGCAGGGTGACTTGACGTCAGTGGCCTTTATACGATGCCTAAAGATCAGTTTAAATATTTTTGTCTGTCTATCTGCCTGTTTGTTCTGTGTAATCTTCCAAACGACTGTATTGATTTTGATAATATTTTACTACCAGGTAGCTGTGTATAAAGAGTAACTTAAGCACATTTTATGTCGGTATTCCCACGGAAACGGGAACAATGCTGATGACACCTCGGTAATTTGCTAATAACACACATAAAAGGTAGTATTTTTAAATAAAGCTCGCGTAACACACTTTGTTACCGAACTCTGGATGGTATTTTAATAAAAAGTTTGTGAACGAAAAGCTGGCTTTTATTTATTTGTTACTAGTAGCGACCCGCGCTTCGCTTTGCTTCGGTTTTAGTTTGTTTGCCACCATATTTTAAATATCTAATATCTCCTGAAGCCCATTCGATTCTCGGACCACGTAATTTTTCATAGAGTTTCTCTGAGAGGAAAAATACTCCTTACATAGATGACCTGTTGGTAAAATATTAACAAAATCGGTCCAGTCGTTTTGAAGATTACCCAAAACAAACAGATAGATATACAGTCGATATTAATTTATCAAATCATATCATTTATTCTGCATAAGCCCCTTAAGGGCACTTACATAAATTGTCAAATTTACACATCGTTTGAACACAATACAATAATCTACCACCGAATCAGAACGCAGCCAGAGGCTGAGAAGATCCGGCAAGAAACTCAGCGGGCTGTCATTTTTATTTATATTTTAATTGTAAATTGTATACTTTGTACAACATATGGTATTAGCTTCAGTGTGATGCCCTTCGAAATTGACATTATTTGTTTTCATTGATATTTAAAAAAAATGCATGTGGTATGTGTAATTTCTGTGCGGTGACAGAGTAAGGATACAATTCAGCACCACGTTTCTTGATCTCCTCTCATCAATTGTGCTTAACAGCCAATCATAATACAATTTCTTCTTTTGTATTATAATTTATGCTAAATCTTTATATATATATATATATATGAATATATTTGGCACTATGCCCCTATTTGTGGAAAGACCTACGTCCAAAAGTAGACGACGCCGGAATGAACTATATTAAAATGCTCACTGTGAATAAAACTACTTTTACGGATTATATCGCGTTTATATTTGATTTTTAATTGGCCTACGTTTCGATCACTTTGCAGTATTCATGGTCACGGGCGGACTAAGATGTCTCACGTCCAACAAGTCATCGTTATTACAAACATTTATAATTATCTACCCGATACAGACAATGCTGTGCACCCTGTGGGTGTTGTAAAGGACGTCCAAGGGATATAATATCTATGCAAGAGAAGGAAATCTCGAGACAAAACTCCATGCCAACACGTCTGATTAGTGTGGTATAGTGGTCACGTCTGGTAGGTGAATATGCCTCTTGTTGTAGAAGAGGCTCGAGCCCAGTAGTGGATATGAGCCGAGATAAAAATGCTTACCATCAGTAGGAACAGCTCTGGATCTCGCCAAGTCAGCCTTGTTCCCAACTAGTATCACAGCACGCCTTGATGTGTGGCCAGCAGCCCACAAGATCTGCAACCGCCTCTCCGCCTCCACAAAACTGCCTCGGTCTGCTGTCGAGTAGACCACACAGTATCCGTGGGCACTACCGTCAGACTGGAATATTAAGATTATAAATTTGAATGGATGGAATAATGAGGGCAGGCCCTATAGTCTCAATAGAGTTTATAGGTGTCTTCCCTGTGGTGACAGAGTAAGAATACAATTCACCACTCTCTATCTTGCCCGTGGATGTCGTAAAAGATGACTAAGGGTTATAATATGCATATAACATTTATGCAAGAGAAGAAAAACTCGAAAGGAAATCCAATATACCTGACCAGGATGGTATAGTAGGTCTATTTCCTTCTTAAGGAGGGACGCTCAAGCCTAGCAGTAGGACGAGTATGAGCTCAGAAGGATAAGGTGTCATAGCCTTAGTTACTTCTAGAAGGATATATACTATTCTGAGCTAGAATAGCCACCTCACAGCTATCTGTGAGGTAAAAGACGACTAAGAGTTTCCGTGGACCGTGGGTTTTCTGGACTAACTTCATCTAATGCGGTCGGTTCAATAATTGTATCGCCAAGGAGGTTTAAATAAGCAGGTCAATCATAAAACTATTGCCGAAACTTTCGCAATATGTACTATGAAAGAAGAATACATATTGAGTCGATCCCAGGTAATTAGGATAACAGCAGGGTGATGATGAATAGCTATAGCTCCTCATCATCATATCAATTCATATAGGTTCAACCGTTGAGGTCGGGCTTCATCCGTAATATAAGGGAAACTGACCCACAATATGAAACTGGTTAGCCGGGCTGGCACAGGACTTTAGTTCGAGTTTTCCTTGTCTTGTAAAGAAAATCCGTTAGTCATCCTTCACGACATCTTTAAACAGAATAGGAGATGGTGGATATATTCTTACTCCGTCAACAAATAGAAACGGAACAGCTAGCCATAGTATGGTCGAATTATAACCGCCCTAAAGATAAGTTTTAAATGAACTAGGCAATTTAGGTAAATACCAGAAACGACTTACAATGAGATGGTCGGGTGGTGCGTCTAAGAATGTGATCTCCGACTCTTCGCCAGCGAGCAACACGCAAACAGAACGTTCACCGGATTCATCATCTGAAATCAACAAACCATATAGATAAACACAGCTGGGTTTGATGATGAGCTAAATATATATTTTTGTCTGAGCTAAATATATATTTATTCGCGTGTGTTTTTCCTTACCAGCTGGACTTGTTTTGTTGAAGAGTTGTGCAATAGTTGAAAGAAAAGGGTTTATGTTTCAAGACTTTTGAATTTAGAGGATTTTTTTATAGGATTATTTTTTTAATTACACGCAATAAAGAAATAATCCTTGTATTGCTGTGGACTTAACAAATATATAGTTAATCGACACTAATTACATCCAGACTCGGAACAACAATTTGTGGATCGCACAAAATGTTGTTCTGTATTGGATTTGAATTCATGATACTGGTACGTCGGTATCTTAACCATTACGCCATCTGCGCAGTCATTTGTTTTGGTATTATACTTATAAAATCAATAATATTCCAAAAAAATCCACACGTTTGAAGGTGTTCTGGAATGTCCTACAATGATCTAAGATTTTTCAGAACCTTCTAGGCTATTTATATATTATATCCTACTCTAGCTTCATTTCGGTTCCAGCCGCTTTGCTCTCGCATTTTAAATCTGTAATATCTTCTAAGATATAGTCTCGCGTTCGAGTCTCGGATTGGGCAAAATTGTATAGGGTTTTTTCTGAGAGGAAAAATGCCTAAGATACTTCTTACATAGACAGCTACTGGGTAGTAAAATATTATAAAAATCAGTCGAATTGAAATGTAGATTACCAGGAACAAATAGGCAGACAGAAAAATAAAAAAAAATTAATTTCATTTTTATTTATTTGTATTATATAGATACATAACTCCACATTTTAAAATATACCAGAATGTTCTAGAATGTTGTGGAATGCTCTCGAATACTCTCAAATAGCTTGGACTACTTTAAGATTGTTTAGAGTGCGAAACTTCCAGACTTTCATAATTAAAATCAACCTTTGTAACTTAAAACTGATGCTATCTCCATGGAGAAAGGACAGGTCTACTACACCGTGTAACTCCTTTGATCGTACCAGGGCCGGTTTTTGAGCTTCAGCGCATACACCCACGTTTAATATTTTCTATTTTAATATAAACTCATTTGCAAAAAAAACGGGCGGTTTTGATTTTCATTCATATTTAAAAAGATACAATACCAAAAAGGTTTCAATCGTTTGTACACGTTACTGGCCGGTTTTAAAAATGCTGTGGTATTTAAAAAAGTACGTTCTAAATTCAATTTTTCATTTGATGTTCATTTTTACAGAAAACCCCTTTTTATCCTACATTTTTGGCGCGAAGTTCCAGAAGTTAACATCGACTTTCATAACTTTTATTCAATTTTTATCGATTAATTTCATATCCTTGACTGTCAAAGCTTTATTTAATGCTGTTTGGCTGTATCAAAAATGGTAGATAAAGTGGTAAAAGCTACCAAAATTATCGCGCTGCTTGAAGAGGGTTGCAGCCAATGTTTCGTGGCTAGGAGGCTAAATGTTAGTCGCTCGACAGTCCAAAGGACCTGGCAGCGATATCAGGAGACTGGTTCCGTCGAGAGAAGGCCTGGTTCTGGAAGAAAACCATGTACCCAACCACGGGATGATCGTTTTCTTGTGAGTCGCGCATTGAGAAATCGCAAATCTTCGTATGTGGATCTTAAGAACAACCTCCAAGAAGTAAGAAATGTGCATATTAGTCTATGGACGGTCAGGAGGAGGCTTCTCGCTGCCAATATACGCAGTCACCGCCCGGCCCGCGGCCCCAAATTACTCCGTGAGCACAGAGTTCACAGGCTTAGGTTCGCTAGAAATTGTGAATCATGGACTCAAGACGATTGGAATAGGGTTTTGTTCTCTGATGAAGCCAGGATATCTCTGTTCGGTGAAGATCGACGTCGGCGAGTGCTAAGAAGACAAGGAGAACGCTTTGCAGAGGCATGTTTCGAAGAAATCACACCTTATGGTGGGGGCTCTGTTATGTTTTGGGCAGGAATAAATTCAATGGATCGTACAGAGTTAGTCTTCATTGAAAACGGCTCACTGACTGGGCATCGATACATAACGGAAGTTCTAATTTCTCATGCACAACCCGCATTGGCCGCTCTAGGTGAAGACTCGATTTTTATGGACAACAATGCTCGCGCCCACCGATCCCGCGATGTTAATGCGTATGTGCAAGAGGTCGGCATTCGTCGTTTGGATTGGCCAGCTCGAAGTCCCGACCTCAATCCCATAGAGCATGTCTGGGACGTTCTGAAACGGCGTGTGAGATCAGTACACCCGGCTCCGCAGACCATCAGAGAGCTGAAGAATGTGATTACTGCGGAGTGGGAACGTATTCCGCAAGCAAGTATCCGGGATATACTCGCTAGCATGCCCAGACGAATTCAAGCTGTGATTTTAGCTAGAGGGGGTCACACTCGATACTAAACATTTATCTGCTTTTACTTTATTAAAGAAAAACAAACAAAAAAACTTTTTTATTTTTACTTCATGAGCATATGCACTACTAGCGAATATACACTACTAGCGAGGTTTAGCATTATTTCCCATAAATTGTATCTAAATTTTATGAAATACTGATGAAAACGATTATTTTCTTATTAATTTAGCAAATTGTGTGGATAAAACTACCTATAATTATCAAACAAAGAAATATTAACATTTGAAATGGTTCATTGCTTAGGTGCCCGTTTTTTTTGCAAATGAGTGTATATCAAGTACCTTTGTACTCAAAGATCTTGACATTAATCCTAATATTAGAAACATCCATCAGCTTTTGACATTTACTATTAGACGTTTAGCCTCGTTAAATAATTAAGCAGTTATAATTTAAAACTCCTTATCTTGGCCGTGGGTGTCGTATAAGACGACTAAGGGATATAACACGCATATAATATTTAGACAAGAGAAGGAAAACTTAAAATAAAATCCTATACCAAGGCATCTAACCATCATGATAGGTCAATTTCTCTCCTATTGTGGAGGAGGTTTGAGCCCAGCAGTGGGGGGTATATGAGCTGAAACCAATTAAAAGGTCCCCTCTCTTGCCCGTGGGTTTCGTAATAGATAAGGAAAATTTTAAATAAAACCCTATGCTTGTCTGACCAGCGTGGTATAGTGAGCCAATTGCCTTCCTATTCTGAAAGAGGCTCAAGCCCAGCAGTGGGACATATATGAGCTGAAATGATGATGATGATGAATTAAAATTGAATACGAGTTGATGTATAGTTGCTACTATTGACAGGCAGATTTAAAATTGCAGTAGATTATATAAACTTCTTTATGAGCGAAAAATAATTGCATAGGTTTTTAGACTCAACTAAATCTTCGCTTGTATTGTTGTCGTAGAAACGTGAGCTGTTTATCAGAAAACGTTTACAGATTGTTCAGATCCAATAATTCAACTTATCTATCTATAATATATATATATAGGAGAAGCGGGTTTTGCGAGCGATATATTGACTCATCACCATTTCTCTGGAACCATAAGGCATACAGACTTGAAATTTGGCAGAAATATTCCTTTCGTCGAGTAGAGGTCAGCTAAGAACGGATTTTACGAAATTCCATTTGCAAGGGATGTTGCGGGGGCTTTAACAATAATATACATATAAAGGAACAGGGTGAGCCGAAGCTACTGAAGCTAGAAAAATGAAATTTGGACCGTAGTTTTATTTCGTGACTTAGGCACTCACTAAGAAAGGATTTTTTGAAATTCTACCTCTAAGGGGGTGAAACGCAATGGCAAAGTCTGTATAGAAAGAAAAAAATTTTTAGCCACTGTCTTCAAATTAAGCACAAATACTCTTTAATAAAAATAAATAAACACGAGTTTCAGCATTTCTTAATTTTTACCTTCGAAGGGTGTAAATAGGTATGAAGAAGTTGGTCGACTAACTCATAAACGCCAAGCTGAAACTACTGAAGCTAGAAACATGCAATTTTGACCGTAATTTTATTTTGTAACGGAGGGACCGATTAAGAAGAGATTTCTTGGAATTCAACACTCAAGGGGTGAACGGCAGTAGCAAAGTTTCTATGAGGAGAAAAAATGTTCATCGATTTTCTTAAATTTTGCACAAATATTCTTCATTCATCATTTTTTCATCATTTCAACCCTTATACATCTTACTGTTGGGCTCAAGCCTCCTCCATTATGAGAGGGAAATTGACCTACTATACCACGCTGGTCAAACGTGTTGGCATAGGTTTTAGTTTCGAGTTTTTCTTCTCACGCATAGATGTTGTATGCATTTTATAATCCTTTAGTCGTCTGCTACCTACGACAGCCACGTGTAAGAGAGCGGGTGGTAATTTGTATTCTTATTTCGTCACCACACGGAAAATACTCTTTAGTAAAAATACTCTTCAGTAAACATGAATAAACAGAATTTGTCAATTTTTACCTTCTAAGGGAACTAGGCGGGTAATGTGACTGAAACCGAAGCGAAGCGAGGGCGGGTTGCTAGTATATATATATATATATATATAAATGGCTCTCCACTCCCTTGATGATTCTCTCCTAGGGGCAAGCTTCGGGTCGACAAGAAGTTATAACACTATATTTTGTACATCGTTCTTTATGATAATTTTTTTTCATTTACACGTTACCTCTAACATGGTTGGCATGTTTTTTTTTGGTGGACAAAACGGTTCCGTCCGGGGTGACAAAATACAATTCACCACCCCCTCGGTGGTGAATTGTATTTTTACTCCGTTCTCACAAGGAAAATATATGTTTTGTATGTGTAGTTATATTTTTTTGTCATCTATTAGGTATCTATTTATATCCCTTAGTCGTTTTATACGACATCCACGGGCAAGACAGAGAGTGGTGTATTTTATTCTTATTCCGTTACCACACGGATGTTGTTGTGTAAATATTTATTTTGTAATTTGTAATGATTCTTTTTGATGCAATTTTTTTTCTAATTTTAATAGTTTTTATTTTCTATGGTACTTTTCTAAACATAATGATATTGATCTGTATTAAATTACATTCAATTTTATTGTTATAATTACAATATTATTATAATCACTAATGTGAATATACTTTTTTTTTGAGCTCTGCTACAAATTGCTACACATAATCTAAAGTCTTTGAATTCCTTTAATTTTTCACCTAAAAGAAGTTCCATTTCAAATCAAGTACAAAGAAACTGACGACGTTAACAGTACTTCGTAAAAGATTTTTTTTATTACACATAGCCCTTGACCCAACCGGGCATATTAAAAGTACCATTCTCCGTTTTTTTTCATTCCCCTGGGACAAAGAGCCGTCATATTTTAAGCACGTACTTAAAGGTCCCTCAAAGTATTTGTAAAAGAATTTGAAATTACATTTAGAATATTTTTATCGATTTTAACCGAATTACCAGGACCAATGTTTGTAAGGCAATTAATGCGAAGAATTTAGAGATTATTGGTTTTTGTAACGGGTCTCCCCTTTTTTTAAATGTGATTGAGGGGGGTAAGGGCTGCTCTAGCAGTTAACTCGTGATCGGGTGTCGCTTGTATCCATCCATCAGTCTACAGACGTCCACTACTGAACATAGGCGTCCACGAGAATGTCACTCGAAATGGTCCTGCGCCACTTGCATCCAGCGGTTTCCTGCGACTTTGAGAATGTCGTCAGTCCATGTAGTAGGAGGTCGTCCTACGCTACGTCGTCTGATTCGTAGTCGCTACTCAAGAATCTTTCTTTCCCGACGGTTATCGGTTCGACGAGCAATGTGGCCTGCCCATTGCCATTTCAACGTGCCAATTTTGCAGGCTATGTCGGTTACACCCGTTCTTCTACGGATGTCTGTGTTCCGGATTATATTACGTAGAGAAATACCGAGCATAGGCATCTCCATAGCACGTTGAGCGACTTTGAGCTTTTTTATGAGGTCGACTTGTAAGATCAGGTTATATCTAAAGGCATCTTTGAAAGATATTTTCACCCCCTTCTAAATGTCGTATTGATTTGAAATTTTGCACACTTGTTGAAGACCGATAACAATGCAATCATTGAAATAGTTTTACCATTATTATTACAGGATTAACAATTTTATTTATATCCGTAGCTGAGATTTTGGCGTGACTCGATATATGTTGCTGTTTCTAAATTCTGTATAGCAGTTTTTAGTTGTACAAAAGAATATTTTTAATTTTTTAAACTACTTATTTTAATTGTGCGATCCGACATACTCATCATTTAGCTGGACGAGGCAAATGATTACACCACGGATGCTCAACTAACAGCATACACAGCCCGCAAGGCTGTAACGTGTAAATATCCCCGTATACCTCCTCGCCGTCAGGGTTGGCTACCGCGCTGCGTAACAGTCTTTAATTCAAACGCCTACTAAATCATCAGCAATGTCCCAAGCTGAAGTCCGTTCCCCACAAGGAGAGCCTTTGGGACTGAGTGAAGTTCCTTATAGCTTTACCGGGTTGAGAACCCTCAGCGCTTACCAATAGTCTGGCCTGTGAAAGCCATTTGCGGTTAACAACTATACACACAACAAAAACTAAAATACATACATACATATACATATACCCGCCTCTTTCCTATAGGGATAGAGAGAGACCACTGGATGGAAGTGGTCGTAACATTGACATACCACTTTCACTTCTTCCACATTAATTAAGCTCCTCATGCATCTTCTTCTGTTTTAGGTACTAACTAAATTGTAATAAAGACATACATTTTATTTTAATAAAACAAAATACATTGTGGTTTATAGTGAATCATACTGGATTGGGACTTGTTAATCATGTTCTATAGAATGCTATGATTCACCCTATTTCTGTAATGTTGTTGTATATTTTCTTATATATTTATACTACTTGTATATTTTCACCGTTGATTTAATAATGATTTCTGATATTTACGCGAGTATTACACATTGTACCGCCTGCATCCAACGCACAAGACCGCACTCTGTAGCTTAACATGAGAGAGGCCTACGTCCAGCAGTGGACGGCGATAGGCTGATCATGATGATTACACATTGTAAGTGAAAATATTTTAGAGATTTTATCGCGTTTGATTTTTATTGCCTGAACTTTCGGACACTTTACAGCCACTACGAACGCTAAATAGTGTTCGAACGCCTACAAACGCGATAAAATCCGTAAAATAGTTTTATTTACACTGATTTAATATTAATAGAAAGAAAGAAAAAAGAAAGGAAAATATTGATTCTGTTCTCGTTGAAACCAATAAAATATACAAAAAACAAAAGATCTTACATAAAATAATTTAATATTACCGAAAACCAAAAAGCCTATTGTTTCAGTTCTTGCTACTTCTCTTTAAAGAAACGACGCTGGTATTCTGCCAACACCTGGTATATATATTTTAAAAATAATTATCAAATCTTAACATACCAATACTGGTGTCATATGCGTGAAGATACTCCGAGGTCATAAACTGTCCCACTAAGCTAGACTTGCCAACTCCAGCGCCACCGAGCACGAGTACTCGATAGGAACTTAATCCAGCTGACGAATCCCTGATAACAAATAATGCCGAGTGATAACGGAGTAAGAATACAATCCACCACCCCCTTTCTTGTCCGTGAGTGTCGTAAAAGACGACTAAGGGATTATAACATGAATACAATATCTATGTAAGAGAAGGAAAACTCGAAATAAAACCCTGTACCAACCCGTCTGAACAGCGTGACACAGTAGGGCAGTTTTCCTCACATTGAAGGGGAGGCTCAAGCCCAGCAGTGGGACGTATGTATATAAGCTATGATGATGATGATGATTAAATATGGTACTCTTGTACTCTTATATGATTCAGTCACACAAGACTATTGGTATTAAGATTCATGGGCTGTAATTACCATTAACGGTCAAATGCTTTAATTGCGGTGTTGATGAAGATGGAGTGGATATCCTCGCCATCGTCATCATGCACGTCCCATAGCTGAGCTCGAGCCCGAGTCGTCAATCCACTTAGTAGGGGGTCATCCTGCTCTGCGTCATCCAATAGATACGGACGGTATCTATAATAAATTGCTATCTAATATCTATCTATGTAATAGTAGCAATTTGGGACTGAGTCTCTTTTGATGGCCGAGAAAGCCGCAGTTCCAAATCTTTTGCCCCTTCACTGCCTGATCTTTCAATATTCAGTAAGACAAACAGAAATTTGGTTATTAACCATGGTATAGCTGGAATCTATGAGGTCTAAATACCTGGATGAAGCCAAAGAGCATGGTGCAGAAGCCCTGGTGACCGCTTCAGTACTTGAAGCGCTCGATGCAACAGAGGTGTTGGAGCGGGAGCGTCTTGATCGTAGCGAGTCACCGCGGTTCACAACACCTTTGCCTGGAGAAGATAATCAAAATGAGATATTGTGATGTAGTTCTATTTGATGACGGCTACCAATAATAATCATTATCATCATCGCAGCCTGCTATACCCCGCTGGTCAGACATATGACAGATAGGGTTTTATAACGAGTTTTCCTTGTCTTATATAGATTTTATCTGCATATTATATCCCTTGGTCGTCTATTACTACACCCACAGGCAAGAGAGGAGAGGTGACTTGTATTCTTACTTCATCACCACACGGAATAACAGTAACTCTTAAATTGACGTGAGTGTCATAAAAGACAAGTTTACGATCTGAGTCAAGTTCATCTGACGCCGTTTGGTAAACATTTCCTCTGGAAATTGGCGTCAAGCATTTTGCAAGCATTTGTCAAGCATATTGTCAAAACTATTACAATACATACATTACATATAAATGCCAGGGTAAAAAGATACTAATAATTTGACATTGCTCATCAAATGTTCTGCACAGTTTTACTCTCATTGTGGTGGGATCCTAGGCCTTATAAGGATGTTAAATTGAAGAAGGCCCCATCCATCTATCCGTCTATCAGCCTATAGACGTTCACTGCTGGCCTTCCCACAAAAACGCCACTCGAAGCGGTCCTGGGTTACTTGCATCCTACGGTTCCCTGTGACTATCAAGTTGTCATCAGTCCAACGGTTGTCGGTTTGACGAGCAATGCGGCCTACCCATTGCCATTTCAACATTCTAATTCTGCGATCTAAATTGATTACACCCTTTTTTATTATTATAATAAAACAAGAAAAATTCAAAATTTTGAATAACCCCCGAAATAAAAAAAAAACGTGTGGCACTCGGGGACTACCGCGGTAAAGCTATTGCATAGCATTTTTTATCAACTTATCCAATTATAATTATTTATTTATTTTTTATTTATGCAGCATTTTTTTTCTTTGATATTAATTCAAGTCACACTTTTTGAGCGTGGTGACGGATAAGAAAATAAATGTACTATATGTATAACAATAAAGGCGGTTTGGATTACCACTGTCGTCCGTTGAAGATCGTTGGGACCGTTAGAAAACGCGCGAAAACACTTTTGTGACGTAAGCTACGCAAAGCGGTGGCACGTGTGCGCACCGAGACGGACGAACGCAGAATGTGTCGACGACCGTACGCTCGGCCGAGCAGCCGCCACCCGCGTACCATGTAGTTCGTACCATATAGCTAGCTACATGGTAGGGGGGTGTGAGGTTTTATTTTCGTTACGGAATTTCTTGATTCGGTCGCCGCGCCAAGCCCGCAATAAAATCTATGCAATAGCTTAAAAAGAATTGCGTTCCCTTCAACAGGGATTATCAAGTAATTGTTATTTAACGATTATACTGGCAAACGTGAAGCACTTAATCGAGTAATCATACGTCATTACATCACTTTGGAGCTGATACTCTTACACTGCTGGACTGATATTAACCAAACATAGCTGAGAACCTCCGCAAGAAAACTTTTAAATGATAAATCCGCATCGAAATAGGTCCATCTGTTCGAGAGCTACAATGCCACAGGCAGACACATACACAGACATAGACAAACAGACATCGACGTCAAACCCTATATAACACCCCTCTTTTTACGTCGGAGGTTAAAAAAGGCATTCTACCTATAGAATAAAACATAAATTAAAATATAAAACGTCTATATTTACAGTTAAAGTTTTACCATTTATTCTGTTAAACACATTCTCTAAACGAGTGAAATTAAATTTCTATTATTTGTACTTTTAGAAATATTCGAAGCGAATGAAACTCGGTTTACGAATGAAAGCAAAATACAAAACATTTCAATGCTCCATAACATTTCTCTAACGAGAAGGTTCGCTGTTCGTACGACCGCGCGCTATATAATTGCGGTCTTAGCTCGCTTACAATGGTAAACTCTTCGAAGAGAAAATATATATTTGTATTTGTATTATAACGTTTAAATTCTATACAATAAATGCACAATAGAAAAGCTAAAACATGAGTTTCTTAAGAAAATTTTTATATATATATTTTTTGTGTACGTGTGTATGTCACTGAATTCCTCCTAAACGGCTGGACCGATGTTGATGAAATTTTTTGTGTGTTCAAGGGGATTCGAGAATGGTTTAAATCCACAGTTGGACCCAGCAGGTGGCGCTGCTGTCGAAGAAGAGTTTCTTTTATTTTATTTGAACAAAAGAACGTCTGTTGGGTCAACTAGTAGGTATATAAATAAACATTTATGATGGTAACCATAACCGATCAGGTTAAATTCTGTAGTAATAAAATTAAGGCTCTCAGTGAGGATGACGGAGTAAAAATACAGTTCATTACATTATTCCTTTTCCATAGGTATGTTACATATTATATATTAAAAGTCGACTAAGGGATATAAGCTAAAAAGCTTAGAATAATAACGTATAAAACGATAGTGTCGGTACTTCGAACGTTCGAAACATGAATCTAAAAATACTACACGCGCGCAGACGATTACACACATACAGACGCACACCACTATACAAATTATGAAATCAAATTTTATTTTTATTAACATAAATCGTCGAAATACTTTTAAAAGTAATGTGAAAAACATTTTTATGTTTTTTTAAATGTATTGTGACACCATTTGAATGCACAAATCGTCATAATTACCTATTTATTTTTTAAGAGTTGCGTACATACGTGCAGTAAGGTCACTGGACCTTGTACATTACGAAACTGTTCCGACGTAAGCTCTATTAGGCTCCAATTGAAATGCTTCACTTTTTGTGCGCGAACTTACCTTCTATACGTTATTATTTTAAGCTCAAAAGATAGTTTAAAACGATATCTTAACCGTATAGCTAACTTTAATTAAAATGTAAAAAGAAAAATTTCCATTTTCTTAATATCACTGAGAGACAAGGCTTAATTCCTAGATTATTTTGGTTTATGCACGATACTATAAGACTATAATTTGATAATAGGCGAAGCGGAAAGCGTATTACTAATTAGTATTATAGCGTAGGAGCTATCGATACTCATGATGATAGATGGTACATCATCTCAGCCTATATATATGTGTGAATATTAAATTTAGGCCTCCTTCACTATGGGAGGGCATTTCAACTACTAAACCACGCCCATCCGACGTGTTAGTACAGGATTTCATTTTGAGTCTTCCTTCTCCTATATAGATATTGTATACATATTATACCCCTTAATCGTCGTTTAAGACAACCAGGGACAAGATATGGGGGTGATGAATTGTATTCACTTTCTGTCATTACACGAGTAAACTGATGCTTATGAACTTAAGAGTATATTCAGATTATATATCTATACCAATAAATAAAATTGGAGGGTCTATTTGTTATGTCAAAATAATAGGCCTTTTTCATGCTCACACGGTTATTTGCACGACACCTATGCCTAAAATAGCAATTAAAAAATTTTTGTCTATCTGTCAGTGTGTAATATCAGGGCATAAACTAGGCTATATTTTATCTCGGTATTCCCACGGTAACGAGAACTACGCGGGTAAAACGACTATAACCTATAACCTATAACCGAAGCGAAGCGAGGGCGCATTGCTAGTTTATTCTATTACTAGCAACCCGCCCTCGCTTCGCTTCGGTTTTAGTTGTATTATCCGCGTAGTTCCCGTTCCCGTGGGAATACCGGGATAAAATATAGCCTAGTTTACGCCCTGATATTATAGCTTTCCATTGGTGAAAGAATTTTGAAATCGGTCCAGCCGTTTTGAAGATTACCCGGAACAAACAGACAGACAGACAAATTTTTTTTAATCTGTATTTTAGGCATAGGTGTCGTGCAAATAACCGTGTGAGCATGAAAAAAGCCTATTATTTTGACATTACAAACAGACACTCCAATTTTATTTATTGGTATAGATAAATTGGTCTGCTGATCGTCCCGCTACCCGCTCTGCTCAACGCGTCGCTAATATAACATGAAACTAAACGTATTTTTGTTTAATCTTGCTGCCTTGTTATTGCCTAAGTTAAGATCTTTACCGCCTTTGTGAAGACTTGATCGAGTCTTGTATATAAATGTGAATAATTAATACGTTTGTTTGTTTATGACCCTTTGTAGTATCAAATGGGAGCAATTCAAACGGATACTGAATTGAAATTAAGGGACTCTGTCAAGGTCTGAGTACCTAGTTAAATATTGAGATGGTAAAGGTTCGAGTGTTGATGTATATAATAGCAAAATATATACTTAGATACTGAGAGTATCTTTGTACGTGTATTTCTTGTATACGTGTGTATGTTACTGAACTCCTCCTAAACGGCTGAACCGATGTTGATGAAATTTTATGTTTGTTCAAGGGGATTTGAGAATGGTTTAGAATATTTGATCAGAACAACGTCTGTTGGGTCAGATATTAGAAATTAGTAGAGATATTTTCTTCTTTTCGTTTGGTGACGGAGTAAGAGTAGAATTCACCATCCCCTCTTTTCTCCGTGGGCATCGTGAAAAAAAAATGCAAGAGAAGAAAAACTTGAAATTAAACTCCATGTGAACAACACATCTCTCCAGCGTGGTCATCATCATCATCATCATCATTTCAGCCCATTGCCGTCCACTGCTGGACGTAGGCCTCCCTCATGTTGCGCCACAATGTGCGGTCCTGTGCCGCCTGCATCCAACGACGCCCAGCAACTTTCACTAGGTCATCGGTCAAAATGAGCCCGTAGGGTACCGGAGCCGCAGTGACTGGGGGCCATTTTTTTATTGTACGCCATTTTTGTAGAGGGGATATTGCCGTAATCGCTACGCTTGGCAGGCGGGTTGGCGATCGCAGTATAGATGTTTTGCGTTTCCCAGGAGAGAGCTGCTGCCCACTCTCCCGGTGAACCCTCAGCCGATTTTTACGACTCCCACGGGCAAGTAAGGGGTGGCGACACATGTATTCTCAACCCGTCGCCACACGGGCACCAGCGTGGTATAGTAGATGGTCGACAGCGTCAGGTCGGCACCGATGATTGCGACGAGTTCACAGCGCTGCACTGCCCCAGCCGCGCAGGCCTCGAGCGTATGGCACGCCGTGTCCTCGTCGCAATCGCAGTGGTGGCAGGACGGTGTACTCTCCCTCCTTACGACCCTGTGCAGGTATTTGGCGAAGCTCCCATGCCCCGTCAACACCTGCACTAGTCGGAAGGAGAGCACCCCGTGCCGCTTTTCCAACCACTGCATCAGCACCGGCCGGAAGGCCTCCACGGTTCGCACCCCGAACCGAGGCCTCTCCAGCCGGACTGTCCAACGGGCAATGACGTCTCGGCGGGCGTCGACGCGCCAGGCGGTGAGCTCCCTTAACGAGATCTCACCGCCCTCTGCTCGCATCCCCGTCACCCGCCGATACAATCCAGCGAGCATCTCCGCCTCCAGGTCCCACGGGGGAGTCCCGGCCAATAGGCACGCTGCCTCCATCGCCACCGTGCGGTATCCGCGGATGGCCCTGACCGCCATGACCCTCTGTGGTCGCCACAGAAGGGCCTTAAGTCGGACGGTCAAGGACCCCGCCCACACCGGTGCGCCGTACAGGGCCATCGACCAGATGACCCCCGTGTACAGCCGTCGGCACGTAGCGCTCGGTCCGCCCACGTTCGGCATAAGCCACGATAGGGCGGACGCCATGCCGACGAGCCGTGGAGCGAGCCTGCGGAAATGCTCCCGGAACCACCATTACCCGTCAAGCACCAGGCCCAAGTACCTCATATGGGCCCGGATGCTGATGTCAACCGAGTGGACGGTGATCGAGACGCCGATGGGAGGGCTCATAAGGCGCCCATGGAACAAGAGGGCCTCCGTCTTGTCCAGGGCGACCCTCAACCCCAGCGCCTCGATCCGCTTGACGACCTCTTCGGTGCCATAGGTCGCCAGGCTTACCGCCTCTTCTAGCGTCCCACCGCGGGCTGTGACGAGCGTGTCGTCGGCGAAACAAATCACGCCCAGCCCGGGCGGGAGGCTCCCCCGCAAAAAAATAAAACTCTATACCAACACGTCTGACCAGCGTGGTACAGTAGGTCATTATCCCTCCTATTGTAGCGGAGGCTCGAGCCCAGCAGTGGGACGTATATAAGCTGAGATGTTAATGATGATGTATAGATCAGCAGCTTTTCATTCTGGAAGAGATTGTATAGTTTTTCTTCTTTAAGCACTCGTTTCTATTATGGAGAAGAGTTATAACCAAAGAAAAGCATAGAAAGAAAAAGAATAGAGAGAAGTTCAAAATCTACTACGGTTATTTAATTACCAGTGATACTAAAATGTCTTAGTCTGTAGTACTCCTCTTCCACTCCAGTGTTGGGCATGGAAGCTACCCTAGCACGCTGCTGGGGTAGACCAAGCAGCTGCCTCTCACCAGTGCGGGAGCGAGCTGCTTTCACCGACTGGGACCGAGAATGGTGTGGGCTGCCGTATCTGGGGAATAAAAATTCTTATAAAAGATATATCGCAAAATGTCTCAATTTTTGATGTGAAACATATACAGGCGAGGGTGAACCTGATCATTGGCGTGGGATTACGACATCAAGCTATATGACGGAATATGCGAGGATAAACCTGATTGTTGTAGCGTGGCGTTAACGCCACGCTATATATGTAAATGTACATACATTGTCTATACGTAGAAGTGTTGAGTGAGACGGAGCGACACGATGTTGTGCGTAAGCGCCTGTGTGGTATCTCTCTCGCGGCACTGAGCTCGCATACCTTTAGTGAATACTAATGAAAATAAATATTTATTAAATAAAAATCATCATTTTCGGTAAAAAAAAAAACAAATCGTAATATTTTATTTATATTTATGTGATGTTAGTGACTGTGCTGTGTGGTAGCTTCGAATACTACCAACCCTTGCTTTGCTCGTGGGTGTCGTAAAAGACGACTAAGAGCCCTAGATTGACCCGGACCAACTCCATCTGGTACCATTTGGGTCAACGATTATATTCCCAAGGAGGGTTGACGTCAGGCAGGCGGCCGGTCATAAAAGTCATTGCCAAAACTTTTTGCAATATGTCAAAACAGATGACATATTGCGTCGACACCAAGTAATTGGGATAAGAGCAAGATGATGATGACTTGTACTAAATAATTTAGATGGTTCATATCTGCTAGCTGCATTAAAGAAAAAAAATTACTGCCCGCTGAGTTTCTTGCCGGATCTTCTCAGTTTGTGGCCGCGTTCCGATCCGATGGTAGATTATTGTATTGTGTTCAAACGTGTAATTTGACAATATGTAAGTGCCCTTAAGGGGCCTATGCAGAATAAATGATTTGATTTGATTAGGCGTCTTGAGCGACGGCTCCCTTTTTTTTTAAATGACTATTTGTCTTTGTGGGTGCCGCTTATGGTATCTGGTCCAGCATATGGTTGGAAAATGTTTATTTCGAGTTTTCCTTGTCTTGCATCTATGTGATAGGAGCGCATTGTCGACAGTCTTCTATCTGCGGTTCGGTCCGTCCGGTATAATGTCACGTCTTTTTTTTTTGGGTTGGGCTATGATCAGCGCTCCACGCTGCCTGGCTCCGTCCGGGGCGACAGAGAGCGGTATGCGGCACCATAACCCACCCATAGCACGTCGCCTTCGTCGTTGAGCCGACCACTGGTGTCGAGTTCCTTGTCTTCAGTGGGCGGCCCATAATGTCACGCCTTCACAGAAAATCGAATTATGAGTTGTAGCAATTTATTACTGCATTTCGTTTGGTTAGTGAGAGAGCCGGCAGCCCAACTTTCTGAGGGTGTTTGCGTGTGGTGGGTTTTGGTGATGCCTTTATATCACCGAATCTCATTGAACGCATTCACACTCACACTTTACTTTCTTCACGGTAGGGAGCGACCTAGCAAGTTCCATGTGCGACAGCGTCACTTACCATCAGGTGTGCTGTTTGCTAGTTTTCCACTAATAGCAATAAAAGAAATATTATTTACTAGTAACCCGCCCTCGCTTCGCTTCGGTTCCAGTCGTCTTACCCGCATAGTTCCCATTTCTGTGTGAATACCGGGATAAAATATAGGCTATATTTTGTTACTGTTACTCCCTGATATTATAGCTTATGAGGCAAATTGGCCCACTATGTCACTATTGACCTGTTGGTATAGGGTTTTACTTGGAGTATTTTTTGCACATATCCTTATTTTAGGGTACCGTACCCAAAGGGTAAAAACAGGACGCTATTACTAAGACTTCGCTGTCTGTCCGTCCGTCTGTCTCTCAAGAACAGCGATAGCTAGACAGTTGAAATTTTTACAAATTATGTATTTCTCTTGCCGCTATAAAAACAAATACTAAAAACAATATAAATTAAATATTTAATATTCCCATACAACAAACGCAATTTTTTTGCCCGTTTGTACGCGGCTCCGACTCGCGCTTGGGCGGTTTTAAGAAGATAAGAAAATAATTCTTGTATTGCACTTTACAAACATATAATTAACGGACACAAATTACATCCAGAACAACAATTTGTGAAGGCGGGTTGTAAGTCGTCCATAAATTACAATTATAAATGTTATTAAGATATTTAATAACGGAGTGAAGTAATCTCACGGATATTCTAACACGAATAATTTTAATTTATTTTATTGAAATTTATGATTCTCTATTCCTAATTCTTTTCTATTTTAGGATTTCGTACTCAAAGGGAAAAAACAGGGCCCTAGTACTAAGACTTCGCTGTCTGTCCATCCGTCTGTACGTCCATCTGTCTGTCATCAGGCTGCATCTCACGAACTGCGATAGCTAGACAGTTGAAATTTTCACAAATTATGTATTTTTGTTGCCACTATAATAACAATTACTAAAAACAAAACAAAATAAATATTTAAGGGAGGCTCCCATACAACAAACACAATTTTTGCATTTTTTTTATAGATAATTGTACGGAACCCTTCGTGCGCGACTCTGACTCGTACTTAGCCGGTTTTTTCGTGTGATGACGGCAAGAATACAATTTACCATCTTGACCGTGGATATCGTAAAAGACGACTAAGGGATATAATATGCACATAACATATGTGCAAGAGAAGGAAGACTCGAAAAATAACCCTATACCAACATGTCTGACCAGCATGGTAGTTGGAGTGGTGAATTGTATTCTTACTCCGTCACCTCACGGAGTAGTAGTATTATTTATAATGTCTAATACTCGTGTAAACATAAAAAATCTTAATATAAGGGTTACTAGTACACGTAGCTGCTATCAGACAGTTTCATTCATCAAATAATTATATGTTGATATATTTTTTTTTCTCTTTCCTTATTGTATCGGCAACAGTAAATGATATTCGATTGATATGACCCATTCACAGTGTTGAACATGTAATTGGGAAATCAATGGTTTATTGAACCGAGCCGTGGGGTAATTGTGAGGGAGACGATGGGAGGACGTGTCGATTGATTGAATATTATCAGTTTAAGTGGCAATGCTCTCTATATAGAGTTAAACATATTGTATTAAGATATGTGTTATTGAAGTGAACCTGGTTTAGGCACGTTAGAGTGATTTCATCCTATGGCATCATGATAAAATGCTCATGACCCCAAGTATTTCGGGTAAGATGATGATATTTTGGAATAGAATAACATTTATTTTACTCTTTTAGTATTTAATTTTTTTTAGGGTAAAAACGGGACCCCATTACTAAAATTTCGCTGTCTGTCCGTCCACCTGTCTGTCTCCAGGCTGTATAGTCTGTCCAGAACGACGATAGCTAGACAGTTGAAATTTTCACAAATTATGAATTTCTGTTGCCGCTATAACAATAAATACTAAAAACAAAATAAATATTTAACGGGGGCTTCCATACAAAAAACAATTTATTACCTATTTTTTATAAATAATTGTAACGGAACCCTTCGTGGGTGGTTTTTGAATAATACATTTTCTTTATAACACTATATATTTTTAGAGCAAATAATATCTCAATCAAAAATCGAACCCAGATACCCAAATGCTAAAATCCTAATGCTTATAACAGTGAATCTTACATAGCGACCACTGAAGACAAGGATTTAGTAACACTATAGTACAATAAACTATTTTTCGGATTTTATCGCGTTTTTATTTGGTTTTTGATTGCCCGAGGTTTTGATCAATTTGCAGCGTACGTGGTCACTGGCGGACTAAGATGTCTCACGTCCAATAAGTCATCGTTATTACAGAGGTTTATTATTAAGGCGGCGGAACGCCTCCGTGAGGAGCGCAGCCTCGATGAGGCGATCCGCCGCCGGCGACTGGGGCGGCGTAGTCGTCAATACTTGCGCCTCATGCCGCCCTAGCCGAGGCCGCGGGTGACGTGACCGGGGAATTAGTCCGTCACCCGCCGAGAGGCCGACCGCGTGAGGAAAGACCGACGTCCTCCCCGAGGGGGGGGGGGGGGACGTTGGTCGATGGGAGGGTACCCCAGGGGGTATTCCGTCGGGCCGACCACTGATGACAAGTTCACCCTGCTCCGGTGGTCGGCCCAACGACGGACGGAGTGGTGCGAGCGCGCGCTGACCGCAACCCACCCCCAAAAAAAAAATGTTTATTATTATCTACCCGCTACAGAAATTAGTTATTAGTTAAAAGATAAATTAGTTATTCAAAATTAAATACAAACGCGATAAAAGCCGTAAAAATAACGTTTACGTTAACGTTTTATTTATAATGTGTAATACTGGCGTAAGCACCAGACATCATTAGTAACTGTAGTCAAGCTAAATGGCAACAGAAAGGTTATGGGATTAAGTCCCGTCTTCTAGTGCCCTAAATAGTTTGGATGGGGTGTGTCTAAGCCATACTCTATAAATATAAAGGACCTGCCAGAGAAGGCGAGAATAGATTTAAGACCACAGTGTAGTGGACGCCGGGGCCTCGTAGACGCCGCTGCGCACTGGCCCTGATGATGAGCATCGGATATGCTCCAAACCTGGGTCGATGTAATCAATCTCAGTACGTGAGTGTTTTGTCGTTATAGATATTATAATAGACTAGCAACCTGCCCTCGCTTCGCTTCGGTTTCAGTCGCCTTATCCCCGTAGTTCTCGTTCCCGTGAAAATACCGGGTTAAAATATAGCCAAGGTTACTCCCGAATGTTATAACTTTCTATTGGTGAAAGAATTTTTTAAATCGGCACAGTATTTTTTGAGTCTATTCATTACAAACATACACAAACACAAAAGTAGAATTTTTTTTTCGTCTTTATAATACACTCATTTGCAAAAAAAACGGGCACCTAAGCAATGAACCATTTCAAATGTTAATATTTCTTTGTTTGATAATTATAGGTAGTTTTATCCACACAATTTGCTAAATTAATAAGAAAATAATCGTTTTCATCAGTATTTCATAAAATTTAGATACAATTTATGGGAAATAATGCTAAACCTCGCTAGTAGTGCATATGCTCATGAAGTAAAAATAAAAAAGTTTTTTTGTTTGTTTTTCTTTAATAAAGTAAAAGCAGATAAATGTTTAGTATCGAGTGTGACCCCCTCTAGCTAAAATCACAGCTTGAATTCGTCTGGGCATGCTAGCGAGTATATCCCGGATACTTGCTTGCGGAATACGTTCCCACTCCGCAGTAATCACATTCTTCAGCTCTCTGATGGTCTGCGGAGCCGGGTGTACTGATCTCACACGCCGTTTCAGAACGTCCCAGACATGCTCTATGGGATTGAGGTCGGGACTTCGAGCTGGCCAATCCAAACGACGAATGCCGACCTCTTGCACATACGCATTAACATCGCGGGATCGGTGGGCGCGAGCATTGTCGTCCATAAAAATCGAGTCTTCACCTAGAGCGGCCAATGCGGGTTGTGCATGAGAAATTAGAACTTCCGTTATGTATCGATGCCCAGTCAGTGAGCCGTTTTCAATGAAGACTAACTCTGTACGATCCATTGAATTTATTCCTGCCCAAAACATAACAGAGCCCCCACCATAAGGTGTGATTTCTTCGAAACATGCCTCTGCAAAGCGTTCTCCTTGTCTTCTTAGCACTCGCCGACGTCGATCTTCACCGAACAGAGATATCCTGGCTTCATCAGAGAACAAAACCCTATTCCAATCGTCTTGAGTCCATGATTCACAATTTCTAGCGAACCTAAGCCTGTGAACTCTGTGCTCACGGAGTAATTTGGGGCCGCGGGCCGGGCGGTGACTGCGTATATTGGCAGCGAGAAGCCTCCTCCTGACCGTCCATAGACTAATATGCACATTTCTTACTTCTTGGAGGTTGTTCTTAAGATCCACATACGAAGATTTGCGATTTCTCAATGCGCGACTCACAAGAAAACGATCATCCCGTGGTTGGGTACATGGTTTTCTTCCAGAACCAGGCCTTCTCTCGACGGAACCAGTCTCCTGATATCGCTGCCAGGTCCTTTGGACTGTCGAGCGACTAACATTTAGCCTCCTAGCCACGAAACATTGGCTGCAACCCTCTTCAAGCAGCGCGATAATTTTGGTAGCTTTTACCACTTTATCTACCATTTTTGATACAGCCAAACAGCATTAAATAAAGCTTTGGCAGTCAAGGATATGAAATTAATCGATAAAAATTGAATAAAAGTTATGAAAGTCGATGTTAACTTCTGGAACTTCGCGCCAAAAATGTAGGATAAAAAGGGGTTTTCTGTAAAAATGAACATCAAATGAAAAATTGAATTTAGAACGTACTTTTTTAAATACCACAGCATTTTTAAAACCGGCCAGTAACGTGTACAAACGATTGAAACCTTTTTGGTATTGTATCTTTTTAAATATGAATGAAAATCAAAACCGCCCGTTTTTTTTGCAAATGAGTTTATTAGTGTAGATTTAAACATGCGCTACACGGTTTCAAGCAGTGGTTTGAAACAAAAAAGCAGAAAAGCACTTTGCTGGCTACATGGTTTTTAAGTTAGTTTGAAACCAACAGTGTTCAAAGAACGTGGCGCGGATAGGACGTCTTGACGCTCGCGTACCGTATGTTCAGTACAACGACGTCATGGCGCCTTACCTATCAATACAACAAAAAGTTGGAGTAAGTTTTGCACTTTTGTGTGCAATTGAAGGAATAAATTAAAATATCCCACGCATTTCTTCTTTGTGTTTTATTTTTATACCCTTCACAATTTAAGTCCCAAAGTCAGGGCAACTCTTTGTATAACTCGAGAAGTTGAGTAATAAAATCACGATCGCGTTCCGTCAGCTCACGCGCCATTTTGTGCGCAGAACGTCGTCGCGTGCGCCTGCGCTGACCTCTGCAGCGTGACTGTCGTTCGTTTGGTTTCAAACAAGCGGCTAGATGGTTTCAAACAAGATAAAAACCACCGCTTGGCCAGTGGTTTGAAACACAAGCCTCGCTACCAAGGGCGTTTAAAGGTCATACGAAATTTGGCATAAAACATCTATCTACACTGTTTCAAACATTTGTTTCAAACCACTGTTTGAAACCGTGTAGCACATGCTTTAAGAGAGTCGTATTTATCGATCTTGCTCTCAACGGCATCAATGTAAATGTCGCCTGAAGAAAAGATCAAATGTAATTTAATTATTGGCATATGTGTTGATGGAAGGGGAAGAGTTCAAGGCCATGGGCGGAAAAATCAGATCTAATTATTCTATAAAAGCCAATAATTATGTTTATGTGGTGATAGATTAAGAGTATAGCACCAGTCCCCGTCTTACCTGTGGGTATCGTAAAAAAACGAATAAGGGATATGATAAGAAGATAACAAGAGATGCAAGAGAGGAAAATCTCGAAATGAAACCCTATTTCAATCCGTCTGACCAGCGTGGTATATGATAGGTTAATGTTCAATCTTTTGTGGGCAAGATTTGAGCTCAGCAGTGGGTTTACAGTACCTGAAAGGTATTCTCATCGTGCTGGCCACGGACGAGAAGGCACTCGATACCAGTAGCCGGCGAAGGGGAGAGGATTACCATACCAAAAAAAAAATAAAGCAGTGGAGGAGCATATATGAGCTGAGATGAGAGAATGATGAGAATTTTAACGAAAAAAATGTGAAAAATACAATTTTAATATTAGCAACCCGCCCTCGCTTCGCTTCGGTTTCAGTCGCTTGACCCGCGTAGTTCCCGTTCCCGTGGGAATACAGAGATAAAATATTTATTTATTTATTTATAGGAACGCCAACAGCTATCAAAATATCTTAGTAACTAAATTCTAGTAACATAAAGCCAATTACAGGTTCTCACGAGTAGAGATACACTAGTAAAACAAATATGTGAATATTACAACATTAAGTATGCTAAATTAATTAAATACATACATCAATTAGTTTGATTGAAAAAACGCTTACTCAATTGCTGTCTGGCAGAGGTAACACTGGTACAAAATATGTCTAATTCTAAATCAGTTTCTTTACTAAGTTTATTGAATGCGTTAGGTGCTCTCTAGAAGAACGAATTTTGTCTATAATTAGTATGCATAATTATGCCAGATAATGCAATGGGATATGTATAGGAGGATTAAAACGTACAAATCTGTTTTGAACGTTGAATTTGAGGTTAACTAATAATTCCGGGCAGTCTATTGTGTTATTTGCGATACTAAGCTAACTGGTTATATCAACAATTTCACGTCTGAACGACAAAGGAAGTAAATGAAATTTTTTACATAAAATTAGGTAATCGCTAGATTTATATTTTATTTTTTGGGTAGAACAAAGAAATTTAATAAATTTCTTTTGTATTTGTTCTTTTCTTTTGTATTTGTAAATATAGCCTATGTTACTCCCTAATATTATAGCTTTCCATTGGTGAAAAAAATCTTAAAATTGTAACATCAGAAATCATTATCTTAAAATTGGTTCGATGGTTTAAGTGTGAAAGCGTACAAACAAAGTTACTTTCGCATTTATAATATTAATAAGTATTTGCTTATTTTTTGTTAGTAGGTTGAAAATTTATCTCAAAATCATTAAAATGGTTCATCAAACATTAAAATTTATGTATTATTATGAGGCATATTTTATATTAACATAAAAAAAAAATTCTTTGACAAATAATACATGTACATATCCATTTTAATTAAAACATCCTAACCGGTCAGTCGCCGCGTATATAATCTCATAGAACTCATCAGAGGCACCATTTTTCATGATAGGATTACACACGCTCGCGGACTGGATAATCTATTGTTTGAAAGTATTAAGGGATTTTTGTATATAATATATAATGTCGAATTTAGTGTTTGAACTTCATTGTAGAGGTTAGAGGTCACGTCAATATTAATTCATTTGTCGTCCTCAATTCCATCTACTTTTAAATTTTATTGTTGAGCGTTGAGAGACAGCGTCACACCTCTCAGGATTAGATAATCCGTTACCTGCTTCTGATGCCGCCCTAGTCGATGTAACGGGTGGACAGGCCGGGAATTAGTACACTACTCGCAGAGAAGCCGACCACGTGAGGACGACGCCCTGGTAACACTGTTTTTTTGCCGAGGTCTTGAAGGGAACGATAATCGAAAAGGTAATCCAACGGAACGGCCACGGATGTCAAGGAATCGGTAACAGTGGTCGGCCTAACGGCGATGAGGAGGGAACAGGGTAGGTCATAATCCCGCACGCCACCTATCCATTGCTCCGGAAAGATTGGGCGGGGAGTATCCAGATCATCGCGTATCATAAAAAAAGGATTAGATATTCCGTGCAATTATATGTCATAATCATCATAGCTTATGGAGGTTCTACTGCTGGGCACGAGCCTCCTTCACAGTAGAAGGGAACCTCGCTGGTCGGATGCATTGGTATAGATTTTTTTTAGAGTTTTCTTTCCTTTTCATAGAACATCTATTTAAATATGATATTTCTTAATAATTTTTTACGACATTCACTGGCAAAAAAAGGGGTAGCGAATTGTATTCTTACAAAGTACCCGTATGGTAACGGCTATGAATATCAACCCTTTCATTTCTCGTGTCAAAAAAGGCAACTAAGATTTGGGCTGACGGCTATGAATATCAACCCTTGCTCGTGTCAAAAAAGGCAACTAAGATCTGGGCTGAGCCCATCTGATGCCGTCAGGTCATTAAAAATCTGCGGCCGATCATAAAACTATTACCAATAATTTTGGCAATAGGTGTTATTGAAGAAAAGGAGGTATATATTGAATCCACCCTAAGTAATTAGGATGAAAACAGGGTGACGATGATGACTTAAAAATATTGCTTAAGCGACAACGCGCTATAGCACGTTAATCTTTCCAAAGTTAAATAATTTTATAATTGTTAGGCTTGCTGTGTGGTAGCGGCTTCGAATACTACCAACCCTTGCTTTGCTCGTGGGTGTCGTAAGAGACGACTAAGAGCCCTAGATTGACCCGGACCAACTCCATCTGGTACCATTTGGGTCAACGATTACATTCCCAAGGAGGGTTGACGTCAGGCAGGCGGCCGGTCATAAAAGTCATTGCCAAAACTTTTTGCAATATGTCAAAACAGATGACATATTGCGTCAACCCCAAGTAATTGGGATAAGAGCAAGATGATGATGATGTTAGGCTTGATAAAAAGGTTTCCTAGAAGTGTGTTTCTGTCAACTCTTCCGTCATAGCTGACGACTTACGACTGCCGCGTAACAGTAGCAGCTTGTGATTTAATATGCACGATTTGACACACGAGGAAGAAGCATACCAGAATTATTTTTAGTTAGATTTCTATCGATAATTTCGTCAACAGTTCCTCGATCATATATCTAGCCATATAGAGACGTACCCTGATCCTTCATAATAGGGTACTAAATGATATATAACCGCACCTATTACGTGGAAGCTTCCCACACAACCAGTTCAATCAACAAGTTTAATTGCCAAAGTGTTCGATAGCTGGTCCTGACTATTATTGTAAATTATCGATAGATTCTAACGATACTATTGAATGGGTGTATAATTATAAGTTTAAATAACAGTTATTTCTAGTTTCCTTCAGTAATTCTTGTTTTGGAGTGAGAATAATTGAGATATATCCGATCGATGGCCCTGTACGGCGCACCGGTGTGGGTGAGGTCCCTGACCGCCCGACTCAGGGCTACTCTGTGGCGACCACAGAGGGCCATGGCGGTCAGGGACATTCGCGGGTACCGCACGGTGGCGACGGAGGCAGCATGCCTGTTGGTCGAGACTCCCCCGTGGGACCTGGAGGCGGATATGCTCGCCGATTTGTATCGGCGAGTGTCGGGGGTGCGAGCGGGGGGTGGTGTGGTCACTTTGAGAGAGCTCACTGCCTGGCCCGTCGACGCCCGCCGAGACGTCATTGCCCGTTGGGCAGTCCGGCTGGAGAGGCCTCGATACGGTGTCTGGACCGTGGAGGCCTTCCGGCCGGTGCTGATGCAATGGCTAAAATAGCGGCACGGGGTGCTTTCTTTCCGACTGGTGCAAGTCTTGACGGGGCATGGATGCTTCGGCAAGTACCTATACACAGTCACTAGGAGGGAGAGCACACCGTCCTGCCACCACTGCGATTGCGACGAGGACACAACATACGCTCGAGGTTTGTGCCCCCAGGGCAGAGCAGCGTCGTGAACTCGTCGCAATCATCGGTGCCAACCTGACGCTGCCGACCATCGCTAGGGCGATGCTCGACAGCGTCAGGAACTGGGATGCGGTCGCAGCCTTCTGCGAGGCAGTGATCTTGTAGAAGGGGGCGGCGGGTCGCGCGCGCGAGGAGCTCAGCCTCGACGAAGCGACCCGCCGCCGGCGACTGGGGCGGCGCAGGTGCGATTACCTGTGCGTCATGCCGCCCTAGCCGAGGCCGCGGGTGACGTGACGGACTAACTCCCCGAGAGTTAGTCCGTCACCCGCCGAGAGGCCGACTGCGTGAGGAAAGACCGACGTCCTCCCCGAGGGGGGGATGTCGGTCGATGAGAGGGTACCCCAAGTAGGGGGTATTCCGTCGGGCCGACCACTGATGACAAGTAACCCTGCTCCGGTGCTCGGCCCAACGACGAAGGCGACGTGGTGTTCGGGTGCGTTGCGGGTGTGCGTGCTTACCTCTGTCGCCCCGGACGGAGTGGTGCGAGGAGCGCGCCGACCGCAGCCCACCCCCAAGAATAATTGAGATATAGTGTTTGATGTAAGAACTTTATTAGGCTAGTCATATCATCTCAGCTCATATACGTCCTACTATAGGTCTTAGGCCTCCACAGTAGGAGGGAAATTGACCTTACTTAGCATGCTGGTCAGACAGGTTGGTATTGGGTTTAATTTTGAGTTGACCTTCTCATGCAAAGATGCTATATGCGTATTATATCCCTTAGTCGTCTCTTACGACATCCACGGATTGTGTCATTATCCTATCCTAATAATATAATAAATGTAAAAGTGTGTGGAGTTGTTTGGATGTTTGTTACTCAATCACATAAGCAGTTGTATAGATTTGGATGCAAATTGGCACATAGATAGACATTTCCCCTGGATTAGGATATAGGATACTTTTGTTTCGATAGAGAGTTTAGATTTTGAGAAATTTACTTTTATGCGCGCCAGGCCGCTGACAGAAACTAGTACAAAATACTTACTAAAATATTACTCAACAAAAATCATATTGAGAATTTTGTGAAGGTTTGCCTCTTTTATGTAACATCACACTTCTATTCCCCAAATAGTAAATGGGTGTAACATGTCATTTCACTATACAATCTACATAGCCTGCTGTTGCTAAATGCCTACAATTCGAAGCTTTAAGTTTGCTGCTGAGATTTCTCCAAGAAAATTTTGAAAATCAAAATAATATACATTTTTCCTTGTTATATTGATAATTTTAAGGAACGTAATAGAAATAAAAAGTTATACTCTAAATATTATTTCTCTAGACTCTTTTCTAGTATAGTGGGTCTCTTAAATCACTCTTCTGTCTCTAAGAAATGCTGTAGTTTATGCCTCATTTATAACCGACTTCAAAAAAGAGGAGGTTTCTCAATTCGACCGTATATATGCTTTTTTTATGTTTGTTTGCGGATAAATTTGTCGTTTATGAACCGATTTTGATGATTCTTTTTTGTTGGAAGGGGTTCCTGAATGGTCCCATGAAAATTTTATCGAAATCAGACAAGCGGTTTTTGGAAAATCAACAGAAATCTAAAAAAATATCTACATTATTGAAGGCGGTTTCTTTTTTTGCAAAAAATAATTATTATAAATATAATAATAGCGGCTAATAGCGAAAAATAGACTCACAGTCTAGAATCCTACAGCTTCTCTTAATCTTAAGACTTAAAACTATCTGAGAAGAGTTCCTTTGGTGCATACTGTGGCATTCCAGGATTCGTTATTGAGTGTAGAATAAAAGTAAATTAATCTTGTGAACTTAGTAACTTTATAGTCCGTTTAGAAGTCAAAAAGTGAGATAGTAATAGAGCCCATTGTGCGACTGCTGCGTTTTTTTTTTAGAAGAACGCACCTTCATACGAGTGCCGTGTTTGCCTTGCCGTTGAACTTTAAGCCAACTGTAGAATACTCAACCTCAACCCATGGTTTGGACTAGAGCGACATCCAACACAACTATGGACGCATCTAGGGTTATTTTATAAGGGCACTGTGAGAGTGAAAATCTAATAAAAAAATTAATCTATGACAGATGGGAAGTTTTCGTTTCGTATTTTAATATTTAAGCTACACAATATAGTGTTTATAAAAAAACTAAGTATTTACAAAGATTTCTAAATACTATAAATAATTCATCATCATCATCATCTCAGCCCATATACGTCCCACTGTTGGGCTCGGGCCTCCTCCATAATGGAAGGGTAATTGACCTACTATACCACGCTGGTCAGACGTGTTGGTATAGGGTTTTATTTCGAGTTTTCCTTCTCTCGCATAGATGTTATATGCGTTTTATTTCCCTTAGTCGTCTCGTACGATCACCCACGGGTAAGATAGGGGGTGGTGAATTGTATTCTTACTCCGTCACCACACGGATAATATAAATAATTATTTAATTTAAATTATTTTTAATATGAAGTTTCTTTCTCTCTTTCTTTTACCACTTATAACGGGTACCGGTGGCCCAACTACTTGGCGTCACAGAGAGGTACACACCCGGCGCTGCCTTCTTTATCACCCCGGAGGGATCGGACGGCGTGTGACGTACCATGGCTTGCCGCCATATAAAATGGTGTCTAGTCTATAACTTTGAATGGGCAGTCCTAGGATGGGAACTAGACAATAATGGGATGGGCATAGCTTAACTGATTCCTCTTCTATATAGACCTGTATTCGCAATATTTTATGATTACTGGTCTTCTGCCTGACATCAACCTAACCAACTCCTTGGCAATATAATTCTTGAGCAGACGACAATAGATATAGTTCGCTCAAGTCGATATTAAATCTCTTAGTCATTTTACAATACCCACTCGAATAAAAGTTGAGGTGGGCTGCTATTTTATTATTTATAATGTTTGTTAATTGTATAAGCAGAGGGCGGGCCGCCGTTGATTTGTTTAAGTAATTTATTTGCTAACCGCATTACAAACTCTCTGAGGCATGTATTCGAGTAGGACGCAAACAACGTTGTTCAATTTAAGCTTTATATATTATATATTTCAGTTTATATAAATTCCACTGGTTGATCTCGGGCCTCGTCCACTATTGAAGGAGAATTGACCAACTATACGCTGGTTATGCGTGCTGGAATAGGGTTTTTTTATATTAAGTTTGCCTTCTCTTGGATCAATATTACCTACATGTATCCCCTAGTCTTTGCGATACCGCGATTACGAGTTTGTAATGAATAAATTCAAAAATTACTGTGCCGATTCCAAAAATTTTTTTACTATTGGAAAGCTACATTATCCCTTTTATCCCGGTATGCCCACGAGAACAGGAACTACGCGGGTAAGGTGACTGTAACCAAAGCGAAGCCAAGGCGAGTTGCTAGTTATAAATAAAACTAGTCTACCTGTGACTATGAACGTTGAAATGTGTTAGATGTCGGGCAATCAAAAATCAAATACAAATACGATAAAATCCGTAAAAATAGGTTTATATATTTCTAATATGTACTACTCGCGTAAACATCAGAAATAATATTATCAAATTATAAGCTATTTAACCATTTCTTACCTACATAAATATTGTAAGTCAAAAGATTTTGAACAAAATAATGTCATAAACCCAAAAATTATACTTTCAATCGCCAAGAGTTGAAAATAACGTTATTAATCGAATGTCATCGTCACATTGGCTCTCGGCAAAAAAAATCGTATCGTTATCGAGATATGATCGAGACTTTTTTAATAAGTATCGATTATCAGGAACGGATGTTGGCGGGAAAGGTATTGACATGTCTACGAACTCTACGAAGCAGTTAGTTTTTTATACTTTTGTTGCTTTTCGTTATTTTTCTTACACTGATGATATAGTTCAAGTATTTTATCATCATTCCATGTGATAACAGAGAAGAATATAAACATTTTTTATTGCTATTGCTGGTTGGTGCATTTGAGCAAACAGCACACCCGATGGTAAGTGATTTTGCCGTTTATGAGCCTTTGCTAGGCCACTGCCTACCGTGAAGAAAGTGAAGGGAGTGTGAATGCAATGAGGCAGTGCAATGAGGTCCGGTAATACTAAAGGCAATATCAGAACTTACCACACGCAAATACTCTCAGAAAATTAGGCTTCCGGCTCTCTCGCGCACCAAATGAAGTGCTGTAACAAATTGCTACCATTCAGACGTCGATTTTGGGTGGTACTAGACCTCGGATGGACTGGTCCGCGGCTGTAGGCAGACGACTGTCAACAGTGTGGTCCTATCACCTATATAGAAAGCTGTTATTTTTCCTTTCTCGTTTGGCGTGGATAAAGGATTATTTTTTTTTATAAAATCTTCTCAAATAGCATGAAAAAGATAATGATTGAACAAGCGTAACGTGACCACTAGCTATTTGCTATAATATATAATCTTTTCATTTCCCTTAACCACATTGAAGGAAATAGAGTCTCTCCATAGGGGCCAAAAGCTTTTTTAGATTTTCTTTAAAGAGAACGTTTTTTTGGGCGTGCTAGGGTCGCACACGTGCTATTTGGAGTGGCACAGCGTCTTCTACACCAGCCGACTAGGGGACGGTGTACGAACGCCCATGACGTGCGGTGTCTCACAGGGGTCGGTCCTCGGTCCCCCCTGTGGAACATCGGCTACAAATGGATGTTGAAAGGGAGTCTCCCACCCGGGCTGGGCGTATTTTGTTATGCCAACGACACGCTAGTCATAGCCTGTAGTGCGACGCTAGAGGAGGCGGTAAGCCTAGCAATTCTCGGCACGGTGGCGGTATTGGTGATTCTGGGAGCATTTCCGTCGACCTGCTCCGCGGTTTGTTGGCGCGGCGTCCACGCTTTCACAGCTCATGCCGAATGTGGGCGGACCCGCTATGTGCCGACGGCTGTATGCGGGGGTCATCCGGTTGATGGCCCTGTACGGCGCACCGGTGTGGGCGGGGTCCCTGACCGTCCGTCTCAGGGCTCTTCTGTGGCGTCCACAGAAAGCCACGGCGGTGAAAGCCATACGCGGCTACCGCACGGTGGCGACATAGGCAGCGAGCCTCCTGGCCGGTATGCCCCCGTGAGACCTGCAGGCGGAGATGTTCGCTGGACTTTACCGGCGGGCGTCGGAGACGCGCGCTCGCGGCTTCATGGTCTCGATGAAGGAGATTGCCACCAGGCGGGTCGACGCCCGCCAAGACGTCATTACGACTGGAGAGGCCTCAGTACGATGTCAGAAACGTCGAGGCCTTCCGGCTGGTGTTGATGGAGTGGTTGGCGTGAACGCACGGGGTGCTTTCCCTCCAAATGGGTGAGAGTACACCGTCCTGCCACTACTGCGATTGCGACGAGAACACGGCGTAGAACACACTCGAGGTGTGTGCCGCGTGGGCTGAGCAGCGCTATGATTATGCCATCGGTGCCGACCTGACGCTGCCGACCATCGCTAGGGAGACATTCGGCAGCGTCAGGAATTGGAACGCAGTAGCCGCCTTCTGTGAAGCAGTCGTCTCGCGGAAGAAGGCCGAACGCCTCCACGACGATGCAATCCGCCGCCGGCGACTCGGGCGGTGCAGGCACGAGTATCTCCTGCTGATGCCGTCTTAGCCAAGGGAGGCTGTGGGTGACTGGACCAGGGATTTAGTTCGTCACCCGCAGAGAGAGTGACCGCGCGAGAGCGACCGACGTCTCCGAGAGGGAACGTCGAGAGGAGAGGGTACCCCACGACCGGGGTATTCCGTCGGGCCGACCACTAAAGATCAGTTACTCTGCACCGGTGTTCGGCCTTACGACGAAGACGACGTGCTATGGGTAGGTCATGGGGCGTGCGCCGTCCCTCCGTCGCCCCGGATGGAGCCAGGCGGCGGGTGCGCTAACCATGGCTCCCTACAACAATTTATGGATTACATAAAGTGTTTGAACTATCATGGTCGTACCCGGTATGACCATACCTGCTTATAAAACCCAAAAAATATTTCTACTTCAGTCAAAGTTCGAAACCACACAACCGATCTGCTCTGAACTGATTCCATTATGAAATCAATGACTCGAACTCTTAGAATAATAACGTATAGAAGGTAAGTTCACGCTCAAAAAGTAAGGCATTTCAATTGGAGCCTAATGGAGCTTACGCCGGAACCGTTCCGTAATGTACAAGTTATTGTACTGCACGTACGTACGCAACTCTTAAAAAATAAATTGATAATTATGACGGTTTGTGCATTCAAATGGTGTCACACCACATTTGAAAAACTTAAAAAGGTTTTTAACATTACTTTTAAAAGTATTTCGACGATTTATGTTAATAAAAACAAAATTTGATTTCATAATTTGTATAGTGGTGTGCGTGTGTACATGTGTAATCGTCTGCGCGCCATTAGTATTTTTAGATTCAAATTTTGAAAGTTCGAAGTATTGACATTATCCTTCTATACGTTATTATTCTAAGTTTAAACTACTAAAAGAATGCAATCGATAGCCGAGAGTGCTATTTTTGTGAAATAGTACCAAACACTGCGATATCAAACATTCCGTATGGTGACGGAGTAAGAATATAGTTCATCACTCCCTATTACCCGTGGGTGTTGTAAAAGAGATACGATAAGATAATATCCGCGCAAGAGAAGGGAAACTCGACATAAAATTCTATATCAACAGGTCTGACCAGCACGGTATAGTATAGTCCGTGTGGTGACGGAGTAAGAATACAAATCATCACTCCCTTTCTAACCCGTCGATGTCGTAAAAAACGGCTAAGGGATATAATATGCATATAACATATATGCAAGAAAAGGAAAACTCGAAATAAAATCATATCCCAACCCTTCTGACCAGCGTGGTAAAGTAGGTCAATAACCCTCCTATTACGAAGGAGGCTCGAGCCCAGTAGGTATATGATATTTGGCTGGGACGTATATGAGCCGAAATGATATACGATGAAATCTCTGAGCAATAGTTTTATTACATCCCAAAATATAGTTTGATTTCGGATATATATATTGGAAAGTATAAAATCAATAACGACATGTGTATCGGTTCCCAGAGAGGGTTCCCAAAGGATCGAAACCCTCGGGCCGAGTTAACAGAACACTTTCCGACCTAATAACTTTTAAAAGTATTTCTATCTACGTTACTAACAATCTATACAGATATAAATTCTCAGAAATGTTATTATTTGATCACAAAAAAAATCAGCTACATTTTATAAAGGTTGGGATTTATAGGTTCTTGATAGTAAGATATATTTTTAAGCAACAGTTATATATTTAAGAAATAAAAGTTGATAACTTACCTTAAGGGTGTAGATCGTGAAAATCACCGAAAAGAGTGTTACGATTTTTCATATTTAACCTATTTACATATGATTGATATCAATGATAATTTGTATATATTACAATCAAAGACCAATAAGTATGTTCATGCTTATATTAAACTCTTAAACCTAATAGTTGTTATATAATAAACGTCAACAAACGCACAAAATTGAGTAAAAATGCAAAAACATGACTTCGTATTTTTCAGATTTAACCCCATAAATCAACACAAATTGATAAAAAGAAACACTTTTTGAACCCTGAAGAAACCAATAAGTATAGCTGTATACTTCTTTTTATACCTTTACAAACAAAGACTTCCTCTTTTAAAGCCCTAAAATCTAGATATATTTTAAGGTAAAATTTTCATACACAAATGTATGGGATAATGCGTTCGTTTCATTCGTGCAATCTCAGTGGTCACTACGGCAGTTCCTTTCTGTAAGTGGACGTGACACCACGTTTGTCGTCTGCAGACAGCAGAATTACGTATTGTGAATTTGTGTTTTTTGTAAAAAACTGTAAGTATAACATTTTTATAATTAATTTATTTTTAGTTAGTAGAAAGTATCGATATAATGAATGTCTGAAAGAAAACCATGATGGAACTAGATATAAATCGTAAAAAATACAATATCTACACTAATAGGTATTATAAAGAGGAAAGATTTGGATTTTTGTATGTAACGAATAAACTCAAAAAGTACTGGACCGATTTTAATAATTCTTTTATCATTCGAAAGCTACATTATCACTGAGTAACATAGGCTATTTTTTTCGCAGGACTGATTGAATTTGAGTGTCATGCCAGAGAAAAGAAAGTTTTGTACGCATTATAAAAATATGAAAGCCAAAAGATCTCGGAATAAAATGTAAGTTCCTCCCTACTTATTTATTATCGCATTTGAACAGGGTACATTACAAAGCTAATACAATATGTCATATGATTTAGATCGCCCGATTCAGACATATACCTACAATAACATGTAAATATTGGTTTGTATTATCTATATCTATACTGATAAATAAAATTGAAGTATCTGTATGTAATATCAAAATAATAGGACTTTTTAAAAAAAAAAAGGCGATACGGAGTTCGCCGGGTCGGCTAATATTGTCTAAATATCAAATTGTGGAAATAGGTAGGCGACAGCGCAACTTTGTCGACATACCTATACCTATACCGCCAAACAGACGCGAGGCGCCTAGCGTCTGGCTTAGGGTTGTACAAAATAAATAAAAAGTGGATAATATTGATGAATAATATTTCCAGTATTGAAAATAAAGAAAACCTTGGGGCCGAGACTCTGAGCAACAATGCTACGCGCTGTATAGAGGTAAGTTGTTATAGGTAATTCTTGTAGACTTGTTACATAAATAAACAAACTACTTAGTTAGTGATGGGCGAAGACAAAATCTCAATACCTACCTATAGATTTTTTCTTGCAATATTTATTATTTTCATCGAGAGACAAACACCTTAGTACCGAAATACTTCTCAATTACTTTCTCAAAAGAAAATTTACGTTCAAATAGGTGACGTCATAAAAAAACAATACCTAATGCGTAAAGAAATTCTAATTTCTATTCATCAGGAACCTAATATTGTATTAATTCTTTTGCATTTTTTTAAATTTTTAATTATTTTTTATAAAAAAAATCAAGCCATTATCTTTCTTTACAGGAACTAGTTATTGAAAACGACCAAGAGGGAAAGGTGGATGAAATGGAAGTTGGGCGTAGAGTTGTAGACGTTTCTTTTTTTTTTAAAGCTCTTCAGGCCATAGGGGACCACGGTCCAATGGATTGTAAGTTAAGTTACCTCAGTATAATAGGTGAAGTAAAAGTTGGTCTGGACTCAAAACTCATCATGAAATGTAGTATGTGTAGTATGAAATTTACTGTGTGTTTGATTGAAAAGAAAGAAGATAGAATGGAAGTGAATCATCAAATTGTATCTGGTATCATATCATCTGGTGGGAGCTACTATCAGTTAAAAACATTAACTGCCGCAGTAGCCCTACCAATCATGTCACCTTCATTATACAATGAAATTAATAATACGGTTTGCGATTGGTGGGAAAAGACAGCAGCACATTCCATGGCAGAAGCTGTCAAGGAAGAAGCGGAGTACGCAGTGTCTATAGGTAGTGTTGATAAAAATGGTACACCATTAATATCTGTTGCTGTTGGCGGTTGTTGGAGCAAGAGATCTTATGGTAAGAATTTTTCCGCCTTGTCCGGCGCAGCTGCGATAATTGGCATTAAAACTAATAAAGTATTGTTTTTTGGAGTTAAAAATAAATACTGCGTAGTTTGTGCACGAGCCGCAAAGAACGACAGTCAGCCCTCGGAACACCGTTGTTTCAAGAATTATTCGGGATCATTTACCGGTATGGAATCGACCATAATAGTTGAGGGGTTTAAACGTTCCATTGTTGATCACGGTGTAATTTATAATAAATTTGTAGCAGACGGCGATTCCAGTACTTATAAAAAAATATTAGATTCGCGACCGTACGGTAATTGAACAGTAGAGAAAATTGAATGCAAAAATCATCTTTTACGAAACTACTGCAATAGCTTGGAGAAACTGTCGAAAGACACTAACTATCCTTGCGAATTGCGGAAATTCCTAAAAGAAAGGTATTTGCGTTTAAGAACGGGTGTAAAAGGCGCTATTAAATATTGGGGCGATCAAAATCAGTCACTCGAAGAAAAAATAAAAAATCTTAGTAAAGATATCCTAAATGGTCCACATCCGTGTATCCGTGTGGTGACGGAGTAAGAATACAATTCGCCACTCCCTATCTTGCCCGTGGATGTCGCAGGAGACGACTAAGGGATATAATATGCACATAAGATCTGTGCAAGAGAAGGAAAACTCGAAATGAAACCCTATACCAACATGTCTGACCAGCATGGTATAGTAGGTCAAATTCGCTCCCATTGTGGAGGAGGCCCGAGCCCAACAGCGGGACGTATGTGGGCTGCGATGAAATGGTCCACAACACGTATTTGGTAATCACCAATATTGCAAGGAGTATTTCTGTAGACCTGATACTCGTCGAATAGAACCTGTTGGGTTGCTTCCAGCAATTGTTGGATGCGGATTAATGGACGCGGTACACATTTTAAGTAAAAGACTGTCATATCATTCTAGAAGTTTAATTCATAATTGTACAAGTAATATAGTTGAAAGTTTTAACGCAGTGATTGCCAAATTAGTAGGGGGTAAGCGTGTAAATTATTCTTCCCGTGGTTCTTATGCAGGCCGATGCGCAGCTGCTGTTGTGTCTTTTAATACAGGATCGATTCATAGTAAAACTCATGAAGTAATATTTAAATCTAGTCCTAATCCTTTGATCGCGAAAGTGGAAAATTGTAATCGTAGAATCCGTTTAATTGCTAAACCTAAATTAAGATTGAAAAAGAGCCACAGCGCTGTATCGAAAGACGCTCACTATGGACCAAACTGCGAAAAACCTGATCTGAGTCCAGAATTATATGAGAAAGCCAAGTCATCTTTTTTAGCCGATTTAAAGTTGTCTTGTGCTGAAAGAGAGGAGCTTGAAAGGTCGACCCATTTGCAAAGAAGTAGTTCTGAGTGGATGAGTACAAGGAAAAAATTACTAACCTCATCATCGTTCGGGGAAGTTTGTAAAAAACGAGAGAGCACAAGTTGTGCTGTTCTTGTTCGTAAAATCGTTTATGGTAGTAATATCTCCAGTTTGCCTGCTGTGCGGTACGGTATCGAAAACGAAGAAACCGCAATTAAACAGTTAGAAATTCAAGAGAATATTAGTATACAAGGTTGCGGTTTGTTCGTCGACGATCAATATGAATTTCTTGGTACTACACCAGATGGCATTTATGCAAACGGTTTAATTGAAATTAAGTGCCCACATTCTTTAGCTGGCATGACTCTTGATGAAGCAATGGCCAAACATACCTTTTGGGTTAAGGACAAGGCTTCCAAGGGTTATGTCATAAATAAAAATCATAACTGGTATTTCCAAATTCAGGGACAGGTACATATTGCTAAAAGAAACGTTGGCATGCTTGGCATCTGGTTTGGTGCTACTGTACCTATGAAAGTTTATATTATAGAAAAGGACGACAAATTTTGGGAGGAGAAAATGGAGATGAAATTAGTTAGGTTTTATTACGATTGCCTACTTCCAGAATTAGTTGATCCTCGGCAGTCACGAAGCATGCCCATTCGTGACGCGCCCAGTATCATAGAGGCTATGAAAGAGAGGAAAGAAAGAGCTTTACGTGTTATGAAAGAGAAGAACGCCTAATGATTTTGAAAGATACAGGTAACTTAACTACCCAGCCAGTCGATTCACGTAAACACGCCAGTCCAAAAGTCGTTTTAACTTAGGAACTTAGAAATCGCCTTTTGGTTTTCTGTTTTAAACGCACTTACTTATCTAGTCTTGGATTGTCATAAATCTTCCAATAGCTCAATTACTATACAATTTCTGAGTTACCTGGTGTAAAGAATCATAAAAATTGGTTCAAAAATACAGCGAATTGAGAATTCTCCTTTTTTTAAATCGGTTAAAAGGGCTAAATTTGCAAAAAACGAAGTGACGTCACTGCGCTACGGTTTTTATTACTTACGTGAATCGGGCAGCTGGTAACGTTTTCATTCTGATAGGTTTTGTGATAGCCATTGATTTTATCATCAAATTAGCAGAAATCAGAACTTGATCCGTAATCGAATGAAAAAACATTAGAATTTTGAACTCGTATTTCGTTATTGTTTATTTAATTACATACTTTTAATTAGTATATTAATAATTTACAAACTTCTGTTAAAATTAGTAAATAAATGAATTATTTACTAATTTTTGTACAACCCTAGCACGCTTTTGAGATAGCGAGTAATGGCGACTCATATTTGTTATTTGTTATTGTGTAGTAAATAAATCATTTTTATACTTGTGTTTCATTTATTGACATTTTTTTTAAAACCCTAGGATTTTTTTTAGATATCGACGAGGTGATCGTAAACAAAAAGTAAGTATTTGAGTTTACGCAATAGGCACATTTCCTTGCGTAGAGATAAACACACTTCCTACTGAATTTGCAATTATTTTATTGAATGAATATTTTTAAATAAAACTACTTTACGGATTTTATCGCGTTTGTATTTGATTTTTGATTACCCGACGTTTCGAACACTTTACAGCGTTCATGATCACGGGTGGACTAAGATGTCTCACGTCCAACAAGTCATCGTTACTGCAGAAAATTTTATAATTATCTACCCGATACAGAAATTAGTTATTAAATATTGACCCACATTTTGATACAAAATTTATTGCCAGTGTAAGAAGAAAATGATTCTATATGAAAAAATTATATTGTTTATGGTTAGTAATAATTAAACATTAAAATTAATAGTAATTATATTTAAAAACTAATAATCTAGTATACTACCACCGGATCGGAACACGGTTACACTGAGAAAGATCCGGCAAGAAAACTCAGGTAACATGATGCTAAATTAAAGTTAATTTTGAAGGCGGCTTACTTTATGTTACTAAAAAGGTTTTAATTTATAAAATTATCTTTAGTTATTATTATTGTGGGTCACATCTATACAATATGAGCTCACGGTGTCTTGCTCATATTGTATAGATGTGACCCACAATAATAATAACTAAAGATAATTTTATAAATTAAAACCTTTTTAGTAACATAAAGTAAGCCGCCTTCAAAATTAACTTTAATTTAGCATCATGTTACCTGAGTTTTCTTGCCGGATCTTTCTCAGTGTAACCGTGTTCCGATCCGGTGGTAGTATACTAGATTATTAGTTTTTAAATATAATTACTATTAATTTTAATGTTTAATTATTACTAACCATAAACAATATAATTTTTTCATATAGAATCATTTTCTTCTTACACTGGCAATAAATTTTGTATCAAAATGTGGGTCAATATTTAATAACTAATTTCTGTATCGGGTAGATAATTATAAAATTTTCTGCAGTAACGATGACTTGTTGGACGTGAGACATCTTAGTCCACCCGTGATCATGAACGCTGTAAAGTGTTCGAAACGTCGGGTAATCAAAAATCAAATACAAACGCGATAAAATCCGTAAAGTAGTTTTATTTAAAATGTATAATACTCGCGTAAACATCAGAAATCAGAATGAATATTTTACGAATTAGAATAAATTTTGGTAGTGAAATTACAAATAAATACATAGTTGGAATTTTAGGTAAGTAGAATACAAAAATGTCAGTCCGGACCTGCTCTTGATTGTATATTATATTATAAACTAGTAACCCGCCCTCGCTATCTTCGCTATCTTCGGCAATATTCACTTAAATTACATACTATAAAAAGCATATTGATCTATAATAAATGCACAATTTATTTAAGGTACTTAATTGGATAAGGATTAATGCTGTATTGTATAAAATCACTTAGTAAATAATCATTTTTTAGTAGAGGATAAAAAATGGTTATGGTGGGTTATCCCTAAGAGATAGACATATGCCATCGTGGACTTTTTTGTTGAACTTTTTAAGATGGATAATACTGTAGTACATTATTTTGGTCTATCTCGTAGGGTTCAGCCAACGTTTGCAATATAAGCGCAAAAAAACGTGCTTATTTACGACATCACATTAGAAACCTCTAAATTAATCAGCGTTTCTCTACTATATTATGCATGTATTATACATATAAACCTTCCTTAAGAATCATTCTATTTATTAAAAAAAACTGCATCAAAATCCGTTGCGTAGTTTTAAAGATCTAAGCATACATAGGGACAGACAGACGGCGGATAGCGACTTTGTTTTATACTATACATAGTATCTTTTATACTATACATCATTACATTACAATGTAATGATAGAAAAACATAAAAATTGTGTCTCAACTACTCTTATTAATCTTTTAAAAAGAATCAACAGCTAGTTTCCAAAAATTCAACGTTATTGTTATGCTGTAAATATTCAAGTTCAATAACAATTTCTCAACGTGGAACGTTTGTTGCAAAACATTTTGAAAATCGCGCTCTCTAGGTCATTCATCCGTCCCGTCGGATGTTACATTAAACTTTGGCGCTGCGGTCGCTCGAAATCGAGATCTCAGGCCAACAATCTACACCCTTAAGGATACTAAGTAATCTTAGTAGTATTGAATTGTATTTTTTATTTCGATACCACATATGAAATGTGTTGCTTGATTTTCGTTAATTGCCAATTCTTGATGGTGTTATTATTTCATCCCATGCCCGGGCATGATTGCTTCGCCAAAACATGCATAAGATCATAAGGAGGGAGAGTACACCATCCTGCCACTGCTACGATTGCGATGAGGACAAGCGCAGTACACGCTCGAGGTGTGTGCCACGTGGGCAGAACGGGGCTGTGAACTCGTCGCAATCATTGGTGTCGACCTGTTGCTGACGACCATTGCCAAGACGATGCTCGACAGCGCCAGGAACTGGTACGCGGTGTCCGTCTTCTGCATCGTCTTGCGGGAAGAATGGACGGTCAGCCAGCGGCGATTTAGGCGGCACAGGGGCGAGTACCTGCGCCTGATGAGAGGTTGGCCGCGTGGGGCAACGTTCTGGAGGTTGTCGGTTAGGTATGGTACCCGAAAGAGCTGGCCATGGACGTCAAGGACTCGGTATGAGTGGTCAGCCCAATGGCGAAGGCGAGCGAATACGGTGCGTTGTGGGGTCGCGCGCCCCTCTTTCGTCATCCCTGACGGAATAGACGATGTGCGTCCAAGGCCATAGTTCGCCCGAAAAAATAACGTTACTGTATTCGGATAACTAGTTCTTGATTAAATTTTTTTCAGATTTTAATATAATCTAAATTTAATAATAAACTAATGAAAAATTTGAGCTATTATAATATCCAAAATTAATAATAGCGCGGTAATAATCCTATTTCAATTGAAACTCAACACATTTGACATGAAAATTAATTTGGATTTTCTGTCAATCGCGTTATTAATAAACGTGTTTAGCTAAATTTAATTTTGGTTAGCTCGTAACCGCTTGTTTTAATTGTGTGGTAGATTTAAATGGCACTTATATTAGATTGTTTTGCGAGCAATAGGCGCAGATTCCGATACTGAGTCGGGTGAAAAATATGTTTCCCGCTTTGCATAGGAGAGAAGTGGAGTCTTTCTAACTCCTCCTGTTTTTCTTTTCTAATTAAATTTGTTGCGAGTCCCAAGACAATTAAAGGCAGTTACCGGGACTGCCTGAGTGTTCAACCTCGATATCTTCTACGGATTATTATTATGCATCCTAGCTTACAAGATTTACAGCGGTGGAAATGTGTGGTGGGTTTATTAAAAAAAAAGTAAGCCGTCGCTCAGGACGCCTGGCAGATGTGAAACTTCGAAATTATTTTCTACAAGTATATATGATTTATTCATATATACTTGTAGAAAATAGATTACGACAGGAACTAATATGTAAAGTATTGAATAAAATAATACGATTTCTACTATTATTTAAAATATTACAAAGAAATGATGTTAGTTCACCGCTCAGTCGCTTACGACCTAACATAGCTACGTCTCCCTCACACACTTCTACGTAGTTCAAATCAAAAAGATCGGTTAAGAAAGTATGATCTAGCTAACAGAAATAACGACATCTATCGAGCTAAGACTAAATCTCAGCTACAAAATATATTTTATAAAGAAATGTCTAATCCTGTAATGATGATGATGTTAATGAGACAAGCTATTTCAATTATTTTATCGTCATTGGTCCTTGTTAAATTAACAAATTTTAAATGAAATCTGACTATTGAAAGTGAGTCAAGATCCAATTCCTAAGAGTCTATAACACAAACAAATAAATATACATCTGAAACTAATAAAACACCTATAAAAAGCGATTGTCCAGTTTTCGTACATGAAAGTACTGTAAGTAGGTATGGTATACTTATGTTGGAAAGTTAGAGAATTATACATTATTTTATAGAAGTATATATGCATAAAAGAACAGATTACGACAGGAACTAAAATAGCACATTAATAAAAATAATATTACGCATTTTTTTTCCAAGGAAATGATGATTTTTATTCAATAAACATTTATTTTCATTATAGGTAACAATTTACTTTAAGCGCACTAGATGGCGTTGTACAAATTTTAAATCGCACTATAGTTTCGTTACAAAAATGTACACATATGTATCCGAATTTTTATTTGTGGTTAATTAAAATGGTGTCCCTAGGCGTGGCGTTAACGCCACGCGACAATCGGGATCACCCTCGCCTATAGATGTTTCACATCAAAAATGGTATTAGCGAGTGTTAATAGTGAGGACGCAGATTGAAATACTGAATTAGGTGAAAAATAATTGTTTTACTGAAGAGATTTTCAAAAGTTCGAATTTTTGTAATGCAAGATCTTTACTTTCTATCTTAATGAAATATGTCAGTTACTCAAATTCAAATCATTTATTATGCATAGACCTCGAGAGGGCACTTACATATTGTCAATTTTACAAAATAAAATAAAATTATCCAATAAAAATAAACTACCACCGGATCGTAACGCGACCGCTACTGAGAACATCCGGCAAGAAACTCAGCGGGCTTGTCTATTATTTTAATTTTTTTTTCTTCTTACTAGATATAAATTTGTGTACATGTTTTGTAAGACCTAGCTCCAGTGTGATGCTCTTCGAACTGCAAGATACTTAATATAATTCAAATGATTATGGCTGGACCTGATCCCACAAGCGGCACCCGATCACGAGTTAACTAGCCATCACTCCCCTCAACCACTATGGAGGGAAGGAAGAGACCCGCTCCACGCAGCTACCGCAAGTAGATCCTTCAGTGAGCATGACCAAGACCATATGTTACAAACATGTTACAAACGACGAAAATGCAAAATTTCGTTAGGCAAAACACGCTACGCTTTACAATATTAGAGTTATTAAAAAAGTGTTTATTTAAAATAACAAGGAAATTACATAAAGAGGAGCTGCTCACAACCAATCTGTATTATCATCTACATAATCCGAGATTTTATAATAAGCTTTCTTACAAAGTCTATTCTTGATAGCTTTTTTAAACTTTATTGTTGGCAGGTCTCGAATATTTTTAGGTAATCTATTGTAGAAACGTATACATTGCCCCATGAATGATTTGCTAATTTTTTGGAGACGAGTAGTATGTACAACTAGTTTGTCCTTATTCCGAGTATTCATTTCATGAATGTCACAATATCTTTTGAAGTTAGCGATATTTTTTTTGACATATAATATATTTTCGTATATATATTGTGATATAACAGTTAGAATATTTATTTCTTTGAATTTCTCTCGAAGTGAGACTCTTGGGCCCAGATTATAAATTGCACGGACAGCTCTTTTTTGAAGAACAAAGATTCTATTCAAGTCCGCGGAGCATCCCCACAGTAATATGCCGTAAGACATCAGACTATAGAAATAAGCGAAATAAACCATTCTAGCTGTTTCAATATCGGTTAACATTCTTATTTTTTTTACTGCATAAGCCGCTGAGCTAAGCCTACTCGACAACTTTTCAATATGAGGTCCCTATTGAAGTTTAGCATCTATGGTGATACCTAAAAAACGGTCGATTCCACAAGGTCCAGAGCCACACTATTCATTTGGACATTGGTTTCCACTTGCCTCACACTGTCGAGTCTAAGGCTTAGATACTTGTATATATGTACAGATAATGGAGAATATAATTTATTCGACACTTTTACATATATATTTAAATACACACGTGAGACACACAGCTGAGACAAAAAACGAGGAATGAAATAAGATTTTCAGGACACAGGATTAAACAACGTTACTGAAGAAGCAAGATAATCAACACGTAGACTCTGTAAAGATGCCTTCGTTGTAATTTGACAATAACGTCATACGATAGGACATTATAGTACACAATTATCAGTGTATAGAGATATACATATTCAAGTTAGAAAAGTCGTATTCACGCGTTATTAAAGTGTTCTAGTACGTTTCCATGTAACGTACCATACTTCTTACCCTTATTATAAATGAATAACCTTCACAATAAATTATCCCAAAATTAATATTACAAATACGAGTATTTAATATTTATAGAACTAACTATAATCGAAAGTTGAAGAGCTACGAGGGAACAAATGAACGAACATACATAGGCAGTCAAACTCATAATCCTCCGGCCGTAGTCGAGTAAAAAAGAGGATGAAACAGTATAGGCAAAATAATCGTAATATATAATAAGTAAAATTGAAAATTTTGAATAACCCCCGATGCAAACTTGTTGGCACCATAAAAACGGTACCCTATAGTCCACTACGCCACAACAAAACTAAAATAATAAAAATAAAAAGAGAGTATTAAGTTCTCTTCAACAGGAGTCTATATATTAATACGTGAAGCAAAAACTTTGTACCCCTTTTTACGAAAATTACGTGGATGAACAAGTATGAAATTTGGCACAGTTGAAGTATATAATGAGGAGAAGTGCATAAAACTGAAATTTCATATAATAATCGATTTGAAATACATTAAATTCATTAAAAATCATTACGCACACTACAACGCAATCGCTACACACACACATACACGCGTTTGTGTGTGTGTTGCGTAGCAACGCTTATAGATTTTTGTTTACGGTTAAAATCTCTGGTCGAACTGAATGTCAAACAATCATAATTATGATGACAATGTCTACTAAAGATCTGTGCTTATATATTAGTTATTAGTGAAATACAGCTTGCTCAATTTACAATTATACATAAATAAAATTAAAGAAAATTGTGTAGCAGAAAAATTAATTAAAATGAATTATGGCCGAATTTCGACCACACGGCGACCACTAGTTATCAATTAAACTGGCACGCGTGAAGGATTTAATTGCGTAATCATACGCCATTACATAATTTTGAATAAGAGCTAATATTCTTACCATTTTTTTTTTTTGGGTTGGGTTACGCTCGGCGCACTCCTCGCACCACTCCTTCCAGGGCGACAGAGGGGCGTAAGCACGCACACCCGCGACACGTCGCCTTCATCGTTGGGCCGACCACTGGAGCAGGGTGACTTGACGTCAGTGATCGGCCCGACGGAATACCCCGAGGAAGCGCCCTCTCCCTTCGACGTCCCCTACTGGGACGCCGATCGCCGTCGCTAGGCTAACCTCTCCGCGGGTGCCCGGACTATATCCCAGTCCGGTCAACCGCAGCCTCTGCGTCACCCGCAGCCTCTGCTCACCCGCAACCTCTGCAATATTCTTACTCTATTGGACCGACATTAACATCGATATTTGGTTAACCAAATATAACGAAGAACCACGGCAAGCAAATCGCCTTTTTTATAAAAAAACGGCATCGAAATCAGTCCTTCCGTTGAGATACACACATATACACACACAGATAGACAGACATTGACGTCAAACTTATAACACCCCTCTTTTTGCGTCGCGGGTTAAAAAGTTACCATTCATTGTATATATCTACACACAGATCCATATATTAGTAGCAACCTATAAATATGGCAATTGGACTGCACTGAACTGTGGATATATCTATTCGGGGCTTTTATTATTTATGAATATGTAAGGCCAATCGTACCCTTTAGTTTACTTAACTATACAAATCTATACCAATAAATAAAATTGGAGTGTCTGTTTGTAATGTCAAAATAATAGGCTTTTTTCATGCTCACACGGTTATTTGCACTATACATATGCCTAAAATACACTTTATATTTTTTTTGTCTGTCTGTCTGTCTATCTGTTTGTTCCGGGTAATCTTCAAAACGGCTGGACCGATTTCAAAAATTCTTTCACCAATGGAAAACTATAATATCAGGGCGTAAACTAGGCTATATTTTATCCCGGTATTCTCACGGGAACGGGAACTATTCAGGAAAGACGACTGAAACTGAAGCGAAGCGAGGGCGGGTTGCTAGTCTATACCAATAAATAAAATTGGAGTGTCTGTTTGTAATGTCAAAATAATAGGCTTTTTTCATGCTCACACGGTTATTTGCACGACACCTATGCCTAAAATAGCAATTAAAAAATTTTTGTCTGTCTGTCTGTCTGTCTGTCTGTCTGTCTGTCTGTTTGTTCCGGGTAATCTTCAAAACGGCTGGACCGATTTAAAAAATTCTTTCACCAATGGAAAGCTATAATATCAGGGCGTAAACTAGGCTATATTTTATCTCGGTATTCCCACGGGAACGGGAACTACGCGGGTAAAACGACTATAACCTATAACCGAAGCGAAGCGAGGGCGGGTTGCTAGTATAATATAAATACACTACAAAAGTAATATAATATAGATAAAGTTGCTATAATTAACTACTACGATGCTTGAACTACTACGATGATTGAACTACTACGATGATTGCTATAATTAACTACTACGAACCGCCAGGTTATACAGTATGACTGGTAAAAGATTGTACATATTCAAGGAAACGATAGATAATGGCCACATGTAACTAATAAAAGTGTAAAAAGAAGATAATATTAATTAACTACATAGTAAACATCAACAATATTAGTGTTACAAGACTTCCAAAAATATTGTCACCCTACTGGCGATACACCGATACCGATATCGAGTAACAGTTTTGTTAGCACTGTTGTCAAGATTTTGGATATTTATTACTAGAATTACTTAAACTAGGTGTAAGAATAATGTCATAAAACACTAAAGTTATTTGCAGATTCATAGCTCTTACCAATCCTGAGATAAAGTGATTTGTTTCTAATCAAAACAATAGGTTTGCCAGCGTAAGTTGACCTCTGTCTGCGGTCCGCGACGAAAAAAAATACCTACTGGGCCGAGTCGCATAGGTAGAATATTTAACTAAAATGTAACTAGTTCAATGCGCGAACTGTTTAGTACCTACAATTGCTGACGTACGTTGACCTATCCCATGTGTCTATAACTAAATATTTTTATAAGATAATTATAGTCCATAAAATATAGCTTGATCTCTGTGACAGATGTCAACGAAACCAACGAAGTAAGTTTGAACGAGCGACATGTTTACAATTTCATTTTGTATCAAATATATTTTCATTCTTTTCTTGCCAGTTTTATTGCAACTGAATTGCAATATATTATAAATATAAAAATATTAATATTCATATCTAAAATGTACCTCGTAAGTACTGAAATACCTAGTAAACATTTTAAACATAAATGACGCTTACGCACACACTAAGTCATACTGGACTGAAAATAAAAAAGAGATGGGACAGTCGATATACGAAAATCGATAACCGATCTTTATTAAATTATTCATAAAAGAAAGAAACTCAATACAGGACCTATATCAAACTTTCAACATATTTTTTACAATTAAAACAGACAGTTACATTATAAAATACATAAATTGAATTAATTAAACATTAAAAAACTACTTTTCGTCTCAAAGTAAATGATAATATTATGTGCGCATTATTGTCAATAAACTAGACATATTTATTTATAAAACAGTCGTAATTGATCGATTGATCTAACGACCGTCCCTACTTGGCAAAAAATGATAAATGTTCTAGCAGGCACGCTCCAGTGATGACGATAATAGTGACCTGACCTTGAATGTACTCCTTTTGAATAATTAAAACAGTCAAAAAACAGTTTTTGTTTGAAAAGATTTTCATTGATTGTATTTTAATTATAATAGAAAATCACAATTATAAAAATAAAGAGCTTTATCGATGAAAAACTACGGACTTCATCGTAAGCGTGACAGCACTAGGGACAACTGTCAGAGAGATCATCCTATATTTTATGGACTATAGTTCAAAATTTAAGTACCAATTTTTTTTACATATTCGGTATCAGAATCGAGTACTGAATACCCTCATACCCTCCTTCAATATGTACAATCTTTTACCAGTCACCCTGTATAAATGCTTTGCAGCTTCAGACGTTGGATTTACCAACATAGTTTGGACAATGCCAACATTCGAATTATTAATGCAAAAAGCTTGTTTCATTCAATCTCTTTCGTGTTGGTTCTGGACACATTCCATCAACGAGTGTTGAACACCATCAACAACGCCGCAGATATCGCAGTTGGGTGAATTCGATTTACCCATGAAGTACGCAAACTTTTTTGCTGGAAAATGTCCAGAACGCAATCTACGAGTTATAATTACATCCAATCTTGTTAATTTGCTCTTGGTAACGAACCAAGGAATTTGAGGAGACTAAGAGATAAAATATGCATATAACACTTATGCAAGAGAAGGAACACTTGAAATAAAACCCTATACCAACATGTCTGACTAGCATAGTATAGTAGATCAATTCTCTTCTTACTGGAGAGAAGGCTCGAGCCCAGCAGTGGAACATGTATGGGCTAAGATGATGAGACTAGGATATTTTTGATGAAATGGCACATGACTATGTTTTTTTATTGCAAGCGGTGGCAAACGCACACCTAATGGTAAGTGTTGCTGCCGCTCTTGGATGCCGCAAGCAAAACCTTGTCTGGTACTAAAGGTCCATACAAATGACAATAAAAGAGTACAGTACAATAGATTATGGGATTGTACGCTGTCTTTGAAAAAACAAATCAAAGCGACGTCCAAAGCTCTAATAAGACTGCACAAGGTCGTTAGGAGGGAGAGTACACCGTCCTGCCACCACTGCGATTGCGACGAGGACACGGCGCGCCATACGCCCGAGGCCTGCGGTGCTTGGGCAGTGCAGCGCTGTGAACTCGTCGCAATCATCGGTACGGACCTGACGCTGCCGGCTATCGCTAGGGCGATGGTCGACAGCGTCGGGAATTGGGACGCGGTCGCAGCCTTCTGCGAGACAGTGATCTCGCGGAAGGAGGCGGCGGATCGCCTGCGCGAGGAGCGCAGCCTCGATGAGGAGATCCGCCGCCAGCGACTGGGGCGGCGCAGACGCAACTATCTGCGCCTCATGCCGCCCTAGCTGAGGTCGCGGGTGTCGTGACCGGGGATTAGTCCGTCACCCGCTGAGAGGCCGACCGCGTGAGGAAAGACCGACGTCCTCCCCGAGGGGGGGACGTCGGTCGATGGGAGGGTACCCCAATAAGTGGGTATTCCGTCGGGCCGACCACTGACGACAAGTTAACGCTGCTCCAGTGGTCGGCCCAACGACGAAGGCGACGTGGTTTTTGGGTGGGTCGCGAGAGTTGCGTGCTTAAGCCCCTCTGTCGCCCCGGACGGAGTGGTGCGGAGGCGCGCCGACCGCGGCCCACCCACAAAAAGAAAAAAAAAAAAAAGCGCTAATAAGAAATATATTTTGTCATTCGATTTGTTACAGCTGAATAAAATTACATTTATAAAAGCTACGATAAGAAAGTTGGGGCGAACGCCTCGCAAAGCGAATTACCTCTACAAAGAGTTCTTCCCTTTCATCTTTTATCTTTTTTTTTAAACCGAATGACACAATAGAGTGGTTTTTACGCGACACGGCGTAAAAGTTCGCGCCCTGATTTCTGTCATTGACAAAAGTTAAATTGTATCGTTTTCGATATTTTGTGAACGTTTTTGCATTAATTTATATTGTATAGTTGGGGATTTGTTTAATAGAAGTATTATTATGGATTTTATATTGTATTTAACTTTTATTTTTGGTATGTTTCCAACACCTGTCCGTTTTTATGATTACTAGAGGACTAGAAACACCTTATTTCACGCCCCACAGGAGTCATTCCGTGACCATAAACGCTGAGAAGTAGATACAATCCGTAAAAATTGTTATTCCATCAACATCATTCACCCTAACGCCGTGTTGCACTGCATATGAGGGAGGCATACATCCAGTAAGCCTCCCTCATATTTCACCACCAAATGCTGTCCTGAGCTTGTTACAGCTAATAACGCCCAGCAACCTTCACCAAGTTGTCGATTCACGTAATTGTTATAAAACTCGCATAAACACCAGAAATAATTAATTGAAGGTTTATTTAGAGGACTTATGATGGTTACCCGAGTATACACACTAAGATAAAATTGTATTTATAGAGATCTTATCGCGTTTGTATTTGATTTTTAATTGTTCGACGTTATCAACACTTTACAACGTTCATGGTCACAGGAGGACCGTCTCGATAAGTCCTCCTGTAACCAAACGTGGTAGTACTATTTTAGCTAGCATAATAACCAAACTATCTGTCATATTCTTATTTTTACGGAGACGTTCAGTGTGAGAATAATGATTTCTGATGTTTACGCGAGTATTGTACATTGTGGTTTTATTACTTTTATTTATTTTATTTCTCCAATTCACGGCTATCTCCCAAAAAGGGAAGATAGATCCTTTGAAAGGCTTACATGGGGATATGGATCCAACACGCAGAGGCCTTTGGAGAAATTTAATGTAAAAATGGAATGGGACATCTACCGATGACACTCCAAGTCTGCACATATTATTATTTTATTTATTGTAAATAGTTTTTTATATAGTTTTACTGTATGACTGTTCATGTTCGGTCCGCCCGTGACCATGAACGTTGTAAAGTGTTCGAAACATCGGGCAATCAAAAATTAAATACAAACACGATAAAATCCATTGATATATTTACAATTTAAACATACCTTTTATCAAATTCGTGAAGGTCTTCTGAAGTAAACTGACTGGTGACGTCTAATAGCTGCTGTATATGATCGCTGCAGACCCTCGACTTGCGTCTTTCATCGTCTCGCACCAGGATGGTGGCGCACCCACCATAGTCCAGCGACAGGGATGGTTGCTGAACTACTATAGTGGTGCGACCAGCTGGAATATTGTTAGCAGCGGAGTCCAGGGGATTGGCTGTCACGTGAACTTGCGCAGCTGATGGAAAAAAATTGGAGATATTAGATGATTAGAGGCGTTTATCTACTATCTTAGTGGGCACAAAATGTGAATACAATTTGTCACCCCTTCAGAGAAGAAAATTTTGAATTGAAACCATAGAAATCAATGATAGTGTAGATTAATTCTCCTCATTTGGAGAAGCGATGGCTCTAGATTAACCTATTGCTAATAAGTGTGGTATATTATTTTTCATATTGCACTAGTGAGTTTAACGAATGCATTAATGATTTCTGATGTTTACCTGAGTAGTACATATCTATGTATTCTATACCAATAAATAAAATTGGAGTGTCTGTTTGTAATGTCAAAATAATAGACTTTTTTCATTCTCACACGGTTATTTGCACGACACCTATGCGTAAAATACAGATTAAAAAAAAATTGTCTGTCTGTCTGTTTATTCCGGGTAATCTTCAAAACGGCTGGACCGATTTCAAAAATTCTTTCGCAAAGGAAAGCTATAATATCAGCGCGTAAACTAGGCTATATTTTATCCCGGTATTCCCACGGGAACGGGAACTACGCAGGTAAAACGACTAAAACCGTAGCGAAGCGAGGGCGCGTTGCTAGTTATAAATAAAATTATTTAACAAATTTTATCGCGTTTGTATTTGATTCAGAGTCTAATCGTGAATATAAACGTTGTAAAATATTCGGAACGTCGGGAAATCAAAAATTAAATACAAACGCTATAAAAGCCGTAAATTTTATTGCCGATGGTGGCAAACGAGCAGGCAGCACACCTTATGGTAAGTGATATTGCTGCACATGGACCTTTGCAATACCAGGGGCACAGCCAGGCCGTTGTCTACCGTGAAGAAAATACTCTTCTTAAACTTCGTTTAAAGAAGGATATATCATAGCGCTCGGGAAATACAGCAGCAGGTAGTTCATTCCAGATCTTGCACGTACGTGGGAGAAATAATCGCTGAAAACGTACAGTTGAAGACCATAACGTTTCTAGGTAAAATGGATGAACCCTGCTGCAGTATCGAGTGGTACGTTTTTATTTACTAAGGCGAATTGTTGTATTTGTGGATTATCCGTGTAGGGCCTTACTTCCTTTTATGCCTGTTTGTGTAATAAAAGACGACTAAGGGATATAATTTAAATTTCTATACAAAAGAAGGAAATCAAAATGGAAAATTCGAAACGTCGGGCAATGATAAATTAAATACAAACGCGATAAAATCCGTAAAAGTAGTTTTATTTAAAACTAGCAACCCGCCCTCGCTTCGCTTTGGTTTCAGTCACTTTACCTGCGGCGTAGTTCCCGTTCCTGTGAGAATACCGAGATAAAGTATAGCCTATGTTACTCCCTGATATTATAGCTTTCCATTGGTGAAAGAATTTTTGAAATCGATTCGGTGGTTCAAGCGTGAAAGCGTTACAAACAAACAAACAAACATCCTTACTTTCGCATTTATAATATTAGTATGGATGTGTAGTTTTCGCGTAAACATCAGAAATTCGCCTTAGCTCATACACGTCCTATTGCTGGGCTCGAGCTTCCCCCATAATAGGAGGGCAATTGACCTAGTATATCATGCGGGTCAGATCTGTTAGTATAGGGTTTTATTTCGAGTTGGCCTTCTCTTGAAGAGATATTATACGCCTTATATCCCTTAGTTGTCTTTTACGACATCCACGGGCAATATAGGCAATGGTGAATTGAATTATTACTCCGTCATCATACAGTCAAAATATCTACTAAAATATCAAATTATTATTAAACCTATTTCGGTGAAAAGCCTTTAAAATAGTTTCACTTCTATTGATTGATCGGTTTGCGACAAATTAAAACCTTTTAGTTCTGAAAGCCTTCATAAAATACTAGTCTATCAATTTCACTAAAAGCTGATAAGCTTTTACAAAATTGGGTTAAATTCAATACTGAATTGATTTTACTTGTACTATGTACATTTAGTTCTACGTGCTCGTGGATTTGCTTAAAGAAGACTGAGAGTTTGTCAACTTAACATAGACTAGAGCTAACTCCAATTGGTGCCATCTAGTCAACCATAACAATCCCCTAAAACGATTGACTTTGTTGACAGTTGGCTGTCTACAGCCGCAGGCCGGTCCATCCGGCGTCAGAAAATCGACGTCCGAGTAATAGCAATTTGTTATTGCGCTTCGTTCGGTGAGCGAGAGAGAGTCCGAAGCAAAGTTTCTAAAAGTGTCTGCATGTGGTGGGTTTTAGTATCACTGAACCTTATCGCACGCATTCACACTCCCTTCACTTACTTCGCGGTAAGCAGCGGCCTATGGTGGCCAAAGGTACATGAGCGGCAGCAACACACTTCATCATTACAAACACTTACCATCATCTGATGGTAAACCTGTACTGTTTGCTCGTTTGTCACCGTTTACTCTAAATAAAAGGAAGGTGGCTGGTCAAAAGACTATTGCTAATAACTTTATCAATATGTACTATGAAAGAAAAGTATATATTGAGTCGATATTTTGTACCAAATATGTATATTCAATGCGCTATGCATCTTGCTATACCACGCTTATCAAAAGTGTGGGCATACGCTTTTATTTAGAGTTTTCCTTCTGATGCATCGATATTATCTACATATTATATCCCTTATTTGTGTTTTACGACACCCAGGACCTAGAGAGGGCGTGGAGAAGTGTACTCTTACTCCATACAGCAAACCACCACGATACAATTTGTTCTAAACAGTTTTGGACTGGTAAGAATGGTCATCATTACTTCATTTAATAATTAAATCACATACCTGTACTTAGTCTTCTTGAAGACGGTGGAGGAACAGAATGCTGATGTGCAGACGATCGTCTTCTTGACGTTGTGAAAACTTCAGTACCTTCCAATTGCCTCCTCAATTTTGACACTTCATCTTTATAATACTCTTTCTCTTTCTGTTTATTTTTCGTTCTTGATTCACTCCCTCTTCTTTTAACTGGTTCAGGATCAAATTTAAAATGCGTTTCATATTTTGTCTGAATAGCTTTTGGACTTTTGGGAGGGTCCATTTTTGGATCGTAAGGAATTTGGATAGAAGTCGATGCTACGGATGTTTGACTGACTTGTGTTTTGTTTCTTGGTTTATCTGGTCTTCTAGGTTGGGACATGGGATCTGGAAGTGGAACATCGAACACAAATCTAGCTGGACCTGGTCTGGGAGAGTCTATGGTATCTGTTGCAGATTGTGGCTTTGTATAAGCTGGTGAATCGATGTCACTACTGTTTTGCGCTCTATGATAATGTGGAGGAGCTGTGGAAGGTGGATTATGTGGGACGTTAGGATCGTCTATAAGACTGGGTTGGGTTGGTTCAGGAGGATCAGGTTCTGCATCCATGGAGTCGTCAGTACCAGTGATGGATGTGAGCGCGGTGGCTGCAGAATCGGTGCTCGTATTGATAGTCTTATCTGATGTCGTACTGCTGCCCATGACGACCACCTATGAAAGATGAAGAAAAATAAAAGTTACTACATATTTACTTATATACGTACAAGTAAAGATATAGAAATAGATATCCGTGTGGTAATGTAGTAAGAATACAATTCACCACCCTCTTATTCGTAGTATCGTAAAAGACGATTAAGGGATATAATATCCGGCGACTGGGGCGGCGCAGGCGCAACTATCTGCGTCTCATGCCGCCCTAGCTGAGGCCGCGGGTGACGTGACCGAGGATTAGTCCGTCACCCGCTGAGAGGCCGACCGCGTGAGGAAAGACCGACGTCCTCCCCGAGGGGGGGACGTCGGTCGATGGGAGGGTACCCCAATTAGGGGTATTCCGTCGGGCCGACCACTGACGACAAGTTAACGCTGCTCCAGTGGTCGGCCCAACGACGAAGGCGACGTGGTTTTTGGGTGGGTCGCGGGAGTTGCGTGCTTAAGCCCCTCTGTCGCCCCGGACGGAGTGGTGCGGAGGCGCGCCGACCGCGACCCACCCACAAAATAAAAAAAAAAGAAAGGGATATAATATGCACAAAGTATACCCCTGCGTGGGATTAGAATCCGCGACACTGGCCGGTAGGTTGGTATCATAAACATTAGGCCATCAGTGGAGTGCATTTTATAACTAACTAGCTGACCCGGCTAACTTCGTACCGCCATAATTTTTTTCGTAAATATATTTTCTAAATTTTCGAAAATGTAGTCTCTAATGGAAGAACCATTACAGCTTAGTCGGAAAAGATTCGATCATCTTGGTCGCGGCATTGTTAATGATGATTCAAAGAGAATACCAATTACTCATTATTGATTTCTGACAAAATTATAATTATCAACATTTTCAACCATACTTAACTATAGACAAAATTACGTTTAGCTGTTATTTGTGTTTTATTATTAAAAGAGTTTTTTTTTTATACTACGTTTCATAGTGACTTGTATTCTCTCTGACATTTTATGTCACATCACACGGGAATGCGATCGAACGGCATAAAAGAGTTATTGGCAAAATCTTGTAAACACCATTAAAAATAAAAACGGGATCGGGAAAAGTATCCTATGTCCGTCTCCTGGTTCTAAGCTACCTCCCCACCAATTTTCAGCCAAATCGGTACAGCTGTTCTTGAGTTATAAATAGTGTAACTAACACGACTTTCTTTTATATACATATATAGATATAGACTAGCAACCCGTTCTCGCTTCGCTTCGGTTATAGGTTATAGTTGTTTTCCCGCGTAGTTCCCGTTCCCGTGAGAATACCGGGATAAAATTAGCCTAGTTTACGCCCTGATATTATAGCTTTCTATTGGTGAAAGAATTTTTGAAATTGGTTCAGCCGTTTTGAAGATTACCCGGAACAAACAGACAGACAGACAAAAAAATTTTAATTTCTATTTTAGGCATAGGTGTCGTGCAAATAACCGTGTGAGCATGAAAAAAGCCTATTATTTTGACATTACAAACAGACACTTCAATTTTATTTATTGGTATAGATTACTGTATTATCAATCATCACGACTCATTTACGTTTCACTGCTTGCCTCGAGCCTCCTCCACAATGGGGGGGAAATTGACATACCACGTTGGTTGGACGTAGTATAGCGTTTTATTTCAAGTTTTCCTTCTCTTACATACATAGAGACACGCCTCTTTTCCATAGCGATAGCTTGCTTGCTACGACCTTGAAATACCACTTTTACCTCATCCACATTAATTAATCTCCTCATACATGTTCTTCGGTTTAGGGTACTTTTATACTGGCGTTTCTTAAAAACGTCCCTAATTTGATCGTGGAACGTCCGCCTTAGTCCTTCCAACACTTCCATTCACATTCGCCCTAATAAATGCTCTTTGTTTGTCTCCTTTCTTATTTCTCTTGCTTGAATATTATACGCATTCATCTCTTAGTCGTCTTTTACGACACCCACGGGCAAGATGGGGAGTAGTGAATTGTATTCTTACTCCACCACCACTGTAACATACTATAATGATAACTATACAATCATAGTTAACGTACGATTATATATTACTAGCAACCCGCCTTCGCTTCGTTTCGGTTTCAGTTGTCTTGCTCGCATAGTTGCCGTTCCCGTGGGAATACCGGGATCAAATATAGCCTATGTTACTCCCTGATATTATAGCTATCCATTGGTGAAAGAATTTTTGAAATCGGATTGGTGGTTTAAGCGTGAAAGCGTAACAAACAAACTTACTTTCGCATTTATAATTTTAGTAAGGATGTCGTGTGTATGCCGCGTCGACTTATCATTAAATATACAGGCGATACCAACCGCCATGAATCGATACTGTGTCAAAGTTCAACATATATATCTTAGTGTTTAATTATTTACTAATGATATTTTAATGCCGTAACATTTGTAATATTTTAATTATCGTGTATTCCGTGTAGTGACAGAGTATGAATACAATTCACCACTCCCTATCTTGCCCGAGGATGTCGTAAAAGACGACTAAGGGATATAATACGCATATAACTTCTATGCAAGCGAGAGAAAACTCGAAATAAAACCTTATGCTCAGGTGAATATAGGGTTTTATTATCAGGTGTTTGATCCACTCCAATTGCGACGAGGACACGGCGCAGCATACGCTCGAGGCCTGCGCCGCTTGGGCCACGTAGCGCCGTGAACTCATCGCAATCATCGGTACCGACCTGACGCTGCCGGCCATCACTAGGGCGATGGTTGACAGCGTCGGGAATTGGGACGCGGTCGCAGCCTTCTGCGAGACAGTGATCTCGCAGAAGGAGGCGGCGGATCGCCTGCGCGAGGAGCGCAGCCTCGATGAGGAAATCCGCCGCCGGCGAATGGGGCGGCGCAGGCGCAACTACCTGCGCCTCATGCCGCCCTAGCCGAGGCCGCGGGTGATGTGACCGGGGATTAGTTCGTCACCCGCTGAGAGGCCGACCGCGTGAGGAAAGACCGACGTCCTCCCCGAGGGAGGGACGTCGTTCGATGGGAGGGTACCCCACTAGGGGGTATTCCGTCGGGCCGACCACTGATGACAAGTTAACTCTGCTCCGGTGGTCGGCCCAACGACGAAGGCAAAGTTGTTTTCGGGTGGGTTGCGGGAGTTGCGTGCTTAAGCCCCTCTGTCGCCCCGGACGGAGTGGTGCGGAGGCGCGCCGACCGCAGCCCACCCACAAAAAAAAAAAAAAATCAGGTTTGATCAGCATGGTATAGTAAGGTAAATGTCCCTCCTATTGTGGTGGAGGATCGAGCCCAACAGTGGGACATATATGAACTGAAATGATGATGATGAATTACCGTATGGTGATGAAGTAAGAATACAATTCACCAGAGCCTCTTTTCCCCGTGGGTATCGTAAAGATGGCTAATAGATATGATATGCATATAACATCTATGCAAAAGAAGGAAAACTTGATACAATACCCTATACCAACACTTCTGATCAGCATGCTTTAGTAGACCATATTCTGGTCTATTGTGGAGGAGGTTCAAGCCCAGCAGTGGGACGTATATCAGCTGAAATGATAATAAGTCCATTATAATAAGAGTAATTGCAGAAAATTACCAACTTATTATGATCAATGTTCATTTTTAGCACGAATTAAATAGATTTATTATAATACAATTGTGCAGCAACAGTTTACGTTCAAAAGTTAAATAGTAAGTGACTACTAGTCGTGAATACCATTTGTAAATCGATTATGTAAGGATTTAGTTCGTGGTCGCTCCGCCGGCGTACATCGATTAAGAAATTTTAGATACCACGACACGGGAACGATTCGACTTAACAATAAATTTTATATAGTTTTACTACACATATTTGTATATATATATATAATACACATATAGATATATTAATACATACTAGCAGACCCAGCCACGCATTGCAGTTGCTAATGTTTTTGTTATATTACATTTTATTAAACTATTTAAGTGGAACTGTAGGAGAACACCTGTCATGGAGGTCGTCATATTTTTTTACAAATGGCATCTATGTAAAAAGCAAGTTAAAATCGTATATGCCACGTTTGTAGGTTTGACATAGCAGCGCCTCTATTATCTCTATCTATTAATTAATTACTCAATCCAGTCAACAGATATCGCCATCGTTTGGAGTTAAAAGATAATTGTGAATGTCAAATAATAGACAAATAATTTGCAATAAAATAATATTGCGACTATAAATTAAGATGTAAGCTATCCGATCTTTCAAGTTGGATCAAACTGCACACGTTGTACAAATTTGATTAAAATCGGTTAAGTAGTTTAGGAGTCCATCGCGGACAAATAATGTGACACGTAATTTATATATACTAAGATATAATACCCATATATAATATATGTGCATAATGTCACCCAATATCGTACCTTATATGATCTTAAGGGATAATATAACATTCTAAGATCGGAAATTGTCTGAAGTTAAATACGCTCACCGCACGTTAGATATACACATACGTTTCTGGATCAAATAGGAGACATGCTGGTGAAAGGTCATGTAGAGAGTACGCATAACCGGCGAGTATGCATTTACATTATGATGACTGTGAGTGAAACAACGCCAGAATGCAAGAATCGTGGTGTCTGGTAATCTGTAGTCGTTGTTTACCCCTCTAGGCAGCAGACGTGAGGCATGAATATAAATACACTCGGTGAGCTATTTAAAGGAGGATAGGGGACGCATAGAAAATTGTAGAACAGCGACATTGCCTTCTATCTACCTTAAATAAATCTCATTAGACACATGCTTAAATAAAAAAGAGATTAACAACCCTTATTCACAGTATATTTTTATTTGAAATGAATTTTCCACAAAAAAGAATTGGCAGTAAGAAAGTTACATAAAAAAAAAGAAAGCGACACTGTTTTGGTGAAAAATAATAACGAATAAATAAACAGTAATCCCCCTATCTTACCCGTGGGTGATCGTACGAGACGACTAAGGGATATAAAACGCATATAACATCTATGCAAGGGAAGGAAAACTCGAAATAAAACCCTATACCAACACGTCTGACCAGCGTGGTATGGTAGGTCGATTACCCTTCCATTATGGAGGAGGCCCGAGCCCAACAGTGGGACGTATATGGGCTGAGATGATGATGATGAGATGATGAAATAAACAGATAGTATTATAGATACTGGTATAATATCTGTGAAATAATTTAGGTAGCCAACTATTATGCTGAGTGTCAAGCATTCGATTCTCGAGGAAGTTTTTTGTGCAATCCATAAATGGTAATTCTTCAGTCTGAATATTAATAGTGTTTATTAATTGTGCGTTTCTAAAGTCCTATATGATACAAGAATTTATTCCATAAAAGATAAATTTCGGCGAAAAGAAAGTGGAGATGATGTATTATAAGATTATTCTGTGATCATACGTATTTTAACTCCCTCCCTCTTAAAAATATCGTGGAGTGTAAATATATTGGATGATTTCACAAAATACCTTTTAAATTATAGCTTTGTGTCATACGATTAAGGGAATATAAGAAGGGTCTTTTACGTAAATAGTTTGGACATGTAGCTTTCATTAAAAAAGAGCCTGAAAATGAATGGTTTCTTTGATGATTTAGTAGATACCATTTATTTCAATTATTTGGGTTCGTATATACTTTTTTTGCTCTAGGTTTTCAAAGTTTTACCGAGCGATTAGCGATAAGGATTGTTGTCCCGGTCAGATTTGGCGGGGTGAGTCCAGAACATAGACTAAACAAAAAAGAAAATTGAAGGTAGTTCTGGTTGTACATATTTCCTAAAGTCTAAGGAATCGATACCAGTAGGCCGATGAATTAGAGAATTATATGGCAGTTTTTGACCGCCCTTACGTAGTCCTGAATATTTTGGGAGGGGTGTCACCAAATCATGGCCTGTGCGAAAAAAAGAAAGATAAAACCAAAGATGGGTTGTTAGATAAAGACTTTTGTATTACAAGGGCACATTTAAATTATTCCATCAATAAGTTTTGTATAGCAGAAATTGTGTTTTTCATATTACATATATTATATTTACATGAAATTATAAAACCGAAAAGAGTTCTTCACAAGTTTGAGAGAAAATTTTCTTAAGAGACTGTTATTGCATAAACTCAGGGTAACCCGTGTTCACCTAAAAAGAGAGACAAGTCGGATCCACCCAATTAAAAGCCAATCGTAATAATCCCCAAGTTTACCAAGATGTGAAGTATGTGCCACGTGGGCAGAGCAACGCCGTGAACTCGTCGCAATCATCGGTGCCAACCTGACGCTGCCAACCAGCGTTAGTGAGATGCTCGACAGCGTTAGAAAGTGGGAACCGGTCGCCGCCTTCTGTGAGGCAGTCATCTCACGGAAGTAGGCGGCGGAGCGTGCGCGAGAGGTAGGAGAGACTGGGTACGGTTGTGATAACTTAGGTTTGACCGCCAATAATTTTGTTAATTTACTAGTTAGTTGAAACAAAAATTACTTAAATCATAGTTTGTACATTTGTCTATATAAAAATACTGAAATTTTGTCTGAAAACATGCTGTATTACTTATAGCATCAAATTTGAAAAAAAAAAGAGAAAATGTCTCAACCGACCCCACCAAGGATGGTTGTGAGTCCCCCCAAGTGGTTGAGATCAGTAGTGAGAGACGTAAACATTCACAGAAATGGTTTATAATGACTTTTATTGTTAGGAATGCTTAACATAACACAAAATACTTTTCTTGTATATAAAGTTTACATTTATATATTAAATTAAATTAAATCTACAATCACTTCTACTCTTATAATTAATAAAGCACTGCAACATCTGATTTTACTATAACCATCTTCTTTAAATAATAATAATAATCATAAAATCACTCAAAACTTTATGTTACCATCAATAAATTTAAATTACCGTAACGTATTACAACATACTTAAAAAATATTCATAAACTGTAACATCTAACGTTACTGGATCACAGCCTTTTTAGAATGACTCGAAATAAATTTTGATAACAGCTCTTCTTGTTCCTCAGAAAATACTTTATTATGAGCTACATATCCCATACTGATGCTGTTTACATCGTGATTTGCATCGGCTTCATCATGTTCATGAATGTACCGTAACGACATGCGATTAACATTATGCATTTCTGCAGCTCTCCGTAAAGAAGTCCCACGTTTTACTTCATCATAAGCATCATTATGTCATCAGACCGCGCTCTTTCGATCTTCCGCAAGCGTTTTATGGGTATCTATAAGCAAAAACATAAAAAAATATTTGTCACAACCATTGATGTAACAAAAAACCTAAGATACACAAACAGCGTCTCAAAAACGTCCTCATAAAAAGAGCGCCACAACAAGAATTTAGCATTCTCTTCAAGTAGTCTTGTGTCGACCGCGTTATTGTATGAACGTTAGAAATGACGAAGTGTTCATTGAACAATTGTAAAAATAATACGTCAAAAACGTTAAAAAAGGATGAGGTTTCGTATTTCCAGTAAGTTAAACAGTTCATTGATTTGTTTTTATTATTTATACTAGCAACCCGCCCTCGCTTCGCTTCGGTTATAGGTTATAATCGTTTTACCCGCGTAGTTCCTGTTCCCGTGGGAATACCGGGATAAAATATAGCCTAGTTTACGCCCTGATACTATAGCTTTCCATTGGTGAAAGAATTTTTGAAATCGGTCCAGGCGTTTTGAAGATTACCCGGAACAAACAGACAGACAGACAGACAAAAAATTTTTAATTGCTATTTTAGGCATAGGTGTCGTGCAAATAACCGTGTGAGCATGAAAAAAGCCTATTATTTTGACATTACAAACAGACACTCCAATTTTATTTATTGGTATAGATATAGATGACTAAATATCGGTTGGAATATGGTGATTTAGATTTTTTTGTTTCATAATTTTACTCAACGTTGTAAGAATAATACGATGGAATTCAATTCAATTTTCAATGTAGAATAAGACATTAATAACTCCTTTTATTTTCGTCGAATAATACCGTGGCCTTTATTATTAATATAGCTTTTTTGACACCTCGTAATATAAACTTTAAAACATGCATGTAAGACTGAATTTGATTTGAAGTATGATGACCAATGAGAGGCGAGCTTCGGTCGTAAAAATTACGTAGTTATCGTACGTATTATTGTGAATACAACTATAAATTATGCTTATAAGGTTGAATTTTCATTAATGTATAATAATTATTTAGACTAGGACTAAGTAAATACAATTTGGGATAGTTTTAAAAAAACTTTTGTATGAGATTGTGTATCTAGTTAATTTGTTACATCAATGGTCGCAACCGTACCTACCCACTACATTTGTCACAACCGTACCTAACGCATACTTTTGAAAACAATAAAACACCATGATTAACCTAAATTATCTACTTAAAAAGCAATTATTTGTAATTAACTACTAATATTCAATTCACAACATAAAAATATCTGCAATAGTATATCTGTATACCAATAAAAATAAATATTAAAAGAATGTGAACAAAAAATCTTACTTTTGGCTGTTGAAAAGCAATGTGACCTCCTGCTTTTGTTTACGTCGCGCACCGGCAATACTGGGCAACATGTGTAGAAATGCATCGCGCTTCTTTTTCCCCTTACACTCTTCCCCGTATTCCGTATAATTTCGCGATTATAAAGACTGTCTCTACCGTACCCTGGCACAACAGTGCCCAAGTCTACCCAACTCCTCTACGGCGACACGGGCCGCCCGCCGCTGGCGACTCGGGCGGCGTAGGCGCAAGTACCTGCGCCTGATGCCGCCCTAGCCGAAGCCGCGGGTGACTGGATCGAGGATTAGTCCATCACCCGCGGAGAGGCCGATTGCGCGAGGGACGCCGGCGTCCCGGGAGAGCCGTTGGAAAGGGAGTTTACCCGGAAGGGGTATCTCGCCGGGCTGGCCACGGCGTGTGCTGCTTGCTCGTTTGTTGCCATCAGTAATAAAAAAAACTATTTATTTTCTTTCTTTTTAAGTTGTTTTTTACTGGAATTATATCGTTTCTTTCTATTTTTATTGACCTCTTTTTCTTCATCATGAGTGCCATGGATTTGATCCCCAGGCATACTTATCTGTGCAATCCACAATTCATCTGTACGGGGTGTTATATTTGAAAAAAGATCCATAACATACATATAATCGATTAGAACTACATCAATACTAAACCAATAAAGGATATACAATAAAATACTCTATTATGTGTGGATTCAATTGAAAATCCTCCGAGATTGAATAATCAAAGTACACTCATTCATCTTACTGTATATATCCACTTGTGACAACAGTCTCTCTGTGTTTACATAAGTGATTTTGTATGTACAATAAATGGTATGTATTTTACATAGATAATAAGCATACATTTGTAACCTAGCGATGATATGTTTATATATTATGATAAACATATTTCCTTAGCGGTTGATACATTCGAGAAAATGAATATTTACTAGATAGCAGCGGTTCGGGCAACTTAAGAAGATCTTCACGTCCAATATACCTCAATGTCTAAAAACACGGGTCTACGACCAGTGTGTGTTACAAGTGATGACTTACGGCACGGAAATGTGGTCCCTAAATGTGCCTACATTTAGGGACCACTCATCATAACAAGTTTCATCATCACTCATAACAAGGCTCATCATCACTCATAACAAGGCTCAAAGTCGCTCAGCGTGCTATGGAGCGGGCTATGCTCGGGATTTCTCAGCGAGATAGAACCCGAAATACGGAAATCCGTAGAAGAACGGGTGTAACCGACATAGCACGAAGAATTAGCACACTGAAGTGGCAATGGGCAGGCCACATCGCTCGACGAACCGAAACCACTGGGGAAGAAAGGTTCTCGAGTGGCGACCACGTATCAGACGGACGCGACCCCACTAGGTGGACCTGAAAGTTGCTGGGCGTCGTTGGATGTAGGCGGCACAGGACCGCACTTTGTGGCGTAACATGAGGGAGGCCTACGTCCGGCAGAGGACGGCGATAGCTTGACATGATGATGATGAACTAGATAGCAAATTGTAATGTAATTTTTAAAGTGCATATTTATATTAGTGGTAGGATAACACTTTTGACAGACGACTGCGTCTGTCTACAGCCGCAGGACGGCCCGTCCGGAGTAGTACGAAACTCTACTCGAAAATCGACGTTTGAGTAGTAGCAATTTGTTACTGCGTTCGGTGAGCGAGGGAGCCGGAAGCCTTTTCTGAGGGTGTTTGGTGTGGTGGATTTTGGTGATTTTATCGAACCTTATTGCATGCATTCACACTTCTTCACTTTCTTCGCGGTAGGCAGCGGTCTAGCAAAGGTCCATGAGCGGCAGCAACATTTACCATCAGGTGTACTGTTTGCTCGTTTGACACCGATTGCAATCAAAAAAGAATAATGTATTTGAAGTATTAACTTATTTTTGTTTATAAAATTACTTTTACGGATTATATCGCATTTGTATTTGATTTATGATTGCCCGACGTTTCGAACACTTTGCAGCATTCATGGTCACGGGCGGACTAAGATGTCTCACGTCCAACAAGTAATTGTTATTACAGACATTTATAATTATTTATTTATTTATTTATGTATAACTTTTGCACAAACAAACGCACAAGGCGGACTTAATGCCATAGGCATTCTCTACCAGCCGACCTAGGGTGGAGCAGAAATAATGTCAGGCAGGTGCAATACAAGGTGGTTAACGATGTCGCGTAGTAAATCAATTATATATAATTACTATTACATAATACATATATACTCTATAAATATATATAAATACATATACATACATACATAAATAATGATAATGATATTTGAATGAGTGGATGTGAGCCGTCACAGATGTGTTGACTCCGCCAGAAAATTCATGTATAATCGTTTGACCATGGCCTTAAAAACGTTGCGACTGGTAGCCATCCTGATGTCCAGAGGCAATGCATTCCAGAGAAGAATGGCTGAATGAAGAAGAGTGTATACATGTATGTAAATGTATTCTCAGTGTGGCCGCGTTCCGATCTGGTAGTAGTATATTAGTTTTGTTAGTTTTTAAATCAACAAATTGTATCAATAATTGCTACAAATTTAATAATTAATAATTACTAACCATAAACAATATAATTTTTTTCATATAGAATCATTTTCTTCTTACACTGGCAATAAATTTGTACTAAAATGTGGGTCAAAATTTAATAAATTTATAACTAATTTTCTGTATCGGGTAGATAATTATAAATGTCTGTAATAACGATTACTTGTTGGACGTGAGATACCTTAGTCCGCTCGTGACCATGAATGCTGCAAAGTATTCGAAACGTCGGGCAATCCTAAATCAAATACAAACGCCATATAATCCGTAAAAGTAGTTTTATTTACAATATGTAGTGCTTGCGTAAACATCAGATATCATTATTTTTGTTTGACATTTTAATGGCAAATTATGTCTATATTATATATTTCGATCCATTGCGATATTTCTTTGTTACTGTAACAGAAAACGAGCAAACAGCGTACCTGATAGTACATGATTCTGACGCTAATGGACCTTTGTTAAGTCGATGTCTACCGTGAAGAAAGTGTAGTGAGCGTGAATGTGTGCCATGAGCTTCGGTGACACTAAAGGCATCACCAAAACCTATCACACATTAACCCTCAGAAAATTGGGCTTCCGGCTTGCTCACCGAATTAAGTGCACTAGCAAATTACTACTATTTATACGTTGAGAGTGTGGTACTAACCTCCTGGTTACCGGACCGGCCCGCGGCTGTAGACGTGTATCGCGTATAATATAGTATAGTGTTGTAAGAAATCGCCATCACCTCGCATTTATCACAATAATTCATCATCATCATCGTCATTATTTCAGCTCATATAAATCCACTGTTGAGCTCGAACCTCCTCCACAATAGGAGGAAAATTTACCTTAATATACCATGCTGATCAGACAGGTTGGTATAGGGTTTTATTTTGAGCTTTCCTTCTCTTGCATTCTTTTTTTTTATTGTCGATGGTGGAAAACGAGCATGTAGCAAACTTGATGGTAAGTGATACTGCCGCACGCAGTGATACGCCTTTGCAATACCAGGGGCACAGCTAAGCCGTTGCCTACCGTGAAGAAAATGCTCTTCTTAAACCTCGTTTAAAGAGGTCAGGACATGTCATAACGCTCGGGAAATACAGTGTAGATGTTAAAGGCGTATTTTATTCCTTACTTGTCTTTTACGACATCCACGGGCAAGACAGGGAGTCATCATCATCTTGGTCTTATCCCAATTAATTGGGGTCGACGCAATATGTCATCTATTTTGACATATTGCAAAAAGTTTCGGCAATGACTTTTATGACCGGCCGCCTGCCTGACGTCAATCCTCCTTGGGAATGTAATCGTTGACCCAAATGGTACCAGATGGAGTTGGTCCGGGTCAATCTAGTCACCATACGGAAAGCCCAATAATTAACGGACATAAATTACACCCAGACTCAAAACAACAATTTGTGGATCATACAAAGCATTTTCCTGTATGGGAATCCAATCCACTGCCACGGTAGGTCATATGAACCATTAACCATCTGTGCAGTCGTTTAAACTATACAATTAAACAATTACTTAGTTAAATTAAAAATATCATTCTGAAAAGTATGAACGTTCATTAATTAATAGTAAGGAATGAATAATAAATGGTAATACCGATGGAACCTGACATTTGTTAGTCACGTTTCACGAATAACGAGCGAATGACTTGATGAGTGATATTTAAGTGCCTTTTTGAGGGCAGCAATCGTGTGGTAATTCAAGTGTAGTCCCTGGGGTCCGAAGGGTCGCTTTATGATTTGATAATGTTTAACTTTTGGGTACACGAAAATATACGAGTAGTTATATGTTGTTGTTACTTGTTACAAATTAGAATTGTATATAACAGGACTTGTTATGTGGCGGCTACGGAGTACGAATACAATTCAGCATTCCCCAGCCCCCCAAATTGCCCATGGCTGTCGAAAAAGACGACTAAGGGATGCGATATAAATAAAACATCCATGCAAGAGAAAGAAACCTCAACATAAAACCTTATGCCAACACGTCTGACCAGCGTGGTATAGTAGGTCTAGATCCCTCTCCTCTGATGATGTTAATAATGCGTTTTATTCGTCTTAGCACATATACGCTGCACTGCTGGGCTCAAACCTCCTTCACAATAGGAGAGCATCTAATCCACCATGCTTCATACCAATTAAGAGTTAGAAGGCTTGGTATAGGTTAATATTTCGAGTTTTCCTTCTCTTACACACGTCATCATCATCATTATCTTGCTCTTATCCCAATTACTTGGGGTCGACGCAATATGTCATCTGTTTTGACATATTGCAAAAAGTTTCGGCAAATGACTTTTATGACCGGCCGCCTTCCTGACGTCAACCCTCCTTGGGAATGTAATCGTTTACCCAAATGGTACCAGATGGAGTTGGTCCGGGTCAATCTAGGACTCTTAGTCGTCTTTTACGACACCCACGAGCAAAGCAAGGGTTGGTAGTATTCGAAGCCGCTACCACACAGCACACGTATTATCTGCATAACTCTTCTTTCTGATACAAATGGGCAAGATAGGAGGTAGTGAATAGTATTCTTACTAAGTCTTCACATATATATATATATTTCGATGGACGGCAGTATCACTTACCAACAGTTGTGCTGTTTGTCGACAACAGCATTAAAAAAGAATGTCTGAACAGCATAGTGGGTCAATTTCCTATGTATTGTAGAAGTAGGCTCGAGTTCAGCAATGGGTCTTATAGCCGAAATGATGATAATAAAATGAGTCTTAATGTTATTTTATCCAAAAATTACATGTTTGTAAAAAAGACTCGAAGCGTTCCTGTGGTGACGGAGTAAGAATACAATTCACCACTCCCTATCTTGCCCGTGGATATCGTAAAAGACGACTAAGGGATATAATATGCATATAATATCTACGCTAGAGAATGAAAACTGTCTTTTGGAAAGTGTTTGCGTGAGGTTTTGGTGATGCCTTTAGTTTTACCGAACCTCATTGCACGCATTAACACTCCCTTCACTTTCTTCACGGTATGCAGTGGCCTAGCAAGTGTCCATGAGCGGCAGCAACACTTGCCATCAGGTGTATTGTTTGCTTGTTTACCACCATTTGCAATAAAAAAAAGGAAAATTCGAAATAAAACCCTATACCAATCTGTCTGACCAGCAAAGGTCAAATTCCCTCCTATTGTGGAGAAGGCTCGAGCCTAACAGTGGGATGTATATGAGTTGAAATAATGAAAGGCTCAAATCTGATCTAGAATATTTACTTTTCTTACGTTTTACATTAAAAGGAACAAATGCCGCCCCCACCCCAGTAGGCTTAACAGGATTTGTAAGATATAAATCGATTCCAGCACAGCTAATACAAACGCTTTCACTCCCTTTTATAACATAAGTAAAATAATGTGAAATACATTGTATTCAATCTTGTATACAATATTATATAACCTCGTCTTCACTCCTCTTTTATAAACTTGGGTACTGTTCGGGAACTCATTTATCTCAACATTTTTACCTATCAAAAGAATTTGTGATCCAAGCTATAGGATACAGCGATTTTAATATAATTCAGTATGAATCTAGGTATAATATTTAGAAGTGATAGTTGTTTAAATTTGTGTAATAGATAATAGGTTAAGACAAGAACTGGATGATAAATCTATATATATATATATATATATTTTTTTTTTTTGGGGTGGGCTGCGGTCGGCGCGCCTCCGCACCACTCCGTCCGGGGCGACAGAGGGACTTAAGCACGCAACTCCTGCAACCTACCCGAACACCACGTCGCCTTCGTGGTTGGCCCAACCACTGGAGCAGAGTTACTTGTCATCAGTGGTCGGCCCGACGGCATACCCCCTACTTGGGGTACTCTCCCATCGACCGACGTCCCCCTCCTCGGGGAGGTCGTCGGTCTTTCCTCACGCGGTCGGCCTCTCGGCGGGTGACGGACTAATCCCCGGTCACGTCACCCGAAATCTATATATATAAAAGAAAGTCGTGTTAGTTACACTATTTATTTATTTATATACACTATTTATATATTAATTATTTATATTTATTGCTTAAGATAGATCATCATCTAAATATATATGATCATCTATATCATCATCATCTTTATTACAGTTCAGATACATATCCTTTTATTATTTTTATATTTGAACAGGACGACGTCTGTTGGGTCAGCTAGTCTATATATATAAAAGAAAGTCGTGTTACACTATTTATAACGTTACACTATTTATAACTCAAGAACAGCTGTACCAATTTGGCTGAAAGTTGGTGGGGAGATAGCTTAGATCCAGGAGATGGACATAGGATACTTTTTATGCTGTTCCATCGCGTTCTCATGTGACGTAACATAAAACGTCCATGATAATACAAGTCACTATAAAATGTGGTATAACAAAAATGCATCTGACATGTAATAACAAAACGCAAATTATAATCTTATTGTAATAACTCGGCTTGCGGTGGCTTTTATTTTGCGATGGCTACGAATACAACCAACCCTTACATTATTAGTAAGTATTGTAAAAGACGGTGAAGATTGATCTGAGTCAACTCCATCAGCTGCTGTCTGGTCAATAATTAAATTCCTAAAGAGGGTTGACATCAGGCAGGTAGCCGGTCATAAAACTATTGCCAAAAAATTCTGCTGTGTGTATGTGGAGGAAAAATACATTTCGTCGCTACCTCTTATGAATTGTCGCTATAGGCGATGACGAATAGATCGCAAGTAAATTTATAGCATGAAATTTTCGCGCAATGTGATCTAAACTTAACTGGGTATCCCAACATAGAAGATGACTTCACGTCCTCAATGAATCAAATAGTTACTATGAAAGTATCCGAGACAGAAATCTTTATCAAATATGTAAAATACAGTAGGTATTTAAAAAAAAATATGAAAATTAATATTTTATATAATGATTTCTGATGTTTACGCGAGCACTACACATTGTAAATAAAACTACTTTTACAAATTTTATCGCATTTGTGTTTGATTTATGATTGCCCGACGTTTCGAACACTTTACAGCATAAAACAAACACAAACTCAATAAAATCCGTAAAAGTAGTTTTATTTACAATTAATATTTTAATTTTTTGACCTAATTGTTCTTCTTGATCTTCGCTTTTTTATGTGGTGGCGGAGTAAGAATGTTACTAGTATACTATATCCACAACAATGCTGCCCGTGGATGTAGTAAAAGATGATTAAGGGATATAACCGCCATATAATATGCAAGAGAAAGAAAACTCGAAAAGAAACCCTTGTGATCAGTGTGGTATTGTAGGTCAATTTTACTCCTATTAAGGAGGGGGCTTAAGCCCAGCAATGGGGCGTATATGAGCTGTAATTAATTTTAGTTTTTCGTAAATTGGCTGCACTGGACTATTCAAACTGAACAGAACAGCCAAGGTTGGACTAATAAAAGGGAGGCCTATGCCAAATAGGCGATTTCGATAACTTAAAAATAAGTTTAAGATTAGTACTATTAAGACTCACCCACCTTCTTCTCCACGGGTGTCGTAAAATATGACTAAGGGATATGATATGCAAATAATATTTATGCAAAAGGAAAAACTCGTAATTTGAAAATTAAATTTTAATTAATAACTAGTCAGGTCAAATATTGAAGTTCAGTAGAAAGATGATCAGTTATTTGTTTTGGATAAATCTATCGATTATTTAAATTCATTAAGTCACATGATTAAGTAGCAAATACTTAAAAAAAAAAGGTAAATAGTATGGTTTTATGAAACGTCGGTAAAAGTGAAACTTTTTTTCGTATTACAAAAAAATAGCAACATTTACATTAAACACGGATAAAAAAAAAACAAATAGCGTGGAGCACCGGCAATAATGAGTAATTGTCTATACACTACATGGTCAGCTGATGCGAACCATAAGCGCCGCCATATTGGCCTCGGCTGCTCTGTCAAACGCCTTTCACTTTACCACTACTCCGTGGCCGACCGTCACGCGACATGCAATAGATGAACGAAAATGTTTAAGGTGATATAATAAAAGTTTCACTTCAAAAATAAATATTGTTGTAAATTTAATTAAGAACCTTCTAATAAATGTAAAACCCGTTTAAGACGATTTCGAAGGGACCCGACCAAAAACGTGTCTTAGGCGTGAAAGCATATTATGCGAGAAAGGGGAAAAACGTGGCATTATTATTTATTATATAATTATATTCTATAATTATTTTGAATACCTACGTATTGAATTTTTTTCATTTCAAAATCACCTAAAATAAAATAATGACTTATTTTAGTTTGACAAAAAGATTTTGAGACATTAGTAATTACAAGATTTTCAACGTAATTTAATTTTCGCAGTGCGTTTTCGCTTTGATTCAAAGAAATTACATAGCGTCTTAAATCATTAACTGCTGATAATGCCTGGGCGTGTGACAAAATCGGAGTTGACTCAGCTTCTTCTTGGTCATTATCACTTAGGGTCGCTCGACAGTCGTCACTTTATCAGTCGCTGGCCGCTGCCGCAAGGGGTAATATGTGTATTTGAGTGGCACGTGTTGTCGTATTAAACAGGATGACGATCGTATTAAGGGTTAAGAAATGTATGAAAACATGTCTCAAGTTGCTGGGACTGACACAAAATGGCGTATTATGCGGGCAATCGTATTAAACGTGATCGTATTAAACGGGTTCTACTGTATTTTGATGCTTGTCTATAGAACTTGGCACCCGTGTATATCTCAAGTGTTTATTGGTGAAGTTGACAACCACATCGTAATTACCATAATATTAAACTTGGCACCCATTTTAACGTGTTTTTATTAATTCATAGTTTTACGGATTTAAACGCATTTGTATTTAATTTTTGACTTTCCGATATTTCGAACACTTTTATGCCTTTATGATCATGGGTGACAGGACCTGCACTGTTACCTGCAGAGAGGCTGATTGCGTGACGGCGACCGACATCGCGGGAAGGGGACGTCCAGAGGAGAGGGTACCCCTCAGGGTATTCCGTCGGGCCAACCAAGGAGGATAAGGTACTTGGTACCGGTGGTTGGCCTAACGGTGAAGGCAACGAGCTACGATGGATTATGGGGCCGCAAGCCGCTCTTCTGTCACGCGGACCGGACCGGAGCCTACCCCAAAAAAGAAAAAAAGCATTCATGATCACAGGCGGTTTCTCACGATCTACAATTCATCGTTATTACAGAGATTTAGGTCTGTCGGTGCCGACCTGACGCTGCCGACCATCGATGCTCGACAGCGTCAGGAACTGGGACAAGGTCGCAGCCTTCTGCGAGGCAGTAGTCTCGCGGAAGGAGGTGGCGGATCGCTTACGCGAGGAGCGCAGCCCCGATGAGGCGATCTGCCGCTCCGCGATACTGGGGCGGCGTAGGCGCGAATACCTGCGCCTCATGCCGCCCTAGCTTAGGCCGCGGGTGACATGACCGGGGAATTAGTCCGTCACCCGTTGAGAGGCCAACCACGTGAGGAAAAACCGACGTCCTCCCCGAGGTGGGGACGTCGGTCGATGGGAGGGTACCCCAAATAGGGGGTATTCCCTCGGGCCGACCACTGACGTCAAGTCACCCTGCTCCGGTGGTTGACCCAACGACGAAGGCGATGCGGGTGGGTTGCGGGTGTACGTGCTTACGCCCCTCTGTCGCCCCGGACGGAGTGGTGTGAGGAGCGCGCCGACCGCAACCCACCCAAAAAAAAAATTCAGAGATTTAGGTTTATCTACCCGCTACACCAAAATAAATATTTTTATCAAATAGAATCATTCTCATTTTGTAACGGCAATAAATTTGTATCAAAATGTGGGTAAAAATTTAGTAACTAATTTTGTAATTATTTCAAATTAACTTTTCGATGAGTTAGACACCTGAAATTTGGGCCATAGCTCAGAAATGGATGAAAATGCTTAAAAATATGAAAAACCGTCTAAGTGCGAGTCGAAGTCCAACACGAAGGGTTCCGTACCATTCTAAAAAATCTACCATCTATAAAAAGGGCAAAAAAGAAATCGCGTTTGTTGTATGGGAGCCCCCTTAAATATTTATTTTGTTTTTAGAGCGGCAACAGAACTACATAATTTGTAAAAACTTCAACTGTCTAGCTATCACGGTTCTTGAGGTACAGCCTGGTGACAGACAAACGGACGGACAGACAACGAGGTCTTAATAATAGGGTCCCGTTTTTACCCTTTGAGTACTGAACCGTAAAAAGTATGGTACATTATGTTTTCTTTTTATAATTATTCCACGTTCTGTAAAATTACATGAACACAGACTGAGCTAAAACGTTTGTTTCTCATGGTAACATCTAAATATCCATTTGATCGAATGCCTGCTTTATTTAATAATTTTCTTCAAACTGAGCGAAATATAAAACCAATGAAAGATAATGGAATATACATCGATTTTATTTACTTGTCATTATACGAATTTCACTCAGCAAATAAGGAAACCTCATCGTTCAGTGATTTCATATTACTTGGAAAATGGTTTGTATACGTTCAAATTAATTATAATATCTTATAGTAGATTTAAGAAAATACGTCTAAAATTAATTGACGCTCAGTAACTCGAGTTGACGGAGTATTAATACAGTTCCCTACCTCCTCTCTTGCCCGCGGGTGTCGAAAATACGACTTAGAGATATAATATGCAAGATTTCGAGTTATACACTCTAAATAAATCCCTGTAACAAATATAACCCATCTGACCAACGCTGATATAAATAGGGAGTGACGTCCTGAACAGAGCCAGGCGGTACTTCACACCAAGACAGGGTCTTGTGCTATACAAAGCACAAGTCCATCCTCATGTGGAGTACTGCTCACATCTCTGGGCAGGTGCGCCCAAATATCAGGAAGACCCACTTGACTCCCTGCAAAAACGTATTGTTCGAATCGTCGGGGATCCCAATCTTACGTACAGATTGGAGTCGCTGGAGCAGCGGAGACTTTGGGTCACTCTGTGTACTCTACCGACTCTTTCACGAAGAGTGCTCCGAGGAACTGTTTGACTCGGTACTACAGTCACCATTCTACCAACGTACCACTCGACATCGGAGCAGGATTTATCCATTTCACCTGGAAACGTTATGGTCTTCAACTGTACGTTTCCAGCGATAATTTCGCCCACGTACGTACAAGCTCTGGAATGAACTACCTGCTGCTGTGTTTCCCGAGCGCTATAACATGTCCTTCTTTAAACGAGATTTAAGGAGAGTATTTTCTTCACGGTAGGCAACGGCCTGGCTGTGTTCCTGGTATTGCAAAGGTCCATGTGCGGCAGAATCACTTACCATCAGGTGTAATGCTTGCTCGTTTACCACCGTTGGCAAATAATAAAAAAAGTATTGTATTTTTACTCTGTCACCACACGGATAAATACTACAAAGACAATTAAAACAAGATATGTAATTTTTTCTGTACCTAGACAAAGTTCGGTTCAATTTCTTAGTATAATCCTAACAACGCAATAATGTAAACCGTTCTACTATATAATTTACCGGCATTGTAACACGAATAGACGGGTGAATGGAACCGGAAGTCTAGTTAAACGGCTTGTCGGATACAGGATGTGACGTATCCAACACCGTCACGGGTGCGGAAGTGACGTGATAAGTAGTTTATATAAGGGTTGGAGCACGTTAGTTATGTAAGTTTATGTTTTAATTAGTTATTTTGGGATGTTTATTATAATGTTGCTGGAACTTGTGGTACAACTAATTTATCTTAGATATTAACAGTGTCATGTAAATGTTGTGTGTGTGTTTATCGTGTGGTGATGGAGTAAGAATACAATTCACCACTCCCTATCTTGCCCGTGTTCGGTGAGGAACATAGAAATAAATAGTGACTCGCTCGATTTAAATGATAAATTAAAATTAGGCGAACATATTATAATATAATATGGGTATTCGCTTCGGGGATTGATCGGCGAGTGTTGGTGAGTGCGTTGGAGGCGTAGTGCGTAGGGCGCCCTCCCCGCGCTCCTTGCTGCCCCCGTGGTCACCGTCGACGTCATAGCTGCGGTGACAGCCCGTGGATGTCGTAAAAAACAACTAAGAGATATAATGCACATATACATCTATACAAGAGAAGGAAAACTCGAAAGAAAACTCTATACCAACCTGTCTGACTTGCATGGTATAGTAAGATCAATTCAATATTGTGGAGGAGGCTCAAGCCCAACAGTGGGACGTATATGAGTTGAAATGATGATGATTAACTGTGATGGTGTGATGATAGAGAATACAATTCAAACGCCCTTTGCTAGGCCGCTGCCTACCATGAAGGAAGTGAAAGGAGTGTGAACGCATGCAATGAGGTTCGGAAAGGCATCACCAAAACTTACTATACCTCAGAAAGTTGGGCTTCCAGCTCTCTCGCTCACTGAACGAAGTGCAGTAACAAATTGCTCGGACGTCGATTTGCTGCTCAGTGTGGTACTACCCCGGACGGACCGGCCCGCAGTTGTAGACAGATAACTGTCAACAGCGTAGTCCTACCACTATAGGATGCGATATCGCATTGAACGCAGTACGTGATTGCTTAAATAAAAAAGATGAAATCAATGTATAATAGACGATATATAATATTATTTTTATTTACGATTTTAATCGTTGTTGTTGATTTTATATTGATTAAGATACCGACCTATCTTAACCCCTAGAGCGCTTTTGGGACACCATTTGACCCAAAAAAAATGTGCTCAAAGCGCTTTTGGGACACACGTTGACCCAAAAAATACTTTTCAATTAGCAATTAATTTTAGTACATTCAATAATCATACAATCAATCAATCAATCAAAAGCTATTAATATATATTTTATTTCATATTTCCTTGTTATATAGCAACAATAATAGTTTACGTAAAATCATAAAATTCACTGAACTTTTTTCAATATACCCAAGCGCGCGCGATGTTTGGCGCGTGAAGGATTAATAGTGTTGTGGTTTCAAATCCGACGTAGGACAGCACTTAGTGCGAACTACAAATTGTTGTTTTGAGTCTGGATGTAATTTGTGTACGTTGATTACATGTTTGTAACGTCCCCCGCAATACAAGGATTATTTCTTTATGTTAAACCGTCTGACCAGCGTAGGGCAATTTCCCTTCCATTGTGGAGGGGGGCGAACCCAACGATGAGACTTATATAGACTGAAATTTTAAAACGACTCATTTAATTTTCATTGTTAGAAGCCTGAAATTAACGGCTAAGTTTTAGACAAGCGAACGTCTATAACAGATGAAAATAGTTATATTTAGTTGACTTGAAATTGAAAGTTTCAAACTGGTATTGACAAATCCCTAAGGGCGTGTCCGTTGGACATCCTAACTAATATTATAAATGTGAATTCTAATTTGTTGTTTGTTACACTTTCACGCCTAAATACAGTAAAACCCGTTTAAGACGATTTCGCAGGGACCCGACCAAAAACGCGGCTCAGGCGGGAAAGGGAAAAACGTGCCATTATTAGTTATTATATTTTATTATTATTTTGAGTAACTACATATTGAATTTAACATTTAAAAATTACCTTAATTAATAAGCCAAATTGGCAAGCAAAAAGTTGGGCGTCCTGAACAGAGCCAGGCGGTACTTCACACCGAGACAGCGTCTTGTGCTATACAAAGCACAAGTTCGTCCTCATGTGGAGTACTGCTCACATCTCTGGGCAGGTGCGCCCAAATATCAGCTAGACCCACTTGACTCCCTGCAAAGACGGGCTGTTCGAATCGTCGGGGATCCCAATCTTACGGACAGATTGGAGTCGCTGGAGCAGCGGAGAGACTTTGGGTCACTCTGTGTACTCTACCGACTCTTTCACGGGGAGTGCTCCGAGGAACTGTTTGACTTGGTACCACCGTCACCATTCTACCAACGTACCACTCGACATCGCAGCAGGGTTCATCCATTTCACCTGGAAACGTTATGGTCTTCAACTGTACGTTTCCAGCGATCATTTCTCCCACGTACGTGCAAGCTCTGGAATGAACTACCTGCTGCTGTGTTTCCCGAGCGCTATGACATGTCCTTCTTTAAACGAGGTTTAAGAAGAGTATTTCCTTCACGGTAGGCAGCGGCCTGGCTGTGCCCCTGGTATTGCAATGGTCCATGTGCAGCAGTTTCACTTACCATCAGGTGTGCTGCTTGCTCGTTTGCCACCGTTGGCAATAAAAAAAAAAAAAAAAAAAAAAAATTAAATGTTGTTTATTTTCTTTATTTAATATACTTAGTACTATAAAAATAATACATATTTAAAAATATAAAAAAAAATTGTTTATTATTATCACGTTACTTAAAGTAATCACTTATTTTAGTTTGACAAAAAGATTTTGAGGCATTAGCAATTACAAGATTTTTAACGTAATTTAATTTTCGCAGTGCGTCTTCGCTTGATTTAAAGAAGTTACATAGCGTCTTAAATCATTAACTGCTGATAAAGCCTGGGCGTGTGACAAAATCGGAGTTGACTCGGCTTCTTCTTGGTCATTATCACTTAGGGTCGCTCGACAGTCGTCACTTTGTCAGTCGCTGGCCGCTGCCGCAAGGGGTAATATGTTTATTTGAGTGGCACGTGTTGGCGTATTAAACGGGATGACGATCGTATAAAGCGTTAAGAAATGTATGAAAATATGTCTTAAGTTGCTGGGACTGACGAAAAATGGCGTATTATGCAGGAAATCGTATTAAAAGTGATCGTATTAAACGGGTTCTACTGTAATTCATCATCCCACTGTTGGGCTCGGGCCTCATCCATCATGGGAGGTAAATTAACCAACTATACCCCGCTGGTCAGACATGTCAAGATAGGGTTATTAGTGTTTCTTAGATATTATAAGCATATTATGTATCCCTTAGTCGTCTTTTGCGACACCCACGGGCTCTTGCCCCTCCTCTCTTGAGGAGGAGGTGAATTATATTCTTACGTTTGTTTCCAGTTGTCTTGAATAGAACATCTATTCAGGCGACACGCTTACTTATATCCTTTGGTCGTCTTTTACGACATCCACGGGTAAGATAGAGAGTGACGAATTGTATTCTTATTATATATTCTTTTTATTCCACACGGAAAAAATGTATTTTTTTTTTAGTTTCTTCTAAGACATATTTCTCTTCGTACTCTAATGAAATCATTTCCTTGTATGTACAGAAATGTTATGAACAAGTGTTTTTTTATTTGTATACGAGAAGTAAACATACAAATATTTGTTTTGTAGCCTTTGATGTGTATGTTTAAAAGGTTAAAAAGTGCTTGTTGACTTTTAAGTAGAGAAATAAAATCAACATGTATTTCATCTATAAAAATTTCAGTTAGCAACCTTTTATGTTGGCTCTTGTTTTTTTATTTAAAACGTCAACGAGACTGTACCGTTGTTTTATTAAAATTGCGTGCGAATTGCGCGTTGTTTGGTAATGGGTTCGATTCTAGTCTATTATCATATACATATGTAATTAAATCGAAGTATCTGTTTGTAATGTCACCCCTTGCTTTGCTCGTGGGTGTCGTAAAAGACGACTAAGAGCCCTTTTTTTTTTTTTTTTCACGCTGTGGAAATGCATTTACGCACACTCCCCACCGGTGACAGACGGAAGAGTGTGTGGGACTCACCAGCCATTGCGTGACCGAAATACCCACTAAAACCACAGCGGCCCCTTCCGCGCTTTTACGGAGTGCCAGAGAGATCATCTGATGACACTCGATCCCCGACACCCCTACGCATGGTCATTTAGCCACGTCCTATCGTCATTCAAGGCGGTGGAAGGAGTTGCGCATATCGGCGTCTCCTCCTCCCTAGCCGCCGCCGACGGAGCGAGTCAGCGGACGCAAGCGGGCTACTTCTTGTGCTCTGCCCAGTCTCCTTGCGGAGACTTGCTCGCCGTTGGCCCGCACTGTGGCGCGGAACCGGTAAACCTCTGCCAACCCCTCAGCCACAAGCGGCCAAGGTGGGTCGCCTGCCAGTAGCGTCGCTGCAGTCCAGGACACTGTACGGTAACCCCTAATAGCCCTCACCGCCATGACCCTCTGCGGTCGTCGCAGGAGGGCCCTATTGCGGGCAGTAAGAGATTTCGACCATATAGGGGCACCATACAGCGCCATGGCCCGCACGATTCCGGTGTAGAGCCGCCGACAAGACGACCCAGGGCCACCAGTATTTGGCAGACGCCTTCCCAGTGCCGCAGCCGACTTAGTGAGCCTCAGAACGAGCTGGGCAAAGTGTAACCCGAAGTTCCAATTTCTATCGAGGTGCAGGCCCAGATATTTCATCTGAGCCCGCACAGGCACGGCAACTCCAGACACACTGATGTGTGCTCCTCGGAGGGGACCCCGACGCGGGCCATGGAATAAGAGGGCCTCAGTTTTGTCCAACGAGACCCTCAGACCCAGCATTCCAATCCGGTCAACGACGAGCGCTATTCCTTCCTGTGCCAACCGGGAGGCTCCCTGGAAGTCAGCCCTCTTCACCGTGATGAGGGTGTCATCTGCGTAGCAAATAACCCCCATTCCGGGAAGGAGCCGACCTCTCAGAAGCCAGTCAAATCCGATGTTCCACAGGATCGGCCCGAGGACCGAACCCTGTGGAACGCCGCACCCCACCCGATGGCGATGAATGCGCCCGTCGCCCCCCTCCCAGAGCACATGTCTTCCCTCAAGGTACGCTTCCAGCACCCTCCGGAGATACGGAGGCACTCCATGGTACCGAAGCGCCTCCCTCAATGTCTCGTGTGGGAGACTGTTGAAAGCGTTCTTTATGTCGAGCGAAACTGCCAGGAGTACTTCCTTGTTGGCCACTGTTTCAGTGGCCAAGGACTTTAGGGCGGCCAGCGCATCAATTGTGGAGCGGCCGCCTCTAAATCCATATTGATTCTCTGACAGTCCCGGCCCAACTTCCTCGAGGTGCTGGATGAGACGATCCGCAAGCACTTTCTCGAACAATTTAGCCGTCTCATCCAGCAGCACCAGTGGTCTGTACGCGGAAGGGGAGTCGACTGAGCGACCTTCCTTCCGCAGCAAGCATAATTTACCGCACTTCTATTGCTCCGGAAACTGCCCGGACCCCAAACATGCGTTGAGCAGTTCCCGGAGCCCATCCTTAAGGTATTGCGCGGCGATACCGAGTACGAACCCCGGGACGCCGTCGGGACCGGGCGCCTTTCTCTTTCCGGAAAGGCGGGAGAGAGCCGTTTCCATTTCAACATTGGTGATGGGTGGGATTGGAGTCTCCACTTCCATCACCGACCGAGGAGCCATTCTGGGGGGAACGTGTCCCACAGACTGCGGGAACAGCTCCCCCATTAACACCGACAAGAAACCCGGGTCCATCGATTCGATAATGGGAGCGCCACATGCGCGAAGCTTGTTCCGCGCCCGCTGGTATGGGCGCCCCCAGGGATCCCTATCGAGGCCTGCAATGAGCTCCTCGTGTGCCCTCTCCTTTGCCCGCTTGATGGCCAGCTGCAGAGTCTTTTTCTTGGTCTTGTAGTCGGTCCGCAGCCGACCCTCAAGGGCATCGTCCCAGTTGGCTCGTTGACGGCATCTGACATAGGCACGCCGCGCCTGATTAGAGACCACCCGGAGATTAGCAATCTCGGGTGACCACCAGTATACTTGACGAGGCGGCGGCCTCCTCAAAGACCTCGGCATCGCTGCATCACACACTGCCTCAAGGGCCCTTCTTATTTGGCCAGCGAGCCCCTCCACACTTGTTGCCAGCTGTCCTGTCACACCCCAGCGCTGTACTATGGCAGACTCCCGGGCCATTTCCAAATTTAAATGACCAATGGCCCACTTTGGGAAACGGCCTATTATTCCGCGTCGGGGCCCTAGTGGTCCTCGAGGGGCGGAGATCTCAAAACGTATATAACGGTGGTCCGACAGAGTCTCCACCCCTTCTTCCACTCTCCAGTCACTCACCCCACGAGCGACACCGGGTGTAGCAAATGATAGGTCTACAATAGACCCACCCCGATGCCGCACGCATGTGTGGACTGTCCCTCTGTTAAGGAGAGACAGACCGGAGAGTAAGGACCACTGTTCGACGGCCGCGCCCTTAACATTTGTCGTGGGGCTCCCCCATGCGCGAGACTTCGCATTGAAGTCGCCGAGTACCACAATTTTTTTCGGCGACTGCCGGCGGACCGCGGCACTGACAGAGTCCAAGAATAACTGAAACTCCGCTAGGCCGCGGTTGGGGGAGAAATAGATTCCAATAATGGCGTAATCTCGCCACCCCACCACAATGTAACCATTGCCCCTCTCAAGAGGAGAGAGGGGAGGCCCGGCGCATCCTCTGGACAGAACAGCTACGTCTTCTCTGAGGTCCCCTACCCAATTGGGTGAGAGGGGGACAAAATAGGGCTCACTGGCCACGGCTATGTCTATGTCCCACTCCGCCATGGACTGTACAAATAAATCTTGAGCCCCGGCGCAGTGGTTTAGATTTGCCTGGAGGAAGCGTACTCTGTCTCCCATTAAGTGGACATTTCGGTTTCCTCCTGAGCTCTGCAGCTACTGCTTGATGCGGTGGTTCGGGGTCCTTGAGCCACCTTGCCTTTCGATGAGGGGGCTTTGCAAAGCCTTCCCCCCATTATGTGCTCTGCTGGGCGACCAGCGGCGGCGCACACCGCACAGCGTGGCATGGCAGCCGCACATGTAACTGACTTATGTCCACTGCCACCGCAACGGAAGCAAAGTTCAGAGCGGTCGACAGCGGACGGGCATAGCGGGGCTGTGTGCCCCAGTTCCAGGCACCGGAAGCACCTCAATGGAAGGTTTTCGAGAACCTGAACGCCAGCCGAGCTCCAGCCAACCAGGAGCCTTCCTGCATCAGCGAGCATTTTAGCGGCGGCAACAGGGCAGCGCACCTTGACCATGCCCATGCCGCGGGGTCCACGCTGGATTTGTCCAACCTGGACTTCCGCGGCATCACAGCTACATGTGCGGGCTACTGCTGCCCGTACCTTCTCTTCGGTGGCGGAGTCATCCATTCCGGTCACCCGGATATCAGCACGTTTGACAGGGCAGATGACATCCGCCACACCTGCTAGCGCCGTGCGCAAATTGGTGGCCAGCTGGTCAGCAACTTCCATTGACTGGGACTTGTGCAATTGCAGGACCCTGGCCCCAGTCACAGAGCGCCTTATTTTGAGACCCTCCTTAATACCCATCTCCTGAAGATTGACTCCCTGCTCGGCGCGGAGCATGGCGTCAGCATATGTAACCCCCTTTTTTTCAGCCTCTGGCTGCAGTTTCACAATTACAGCTGGGGAGCGGGGGGCGGCAAGTGCAGCCTTTAGTTTCCTTTGCGCCACAACAGTCGGGGCAGGAACTGTGGATGGCGCAACAGTCGCGGGGATGTGTGCAGGAGGGGAAGATTTTTTTTTCTTCCCCTTCTTCACTACGGTTGCCCAGCTATCCATAGTCACCGGGTGGACCGACGGAGTGACTGCCAGAGTACCAGGGGCCGCCTGGGCAGAAGACGCTGGTGGAACCGTAGGGACGGCGGATGTGGCCATAACAGACGCTGCGTTCTTCCGTTTGTCGGCAGCTAGTGGTGGACGGTTCACCTTGGCGGGGAGAAGGCGATCCTCCAATCCCGCAAGCCGGGCGTTCACCATCTCCCCAATGGACCTCACGATAGAAGACTTGAGTTCCTCTATGGTGTCCGCTTCCATTAGAGACGAAGAGGCAGTAGCCCTCATCGCTGAAAATTCCCGGCGATAAGCTTTAAGTTCCGCCTTGAGGGCTTCGACTTCCTGGCGCTGCCTGATATTATCTGCTCTCAGTCGGCGGGTCTCTTCTGCCTCCGATTTTGAGCACAAACTGTCAATAATGGCTTGCATCTCTGCTGCTGCATCCCTTAACTTCTTTATGTAAGGACCCTGTAGGTGCCCAGATTTCCGAGTAACTTCCAGGATTATTGCTGCATTACGGCCCCCACGGGCACGTATCTCCTCCGGCCCTATGGTAGAAAGGTTCTCCGTGGTGGGACAAGCACACGTTCGTACTCAATTTCCTCAGCCTCGGCGTCTCTATTTTTGAAGTCCACCTTGGCACGTGTGAGTCCTGTGTTATGGCCCCTTTGTACTGCCTTACCTCGACGTGAGGTATTAACCTTAGATTTGGGTTCCACCTCAGTATCAGATCCCAAATACTTTCGCCCAGAGTGGCAGGTCTTCACAAAATGACGCTTTCTGCCCATAGAAGTGGTGTCAGTTTCACCTGTGTCACATTCGACAGCTGAGGGTGCGTCTGTCTCTCCTTCAGTATCATCGTCCATTTTGTGAAACGAGGATTTCACTAGATATTAAATTTATCCGTTTCGATAATTTAATAGTACGGCTAAATCGCGATATGACAATTGCCTAGCAATATTGGCAATCACCAGTCCGGGTAAAGTTGTCACAGCCATCTGAGGCTAACAACTAAGTCACACAAAAAAAAAAAAAAAAAAATATTAGCAAGGCTGAATCGCGATATCGAAGTTTTCTAACGATTTTATATATACGAATCAGTCACGACCAGTAGACTGGTCGCAACTTTTTGAACACTGGTCGACGTGACTGCAACGCAGTAGACGTCCCAGTACCCAAGCGACCCCTCCTAACCCCCTCCCTCAGTCAACCACGACAACGTCCCGACAAGACACGACAAGAACCTGACCCGACAAGACAACAACCTGACAAAGACCGACCTACAATCCATCCAGAGCACACGTCCGACCACTACGAGTGCCAGCATCTCACGACTAAGAGCCCTAGATTGACCCGGACCAACTCCATCTAGTACCATTTGGGTCAACGATTACATTCCCAACGAGGGTTGACGTCAGGCAGGCGGCCGGTCATAAAAGTCATTGCCGAAATTGCGTCGACCGCAAGTAATTGGGATAAGAGCAAGATGATGATGATCTGTTTGTAATGTCAAAACACGGGGCTTTTTTCATGCTGAGACGGTTATTTGAACGACATCTATGCCTAAAATACAGTGTAAAAATTGATAGTCTGTCTGTTTGTTTGAGGTAATCTTCCAAACGGCTGGACCGAATTTGATAATATTTTACTACCAGGTAGCTGTCTATATAAGGTACTCCTTATTACTTAGGCTATATTTTATCCCGATATTCCCACGGGAATAAGAATGATGCCTGTAATGCGACTGAAACCTAAGTGAAGTGAGGGCGGATTGCTAGTTACAAAAAAAAAAAAAATTATAATGGTAGAGTTACGTCGGTTATAGTTTTTGCCCACAGTCAAATATAGATCTACATTCTACACATCCAGAATAGTAACAGCCGACCTGACGCTGCCGACTATTGTTAAGGTGATTCTCGACAGCTTGATTTCCAATATGTACTCTTATTACATGACAAAAATTTAAGTAATCGTTTTATAACCGGCCGCCTTAAATCAATCAATCAATCTCTCCTGGAAATGTAATTGACCAGATAGCATAAGATGAAGTTGGTGGTTGGATGGGTTGGCTCATAGTAGTCTTTTACGACACCCACGAGTGATTTAAGGTTGGTGGGCCGTTGGTGTTATTAGTAGCCACCACTATTTACTTTACCGTGTGGTGATGGAATCAGAATACGATTCACCACCCCCTATCTTACCCGTGGATATTGTAAAAGACGACTAAGGGATATAAAATGTATATAACATCTATGTAAGAGAGGAAAATCTCCAAATAAAACCCTATGACAACACGTCTGACCAGCGTAGTTTAGTAGATCAATTTCCTTCCCATTGTGTAGAAGACCCGAACCCAACAGTGGGCTTCCATCCATCCATCAGCCTACAGACGTCCACTGCTGGATATAAGCCTCCCCACGAGAATGCCACTCGGAACGGTTCTGCGCCCCTTGCATCCAACGGTTCCCTGCGACTTTGAGAATATCGTCAGTCCACCTAGTGGGGAGTCGTCCTACGCTGCGCCGTCCGATTCGTGGTCGGTTCCCAACGGTTGTCGGTTCGACGAGCGATGTGGCCTACCCATTGCCATTTCAATGTGCTAATTCTGCGGGCTATGTCGGTTACACCCGTTTTTCTACGGATTTCCGTGTTCAGGATTTTATCACGTAGAGAAATACTCTCCATAGCACGCTAAGCGACTTTGAGCTTTTTTTATGAGGCCGACATTTAGAGACCACGTTTCAGTGCCGTAAGTCATTGCTGGTAACATACACTGGTTATAAACCTTTGTTTTCAGTTTTCAACCGTGGGCTTACGATGCTGAAGAATAGTTTAGGTTATTTCACAAACTTTTAGTAAGATGAAGTAAGCTGCCTTTTTAAAAGTGTAAAATTTGCAAGTTGTAAAATATTAGGCTTTGATAAGATCTGTACGATAAGATACATAAACACTATTTTTAATGTTAGTTAATAGCAAATTTATTTAACGGATTATTTTAAACAAACACCGAATACTTGATCAAAGCTTTTAAGCTCTACCCTGAACGTTGATAAAGATTAACCTGTGTACAGTCAGCTTCTGAAATGTCAAAGTGTTCAAGAGGATTAACGATTATACCTGAGCCGATTATGACATTTTATTCAGCTTTGAACAAGCAAACAGAAAATGATCATGTCAATAAGTGTAAGTAGGGATTTTTGATTCGTATTTTTTTATTTATTTAAACTTATGCACATAAAAAAAGGTACAAGGCCGATTTAATGACTTAAGCATTTTCCAGCCAACCTAGGGTGTAGAAGAATATGTATATATAAATGTGTGTGTGCGTGTGTGTACGTGCGTGTGTGTGTGTATCGTCCATGTGGTGGCGTAGTAAGAATACAATTCACCACCCCCTTACTTGCAAGTGGGTGCCATGAAATACGACCAAGGGATTATAATATGCAGATTTTTTTTTTGTTTTTTTTTTGGGGGGTGGGTTGTAGTCGGCGCGCTCCTCCCACCACCCCGTCCGGGGCGACAGAGGGGCGTAAGCACGCAACTCCCGCAACCCACCCACAATGCACGTCGCCTTCGTCGTTGGGCCGACCACCGGAGCAGGGTTACTTGACATCAGTGGTCGGCCCGACGTAATACCCCCTACGTGGGGTACCCTCCCATCGACCGACGTCCCCCCCTCGGGGAGGACGTCGATCTTTTCTCACGCGGTCGGCCTCTCGGCGGGTGACGGACTAATTCCCCGGTCACGTCACCCGCGGCCTCGGCTAGGGCGGCATGAGGCGCAGGTATAATATGCAGATAACACGTAACAAGAGCACGTAAGAAGAATACTCGTAATAAAATTATGCTAACCCACCTGACTAGCGTGGTATTATAAGTTAATTTTCCTCCTATTATGGAGAAGGCTGGAGCCCATCAGTGGGACATTTACAAGCCGTACGAATGAAAAAGTAAAACTCCAAATAAGACTTTATAACTATCTTACTAGCATAGCGTAAGAGATTTCCTTTTCACTATGGAATCCGAAATATGAAAATCCGTAGAACGAGTATAACCGTATCGAGTGTTATAGCACGAGAAATTAACATGCCGAAGTAGCAATGGACAAGTTATATCGTTCGACGAACCGACAACTGCTGGAGAAAGAAAGGTTGCGACCACGTATCGAACGACGCACCGACCGACGTCCTAATGAAAGTTTCTTAGCATTATTGAATACAGGCGGCATAGGGCCGCACTTTATAGTGAAACATGAAGAAGGCCTACGCCCAGCAATGAACGGCAACAGGCTGAATGATGATATGGCACAGGCTCTATAGTTCTCGTAAAACAATATTGAAGGCACTGGAATACCGCATGCTTGGATATTTATAACCTCCAATTCAGATCACCAACCCGACTACTAAACGTAATAATACTGACTTGCATTTAGGCTAAAGATGATGAACAAGTACATATATAGAATAAATAAAAGGTTCCTTATCAAGATAAACCTTTATACGCCTCAGTATATTGAATGACATCGGGCAAAACATCCGAATTCAACCCAAAAACCTTCGTCCGTAAAGCTTTTTACGATATAACGCTATTACTTTGTGGTATTTGATTCCAACTATTACTGGTCATGGAATTGATTGCGGGGTTTTACTTCGTGAATAAATAGAAGCCTATTGGGTTTATTGGTCGATTCTTGTATTACGTTTGCTTCTAAATTGATTAAGGGATTGAATATAAGTACACAAAAAGGCTGAAACGATTCAATTTTGTAATGATTTCTGATGTTTACGCGAACAATATACATTGTAAATAAATCTATACAACAGCGCTTACAGTGTCTTGCAGTATTGTGGTGGTTTTTTGGATTTATTTTTAATCGAAGTCCGCACGTGACTATGTATGCTGTAAAGTGTTCGAAACGTCAGGTAATCAAATACAAACGCTATAGAATCCGTAAAAGTAGATTCAATTTTGACTTCAATGTTTTTTTTTTTACAATTTGCTATTATTTTATCACCTCATATACCTACGTTCCACTGTTGGGTTCGAGCCTTCTGCCCAATTGTATGGAATTTATCTATTATACCACGCTTCAAACGAATTAGTGTAGCATTTTATTTCGAGGTTTTACCGTCTCTTGCATAGATGTTTGTATACAATCCTTATTCATCTTTTACGACACCCACGGGTAAAATATAGGGTAGTTAATGACGGGTATAGGGTAGTTGGGCTAGGACTTCCTTGTTGAGTTGATATTTTCACATGTCAATTGAGTGAATTCCATAAGACACTTCTTTCTATCCTATGTTATAAATTAAGTTAAAAGTAGTATTAAGGTATAGATTAATTATAAATCATCTAGAAGTAAGATTAGGATTAACACTAGTGTATAGACTAGTGTTGCCCAAATGCAAGACCAAGACGAGACTTGGACCGGTCTTGGTCTTGGTCTTGCGCACCGGAGTCTAGGTCTTGGTCTTGCGCACCCGAGTCTTGGTATTGCAGCAAGAGTTTCGCAAAGTCTTGCAGTTAGAATAACGTAACAGTAATTTATCATGGCAATGAAAAATCCAACTAAATTAATCAAATATCCTATCCTATCTATCCATCTGCTAGCCTATAGTTCACTATTGAATACAATACTTACCACTGGAGAAAATCACTCTTCTATTCCCCTGGTGTTCCATTAGACAGCGTTACTACTCTTATGACAGGACTTTCGACCCTATTTTCTTAAGACGTCACCACACGAGGCAGTTGATACAATAAATTTTATGTAATTTTATAATCAATGCGATATTTTACAATTAATGCGATTGTTTATTTTCCCCTTCAAGTTAATTGGTATGTATCTATTGTATTTCCAGTTTAGTTACTGATACTCTGGATACTTGAAAAAACCTGTTGCTCTATTGCCTCTATAAATACTTTGGCCGCTGGATCCATGTAGCTCTTAATATACTATTTATTCAAGAACATATAAAACTGATTTAAAATTTTATGGTTTTAGTACTTGTCGCAGATGACCTTGACAGCTTAACGCGGTCAATGGGTGAGCGCTGATGGCTCTCAACCCGATAAGTAAGTTAAGCGAACATCGCCCGAGGGCTCCCCCCTGTGGGGAACGGACCTCGGCTCGGGGCGTCGCTGAGAGCAAAGTGGGCGTGGCCAAGTTTAGGTTAATGACTTTTACGCGGCGCGGTTTTCGACCTCGACGGCAAGGCCGATACCGCGGAGTTTTATCTGTTATCGCTGCGCGAGCTGTGTAGGTCCTTTCTTGGGCGATCATAATAGCGTCATCTTCTTCTTCAAGAAGATGACGAGGACGTCGGACCGCGGATATTTTTGAGGGGACGTAGTTTACCGCCCCAACCACTAGTGGATTGGGGTGAGTCGTGGCAGAGGCAAAATAGCGCTGGGAGCAACGCTTCATGGTGATCGTACTCTGTCCCTACGTGGACATTTATATAGATTAATTGTAGGCATATTTCTATGTCCAACAGTGAACGTCGTTGGGCTAATGAATAAACGGATATATAAATATGTATAATGGGCAAGAGCACTCTCGTGATTACGGTATTTTTGTCCTTAAGCTTTTCCGAAGAGTAATTCTGAAAAGCCAACACCAACATTGGGAATCGATTGGCCAATAGATGGATATCTCAAGACTGATTTGACTTGCCGTGTAGTGACGGAGTAAGAATATAATTCATCACCCCCTATTTTACCCATGACTGCGAACCCACGACTAAGGGCTATAATATATAACATCGGTGCAAGAGAAGGAAAACTTGACATGTATGACCTGTAACAACACGGCCGATCACCGTGGCGATTCCCCTCCGGCCACGGCCGATTCTCCTCCTGTTATGTAGAAGACACGAGCTCAACCGTATATAAGCTGAAATGGTGAAATTTTTGAAATCGGTCCAGCCGTTTTGAAGATTACCTGAAACAAACAGACAGACAAAAAATTTTTAATCTGTATTTTAGGCATAGGTGTCGTGCAAATAATCGTGTGAGCATGAAAAAAGCCTATTATTTTGACATTACAAACAGACACTCCAATTTTATTTATTGGTATAGACAATGACGGAGTTAGAATACAATTCACCACCCCATCTCTTGGCCGTGGGTATCGTAAAAGACGGCTAAGGAATTAAAGACTTTTATGGAGTAGGTTCAGGTTCAAGAGTGGAACGTTAAGAATAAAAGATATTTTTTTTTGTGGACTGGTAGGACCACACTGTCGACAGTTATCTGTCTACAGCCGCGGGCCGGTCCGTCCAGGGTAGTATCACGCTCTCGCAGAAAATCGACGTCTCAGTAGTAGCAATTTGTTACTGCGCTTCGTTTGGTGAGTGAGAGAGCCGGAAGCCCAACTTTCTGAGGGTGTTTGCGTGTGGAGGGTTTTGGTATCACCGAGCCTCAATGCACGCATTCACACTCCCTTCACTTTCTTCGCGGTAGGCAGCGGCCTTGTAAAGGTCTATGAGCGGCAGCAACACTTACCATCAGGTTTGCTCGTTTGCCACCGTTTGCAATAAAAAAAAAAACAAACAATTTCAGGCAAGGTGTAATCTATATCCATTAACCATATACTCCTTCTAAAAGTTATGAAAACTAGAACTTAGTTTATATAAGCCTTTGTTCTGTACTGTTCGAGGTAAGTCTTATAATCCGACATGTTTAAGACCATAAGTTGACGTGGGTTAATGCGATCGACCTTATAAGACGCGAGTTACTGATGGACATGAGTATTAAGTACTCCAGACTTGTTTATTTACTAAATCGTAATTTAGACATTTGCTTTATCTATAAAAATCTTTATGAATATTGAAGACTATCTATACTAATATATAAAGCTGAAGAGTTTGTTTGAATTACTGGTCCGATTAGAAAAAAAATTTAGTGTTAGATAGACCATTTATCGAGGAAAGCTATAGGCTAGTAATCGTCACGCTAATACCAATAGTAGCGGAGCACCAATGAAAAATGTTTCAAAATAGAGGGCTTTCTTTCTTTTTGAGAGCTTCCACTGCGTGCGCTGCGTAAACGATTAAAGTTTTGCCAAAATCATGTGTGACAGAATCTTATTGTTTAAAAATGCTTTCACCTTTTTCGTAAATAAAGTCGCGAGTTAACGTTAGCGTTAGCCCAAAGTAAATATTTCACGCGAACGAAGTCGCGGACAGAAGTTAGTTAGTGATAGTTGTAGTCTCAACATCATTATTTCGATTTTCGTAGTCCACTGCTGAACGTAAACCTTCTTTATAAATGAGATAAAAGTGGCATAATCGCTGTTCTTGGCAGGCAGGTTGGTGATTGCAATGAGCTGTTATGTATTATTCAAAAGAGAACTCCTGCCCATTCTCCTTCAGAGACTTTTAGTTAATTTTTGCGACTTTCATGGGGTGATGACAACTGAAACGTCACCACGCGGGGGAATCGTAATTTATTTCTATGTAGATATATGTTTTTCATCTGTCTTAACCCCCTATTTTCCCCTGAGAATGGTAAAAACAGCACCGACTGCAATCACAAACCCAACGTCAATAGTTTGATGAATGAATACTCGAGTAAACATCATCATTAATTGAACAGTTTTAATCTATGAAATCGCATTTGAAGCCGAACCGTCTCGAGGATGCCTCGTGTAGAGACTAAACACGTGCAAAATGAATAAATATTCAAAGCGGAAAATTGCAAATTGACGTTCTGGAAGGAGCTCATCACGTAAGAGTAAGATTCTTTTATATCTTATGCCATCTTGATTCCATCCCGTATTCCTTCGATTCCATTATTATGTGCGGTATATTGATTAACCGTGAGAAAGCGGTAGGTCTCCCTTCCTTCTATTTTAAAATATATGAAATAAAACTAATTTGTGGTTTTTATTGAGTTTGTATTTGATGTTTAATTGTCTTACATTTCGAACAGTTTTCAGGATTCATAGGTTAAGATATTTCACATTCAAAATATCATCACTATTACAGGACTTTTCTCTAATTGCAACTGTATATTAGTTATTAAGTTAGTTAAATATTTCATCATCATCATCATTTCAGCTCATATACGTCCCACTGTTAGGCTCGAGCCTCTTCCACAATAGGCCCTCCTATTGTTGATCATTGATCTTACTATACCATACTGGTCGGACAGGTTGGTATAGGGTTTTATTTCGAGATTTTCTTCTCTTGCTTAGTTGTTATATTCGTATTATATCCATAAGTCATGTTTTACGACATCCACGGGCCAGATAGGGAGTGGTGAATTATATTCTCACTCTGTCACCACATGTAAAGTTAAAAATTTGCAGGTCAATACATTTTGATAAAGATTCTAAACAAAAATTATAATATTTAATAGTAACAGCTGATTTAGATCGTATCCACACTTACGGCAGAACGGTATCTGAAGATATGCTTGGTCGATTTGTTAATAAATAAATATAGGTTTAAAACAAATAGTATTCCATGTGACGATGGAGTAAGAATACTATTCACCCCCTTTCTTGCCCGTGGGTGTTAAATGATGACTAAGGGATATCATCATCATCTTGCTCTTATCCCAATTACTTGAGGTCGACGCAATATGTTATCTGTTTTGACATATTGCAAAAAGTTTCGGCAATGACTTTTATGACCGGCCGGCCGCCTGACGTCAACCCTCCTTGGGAATGTAATCGTTGACCCAAATGTTACCAGATGGAGTTGGTCCGGGTCAATCTAGGGCTCTTAGTCGTCTTTTACGACACCCACGAGCAAAGCAAGGGTTGGTAGTATTCGAAGCCGCTACCACACAGCACACACACAAAGGGATATAATATCTAAAAAACATTGATGCAAGGGATAAAAAACTCTAAATGAAACGCTATACCGACACATTTAACTGGCATGGTATAGTTATATGGCGGATCGCCTGCGCGAGGAGCGCGGCCTCGATGAGGCGACCTACTGCCGGCGACTGGGGCGGCGTAGGCGCGAGTACTTGCGCCTCATGCCGCCCTAGCCGAAACCGCGGGTGACGTGATCGGGGAATTAGTCCGTCACCCGCCGAGAGGCCGACCGCGTGAGGAAAGACCGACGTCCTCCCCGAGGGGGGAACGTCGGTCGATGGAAGGGTACCCCAAGTAGGGGGTATTCCGTCGGGCCTACCACTGATGACAAGTAACCCTGTTCCGGTGGTCGGCCCAACGACGAAGGCGATGTGCAGGTGGGGTGGGTCGTGGGTGTGCGTGCTTACGCCCCTCTGTCACCCCGGACGGAGTGGTGCGAGGAGCGCGCCGACCGCGACCCACCCACAAAAAAAAAACTAATAGCTATATATTTATCTCTCATAATGGAAGCGATCCGACGCAGCAGTGAGAGATATATATGCTAGTGTTTAGGCCGTTTCAATGTCAAATATACATGGGGCGCCATCTATTGGGGTGGAATGTACTCCACTCAGTGAGTAAGCGGATACCTCGTTCGCTTGCTGACCGTCTCCGCGTCATGGATCTAGTAGTCTGCAAGCAAAGCTGACCAGTGGCTGTATCTTATCGCACGCGTGTCTCCGCTATCAATTTTTGGGAAAAAACCGCCGCGATCGCCCCTACTTAGCTGAAGATTCGACTGCCAGCCTCGTCGCCATTAACTTCTGGTGGGAACGAGGTCGGCTGAAACCCTAATGAGTACTATTTCGTCCAATATTTCGTTCTCTATATTATTTGGCATTAATCTTCTTGTATAACTTAATTCTTCTACCGCTTCTTTTTTAAACCGTATCACCAATCGCAACCCTCATACGTCCCACTGTTGGGCTCTTTTTTTAAACCGCATCACCAAATAGTGATTACTAAATATTAAATTTATAGTAATAATTTCATCCAATAGGAACGTTATAAACTAATAAAAAGTTTAAATTAAAAACAGACTCGCCGACTGTATTTGCTGAAATATTTTACAACTTGTTACGACATCCCTGCCCTAGTTTTTCTCCCTATAAATATGTCGTAACAAAACAAGGGTGATGTAATTAATCGGTTCAAACCCTCGCACAGAATTTATAGCCATACGCTTGTCTCATTAACGGTGAGTCCTTGAGTAAAGATTATTGTAACGGACAGTAGGTCGGCCGGTAGCTGATAGCGATGTTTATTTAGGTATTAGTCTAAGAGCTCGACGCTCTCAGAACTTATTACTTACATTTTCTGAAATACAGCAGATTTAGATCTCTAAATCGGTCATCACCATTTCATTCAGCTCATATATGTCCCACTATTGGGCTCAAGCCTTCTCCACAATAGGAAGGAAATAGACCTACTATATACCACGCTGAAGACGGCAAGAGAGGGGGTGGTGAATTGTATTCTTACTCCGTCACCACACGAACGATAGGTCGTTTTATGAAAATTAGTATACCCTCGTGCTTATATTGATAGCTGAATAATGTCTGAGCACATGTTGGGCCAATTTTTCTGAGTGAATATATGTTTGTTGAAATGGTCTCCTAAATAACACAGATAAAACTCTGGCATCAGTAAAGTTGAATTTTTTTTTTGGAGGCTTAATGCATCTGGTGGATAAATATTATTTTATAAAGATATTTTATGGAACCATTACTACCAACTAACTAAAACAATTCAACAGGACAACATAAAAAATTACGTGATTGTATTTTTACCAACTTTTCACACCTTATTATATAATCACAAGGAGAAAAATCAATATTTAATCGGAATAGACGGCTAATTTTTCTAACCTATTTAATGTATATATGACATGAAAATCATCAATGTGCATTCATATGTAAATATGTATTCATATTAAAAACAGAATGTGGGGCATCGTGCAGTGGTCATACCACATCTTGTTCATGCCTCACAATTGGTTTGCAGGTAAATAAGGAATCTCCGGGAGCACTGAGCTCTTACTCTATGTATAGTAAAACAGCATAGTCGTAGATACATATAGAAAGAAAGAAAGAAAGAACATATTTTATTTTGCGACAAAAGCCGCAAAACAAAAAAACACATAATAACACAAGATCGGTTAAAAAATACGAAGTATCACTATTTTGTGACTGAGTAATCCTTACGCAACGTAAAGCATGCTAAGAATGGAGTTTACGAAAGTCCTGAGCAAAATATTTTTCTTACGGATTGTCGAGAGATCTAGATTCTTACTCAAGGTATGGATTATAACAAATTATTTACCGTATGGTGACGTATTAAGAATAGCTTTACCATCCCCTTTCTCGCCCTTGGGTATTGTAAAAGACGATTGAAGATATAATATGCATAAAACATCTATGCAAGTGAAACATAATTCGAAATAAAACCCTATTGCAACCTGTGTGACCAGCGTTTATAGTAAGTCAACTTCTCTCCCATTGTGAAGGGGGCTCGAATCTAGCAGTGGCATTTATATGAGCAAAGACGATGAAGCTGATGATTTTCTGAGGGTCAAACCTCAGTGTCTTTTGAGGAGATCATGGGGCACCTTGGCTTACAAGAGTTTCAGTGGTGATAATGTATGGTGGGATTATCATCGGTCATTGATTAGTGTACAAAGTTTTAAATGAATCTGACGTTTACAAGAGACTGATAATTACCTCCAAAGATTCCATTACTAACAAACCAACTTAATATAAGCTTGTTAAAAATTTGGCAAATTTTCGTATTATCCATTTAAAGTCTTTTTATTTTAATACGAACACCGACTGCGACTACCATCCTGATTGTCATTTGTGGCGATAATAGTATTATTCCTTTTTAGATAGACCTACTTCCAACATGTTGATAGGCTGATGGCTGCTCTAGTACCTAATTCGTAAATGTGTGGCATTTGTGAGATTTGTTCAAGTCATAATCGTTTGAATTAAATATGTGAATTTGCTCTTCAAACCATAAGATACGTAATATACGTATCTTATGGTTTGAAGAGCATCACACTGAAGCTAATACTTACAAGATATGTTGTATACAATTTTATATAATAGTCAAACCCGCTTAGTTTTTTGCCGCATCTTCTCAGTAGGCATCGTGTTTCGATCCAGTGATAGTTTACTGAAGTAATTTAATTTAAATGTGTTAAAATTGGTCGCAATGGATCATTTGCTTTGTGTATCCTCATCAGTCAATATAGTTTGGGCAGTTTAACACACAATGTTATTAGATTCTTCGTCTAGATGTAATACATCGGAGTACTTTGTTATTAAATATGTGTTATTTAACACGACATTAGTGGGGTCTATGTTAACTCATTTTATAAGTTGTTTCATCCAACAAAAGTTGGTTGATTTTGGCATAATGAATAGAAATGAATACGTCGGATTATAATGCCAAAATCAACGAACTTTTGTCGTGTTGAATAACACAAAAGTAAGTAATAAAGATCTCCGATGCATTACACCTAGACGTGAAGAATCTTATACTTTTGTGTTAAAATTGTCAATATGTCATTGTTCTTCCGGGGTTTATGTATAATAAATGATTTGAATTTGTATTTGATGGCTAGCCGATTTATTCGGCCAGTTAGACTTATGCCAGAAAAGCTAACTAGATGAATCAGCAATGCCTCAGTGTACTTAGAGACTTTTCGATTATACGGTAGAAGAGGCAACCCTACAAAGTTTATATTTGACGACTTGTGACAATGAACGGTAAGAATTTAATTAAAATGAAAGAAATTACGTCTATAATGGCAGTTAGAATTGCTGTTACGAGCGAAGTTATTGTAGCTCTACATTTTTTATTTCTACAAGGGTCAGTCGAATTAGTTCACCTGAATTTCCTCTGCAGTTGATGTGTTGATAAAACTATTTTTACGGATTTTATCCAGTTTGTTAATTGCCCGACGTTTCAAAAACTTTTTAGCAGTCTACACGCGGTTAAAACGGTAGATATGCTAGGTTTAAATTCAAAAAATGTCATAATATCATTATTTCTACAAATATCATCATCATCATCATCATAGTTCATATACATCCCATTATTGGGCTCGAACCTCCTCCACAATGGGAAGGAAATGTATCTAGTATATCACGCTGGTCAAACGTTTCAATGCGATTGTTATTTGCTTGCGGTGGCTTTTAGCTACGTTTGATTAATATCGATCCAGCAATGTAAGAGTGTCAGCTCTTTTCCAAAATGTTGTAATGACGTATGATTACTCGATTGTGTTACGCGTGCCCGTATAATTGTTAAATGACAATTAATTGATAATTCTTGTTGAAGAGAACGTTATACTTTTTTTTATTATATTAGTTCGTGTCGGAGGGTATTAAAAATTTTCAATTTTACTTATAATTTAAAAAACCCTCTGTAGGTACAATAGTTAATGTTTACCAACAATCCGCCCTCGCCTCAGTACATTTTCAGTCGGCTTGCTCTCTATTTTAAATCTCCAATATCGTCTATTATATTATGCTACGCGACTGCAGTTTATGAAACCTCGGGTTCGGTTGCCGGACCGAATAAACTTTTCTATGATTTCTTGAAAGGGAAATATAGAATAAGAATAAATATAGAATAGCCTAAGTTCATTTTTATATAGATAGGAAGCTTACCCGGAAAAAAAACACAGACAGATAGAAAGTATTTAAAGTGGCTTTTAGACATAGGTATTATGTAAAAAAAATCGCGTAAATTATAAAAAAAAAGAATAAACAAAACTAGCAGACACTGCAATTTTATTTATCTTTATAGATTTATCACTCATAAGTCGCTACTATTCGTTTTGGATATATAATAAAATATCAAATAAGCGAATCATGATTATCATCATAGCTCATATACAGCTCACTACTGGGTTCCAGCCTACTTTACAATAGGTGTAAAATTAAACTACCACGCTGGTCAAAGCTGTTAGTATAAGATTTTATTTTGAATTTTCTACCACTTTCGTAGATATGGATATTATATCTCTTATTCGTCTTGTACGATACTGAGTCACGGGTAAGAGATGGAGTGGTAAATTGTATTCTTACTCTGTCACCACACAGATAAGCAACCCTTAGTACAACTCAAACTATAAGAGGATAATGAAATATTATTTTAAAACTATATTCATAAATGAATAAAGTCTTTGGCTCTCATATTCTTATACAATCCACAAAATGGACACTTGTATATTATATTGCAAACTATTAGTCCTACTTTTTTTTTTGGAGGTGGGTTGCAGCTGCGCGTTCCTCGCACCACTCCGTCTGGGGCGACAGAGGGGCGTAAGCACGCACACCCGCAACCCACCCACAATGCACGTCGCCTTCGTCGTTGGGCCGACCACCGGAGCAGAGTTACTTGTCATCAGTGGTCGGCCCAAACTATTAGACCTATACTAACAGCATGGTATAAACAAATTATATGTATCTGCAATCAAAATATCTTTCAAACGTACTGTTATATTCCATATGATATTTTTCATAATGATTTCTTTATACATCAGTATTACACATTGTAAATAAAACTACTTTGTGGATTCTATAGCGTTTGTATTTGATTTTTGATTGTCCGACATTTCGAACTTTAAAACTTTCATAGCCAGAGGCGGACTACAATGTCTCACGTCCATTCGCACAATCTGTCCGGATTAAAGTATTCGAAACGTCGGGCAAAAATCAAATACAAACGCAATAAAATCCGTAAAGTAGTTTTATGTACAATGATATATTTTATAGCGAATTTGAATATCCCATAAAAGATAACAATATTGAAGAGAAGAATATAATACTATTTTAATGTTTTTTGAAGGTGTAATCATCAAGCTGAAATCTATAGATGGTAAGCAGAGTATCGAGCAAATATAGAATCTATATAACTTGGTAAAATCCTATCTATAATGATACAGCTAAGAATAATATTCGCCGAGTCACGTTCGCCAGAAAGACAACTCAATTTACCAGCGCTTCCTTTCGCATGGGCATAGTAAAGAGAAGACTAAAGCTCATCTTTAGGAAAGACTCCTTAATTAAAAGAAACATCTAATCCTTACTAATATTATAAATGCGAAAGTAACTCTGTCTGTCTGTCTGTCTGTCTGTCTGTCTGTCTGCTACGCTTTCACGTCTAAACCACTGGACCCATTTTGATGAAATATAGTACAGATATGGACTAAAGCTTGAAAAAGGACATAGGCTATTATTTATCGCGAAAAAATGGGTATAAGGGGTTGAAATAGGGGATGACATTTTGTATGGAAATTCGTCATTTTCGATGATCGAACCACGAATCTTTGTATTGAGGCACCTAATAATAAATAAATAAATATTCCCTCAAGCGTTTTGGAAATTCCATTTACATGGGGATGAAATTCAACCCCTAAAATACCAAAAAGCATACAGCCGAAACCACTGGACCTAGAAACGTATTTTTTTTACACCATCGTATTTCTTGGGGTGCACGAGCACTAGCAAAGGATTTTTGGAAATTCACCCCCTTAAGGGGGTGAAAAACATATAGTCTTTCACGTCTAAACCGATTTTGATGAAATTTGGTACAGAGATGGACTAAAGCTTGAGAAAGGATATAGGCTACTTTTTATCGCAAAAAAATGTGTATAAGGGGTTGAAATAGGGGATGACATTTTGTATGGAAATTCGTCATTTTCGATGATCGAACCACGAATCTTTGTATTGAGGCACCTAATAATAAATAAATAAATATTCGCTCAAGCGTTTTGGAAATTCCATTTACATGGGGATGAAATTCAACCCCTAAAATACCAAAAAGCATACAGCCGAAACCACTGGACCTAGATACGTATTTTTTTTACACCATCGTATTTCTTGGGGTGCACGAGCACTAGCAAAGGATTTTTGGAAATTCACCCCCTTAAGGGGGTGAAAAACATATAGTCTTTCGCGTCTAAACGGATTTTGATGAAATTTGGTACAGAGATGGACTAAAGCTTGAGAAAGGATATAGGCTACTTTTTATCGCAAAAAAATGTGTATAAGGGGTTGAAATAGGGGATGACATTTTGTATGGAAATTCGTCATTTTCGATGATCGAACCACGAATCTTTGTATTGAGGCACCTAATAATAAATAAATAAATATTCGCTCAAGCGTTTTGGAAATTCCATTTACATGGGGATGAAATTCAACCCCTAAAATACCAAAAAGCATACAGCCGAAACCACTGGACCTAGAAACGTATTTTTTTTACACCATCGTATTTCTTGGGGTGCACGAGGACTAGCAAAGGATTTTTGGGCATTCACCCCCTTAAGGGGGTGAAAAACATATAGTCTTTCACGTCTAAACCGATTTTGATGAAATTTGGTACAGAGATGGACTAAAGCTTGAGAAAGCATATAGGCTACTTTTTATCGCAAAAAATGTGTATAAGGGGTTGAAATAGGCGATGACATTTTGTATGGAAATTCGTAATTTTCGATGATCGAACCACGAATCTTTGTATTGAGGCACCTAATAATAAATAAATAAATATTCGCTCAAGCGTTTCGGAAATTCCATTTACATGGGGAGGAAATTCAACCCCTAAAATACCAAAAAGCATACAGCCGAAACCACTGGGCCTAGAAACGTATTTTTTTTTACACCATCGTATTTCTTGGGGTGCCCGGACGGAGTGGTGCGAGGAGCGCGCCAACCGCAGCCCAACCCTAAAAAAAAGGGGGTTGAAAAGCATATAGCCTTTCACGTCGAAACCACTTAACCGATTTTGATGAAATTTGGTACAGAGATGAACTAAAGCTTGAGAAAGGATATAAGGCTACTTTTTATCGCGAAAAAATAGGTATAAGGGGTTGAAATAGGGGAAAGTATTTTCTTTTTACGTCGTCTTATTTCTTGGGGTACACGAGCACTAGCAAAGGATTTTTGGAAAATCACCCCCTTAAGTGGTTGAAAAGCGTATAGACGAAACTCTTGGAGCTAGGAACGTAAAACTTTCTATGCAATTCTCTTTCTTTTGTTGTAAGTGAGCTATAAGAAATTATTTTATTAAAATCAACTCCTAAAGGGGTGCAAAATATATAGCCGAAATCATTAGGCCTAGAAACATGGAATTTTGTATAAAGTTTCCTTTCTTGGGGAAAGAGAGATTTTTGCAATTTTAGCCCTAAGGGGGTGAAAAGTGTTTAACCGAAATCACTGAGCCTAGGAAGGATCATTTTAGTACACGGTCGGCTTTCTTGGATTACCTCCAGATTTTCTTAGTGCTCACTTACCAAGCACTATGAAAAAATTTTTGGCAAGGATAAGCGAGCTCTAACAAACAATTTTTGGAAATTCAACCCCTAAGAGGGTGAAAGTGTATAGCCAAAGATACCGGGCCTAAGAATGTGAAATTTTGTATACTGATCGGTTATTTGGGGTAAGCACTCACTAAGAAACAATTTTGGGCTGCCCCAAAAGGATAAAACACATATAGTCGAAGACACCCAGCCAATGATATATCATCATTATCTTGCTCTTATCCTAATTACTTTGGATCGACGCGATATGTAGGTACTCTTCTGCCATCGTAGATATATTGCAAAGGTTCTAGCAACATTTTATGACCTGGCGCACGACATTGTTGGCCAGACGGCATCACCGGTCCAGGTCGATGTAAATCTTTGTCTTAGTAGTATTTTGCGACACCCACGAACAATGAAAACGTAGTAATATTTCTAGCAGCTACCAGACAGTAAGTTACAATCAAGATATTATTCCAATTTTCTATCTCTACAAATAAATAAATTTGAAGCGTCTGTTTGTCTATCAAAATAATAGGTTTTATTTATGCTCACACAATACGGTCCAAATTTTTTTGTCTGTCTGTCTATTCGTGACAGGTAATCTTCAAAATGTCTGGACCGATATTGATTATATTTTACCATCAGGTCTACCAGTCGTACATAAGGAATAACTTAGACTATATTTTATCCCAGGTTATATTTTATCCCGGTGTGGCTGAATCAAGTCTATTTTAAAATTATTTCACTAATGGAAAGCTATTTTTAAGCGAGTAACATATTTAAGCTATTTTATCCCGATATTCCTACGGGATCGGGTATAATGTCGGTGAAATCACGGGAATTTAATGGTTTTAAAAATTAATTCACTAATGAAAAGCTATATTATCAGTGAAAGGCTATTTTCATCCCGGTATTTGGCCAGGAACGAGAACTATACCGGGGGATGTCGAGCAATTTTTAAAATTCTTTCACCAATGGAAAGCTACCTATGTTGTCAGCGAGTAACATAGGCAATTTATATCTCTGATATTTCTGGGATTTAGATTATTTTTTTTTTGGTATGTATGTAAATTTATAATATCAGCGAGTAACATAGACATTTTTTATCTCGGTATTGGCATGGGAATTTCTACGTGAATGAAACTGCGGATGTTTGATTGATATAATTTTTTTTTCACCAATGGAAAAGTACGTTATCAGAGACTAAAGAAAGGCATATTTATCATCGTATTTGCACGGCAATCTGAACTACAAGGCTGGAAGTAATATTCAAATGTGAAAGTTTGTGAAGATATTTGGATGTTTGTTACTCAATCACGCTTAAACTGTTGAGCAGATTTGGATAAAAATTGACACGTAGATAGAGTATTTCTTAAATTAAGAAATGTAATACTCTTTATGCCGATAATATTCTTTGCGATAATAGTTCAATATGCAAGTAAATTTTTACGCGGGCGAAGCCGCGGGCAAAAGCTAGTGCTAAGTAAAACATTTAGATTATTAAGATTTCTTGATGTTGAATCAAAGAAAAAAATTATGTGACTAAAGCACCAATAATTTAAAGATTTTAAAGCTTTTAATATGAAATCAAAACTTTGAAAGTTTCGTTCTGTATATTGAGATTGTACGGCACTTTACCAATAGTTAGAATGAGCTATAAAAATTTTATTATGCGCTAAATAAAATCCGAAGTTTTCAACTACAAATTTTTGCAGTTGCTTTTAAATGGGCGCGTCGATACATTGTTATTTGTTATAAAACCGTGTGTTAGATGTTAACTTATATTTTAGGGAATGTTTATGAAAACTATATATAATATAAGGTATAAGTGTATAAAATTACTATATAAAAAAAGTATAACATAATAGATAGCTTAATATAGACATAACATAATAGATAGGATAATATAATAGATTGTTGTAGTTAGAATGGAACGAAAATTATAAATATGACATCATACACTAATTTTAAAATTTGACATTATAACTAATACTACAAATATGACATTATTGCTTTTGGATTTTAAATATGTAATATAATTGATAATAATTATTGAGTTCTCGCTACATATTTGTTAAATATTTGCATGCTATTAGAACATGGCATAATGTGTCTTATGCTTCTTTGTAATAATTATGAAACATCTCTGTACTTACCACATTATATGTAAATAAATAAATAAATGAAATAGCTTTATAATAACCCGTCTGATCAACTCGGTCAATTTACGTTGTAGATGTCAACTTTCTCTGTGTGGAATAACAATGAATGTGTGCAAAGAGGTTCGGTGAAACTAAAGGCACCGTCAAAACCCACCACATGCAAACATCCTCAGAAAGTTATATTATATCCTGTTGATAGTTGTCTGTTAACAGCCGCGGGCCGTTTTGTCCGGGGTAGTACCACAGCCTCCCAGAAAATCGACGTCTAATTATTAGCATTTTGTTACTGCGCTTCGTTTAATGAGCGAGAGTGCCGAAAGCCTAACTTGCCGAGGGCGTTTGCGTGTGGTGAGTTTTGGTATCACCACAACTTATTGCACGCATTCACATTTCCTACACTTTCTTCACGGTAGGCAGCGGCCTAGCAAAAGTCTAAAAGCGGCAGCATCATTTATCATCAGGTGTACTGCTTGCTCGTTTGCCACAGTTTACAATAAAAAAAGAGTGTCTGTACTAAGTACGCATATCATAAGTCCTTTATCCTTCATCCTTCTTCCTTCATCCTTTAATTCATTCTCTCGCCGGCTGTATCTATCTATACATTTACGTGTTTGTACACATTATCCGTGTGGTGACGGAGTAAGAATACAATTCACCACTCCCTATCTTGCCCGTGGATGTCGTACAAGATGACTAAGGGATATAATATGCACATAAGATCTGTGACAAGAGAAGGAAATCTCGAAATGAAACCTTATATCAACATGTCTGACCAGCATGGTATAGTAGGTCAAATTCCCTCCCATTGTGGACGAGGCCCGAGCCTAATAGTGAGATGTATGTGTGTGGGCTTTTTTTTTTTTTTTTTTTTTTGTTTTTTGGGTGGGCTTAAGCGCGCGCGCGGTCCTGTCCGTCCGGGGCGATGAAAGGACGGCGCGCGGGCCCATAACTTCCGTGAGATTACGGCCTCATAGAAGGCGGCGACCGCGTCCCAGTTCCTAACGCTGTCGAGCATCTCCCTGGCGATGGTCGGCAGCGCCAGGTCGGCACCGATAATCGCGACGAGTTCACGGCGCTCCCCCTCCCACGCAGCACACTCCTCGAGCGTGTGCTGCGCCGTGTCCTCGTCGCAACTGCAGTGGTGGCAGGACGGTGTGCTCTTCCTCCTGACAATCTTGTGCAGGTACTTCCCAAAACACCCGTGCTCCGTCAGCACCTGCACCAGTCGGAAAGAAAGCACCCCGTGCGTCCGCTCCATCCACTCCATCAGCACCGGCTGGAAGGCCTCGACGGTCCTGACACCGTACCGAGGACTCTCCAGCCGGACTGCCCAACGGGCAATGACTCCTCGGCGGGCGTCGACCCGCCAGGCGGTGATCTCCTCCAAGGAGACCGTACCGCCGCGGGCGCGCGTCTCCGACACCCGCCGATAAATGTCGGCGAGCATCTCCGCCTCCAGGTCCCACGGGGGAGTTCCGGCCAGGGGGCACGCTGCCTCCGTCGCCACCGTGCGGTAACCCCGTATGGCCCTGATCGCCATGACCCTCTGTGGTCGCCACAGGAGGGCCCTAAGACAGGGGCCGCGATCGTCGAACGCCCTCTCCGAAAACCAAACTGGGTGTCCGACAGATCGGGCCCGACCCCGAAGAGGTGCCGCTCGATGCGGGCAACCAACACCCTCTCTAGCAGCTTACCCGCATCATCGAGCAGCACGATGGGCTTGTAGGTCGAGGCTGACTCGGGAGACCGTCCCGGCTTCGGCAGGAGAACCAGCCTCCCCTCTTTCCAGCACCCAGGGAACTGCCCGGACGTCAAACAAGCGTCGAACAGTCCCCTGAGGCGTGGTCCCAGGTGCTCGGGGACCAGGGCCAGCACACGGTTCGGAATACCGTCGGGCCCGGGGGCGGTGGATTTGACTCGCATACGCGCCACCGCCGCTCCCATTTCCGGCTCCGTGATGCGTGGAGCACTTTCATCGTCGTCGGCCTCCCGGTCGCTGTCCGGCGAAGCCATGACCAGCATGAAAGAGGTCCTCGACAACTCTGGTGAGGAGGCTGGGCTGGAGAGTCTCGGTGAGGGGGCGGCCCCGCCCGCGGAGCTTGTTCAGCGCCGCAAGGTAGGGGCGACCCCAGGGGTCACGCTCGAGACTGTCCAGCATCTCCCGCCGACTAACGTCCTTGGCGCTACGGACGGCCAGCCTGAAGGCAGACCGCGCACTGCGGTAAGCCTCGTACAGCTGGCCCTCCCGCTCAGCATCGCGTTGACGCGCTCGGCTACGGTTGTAAGCCCTCCGGGCACGTATGCACGTGGCCCGAAGGTCCGCCAATTCTCGGGACCACCAGGGGACCGCACTCTTCAGGGGCAGACGCCGCACACGGGGCATGGCCGCATTGCAGATCTGCGTTAATGCACAGCGGATGCGGCCAGCCTCGGCATCCACCCCGTCCGCTTGGGGCGGTGAGGACAGCCACGACTGAACGATGGCTGCCTCCGCCAACAGGTCCCGATCCAATCGACCCACAGCCCACCGCGGAAACGCGGGAGCCCTGTTGGGCTGCAGGAGGGTCCGGGAGACCTCTATCCGGATGCATCGATGGTCGGATAGGGTCTCAACCTCCTCCTGGACGCACCAGCTCCTCACACGTGCTGCGACATTAGGGCTAGCGAACAACAAGTCCACTATCGACCCGCCCTGCTGCCGCACGCACGTTTGCACCGAGCCCCTGTTCAGCAAACAGAGGCCCAGTGCCGCCGCCCACTCTTCGACCGCCCGCCCACGGTCATTCGTCCTGGGGGACCCCCACGCCGTGGACTTTGCGTTGTAGTCCCCCAGAACAAAGATTTGGCACGGTGCCAGTCGCCGTATCGAGGCCCCCAGGATGGTGAGAAAAGCCCCGAAATCCGTCGCGCTCCTGTTAGGGGAGAATTAAACACCAAATAGCGTAACCTCTCCCCATTCCGCCGCGACATACCCACCGCCCCTGTCCTTGAGCAACAAAGGCGGGGAATGCCACGACGTGGAGGCAACGATTGCCACAGAGCCGTCACTGCTGCCCAGCCAATTGGGCCGGTCAGGCACCACGTACGGCTCCGCGGCTACGGCTGCACCGATCAATCACTCCGCCATGGCTTGCAGGAAAACGTCCTGTGCCTCGGCGGCGTGGTTGAGGTTGGACTGCAAGAGGTGGTAGGATTCGGTCGCCATTAGTGGGCCGTATCCATCACCTCCTCCACGCTGGCGGGCGATCGGGTCGCGCTAGGGGCGGGTCGGGCCGCTCCGCCCCTTTGGGGCCGAAGCCGGGGGTCTGCACTCCCTGCCCCCCATGCGGTGCTTGGCGGGCCTATTGCCCGCCACACACGCGGGGCAGTGGGGAGTGGCGGCGCAGGATGCCGCCTTGTGCCTGGGTTGACCGCAGCGGAAGCAGAGATCGCTGCAGTCAAAGCAATTGGTGCATGTCGGCCGAGTGTGTCCGACCGCCATGCACTTGTAGCACCTCGCAGGCCGGGACTCCAGCACGGTCAGCCGCGCTGAGCTTCAGCCCACGAGGAGCCTACCTGAGTCGGCCAATTGCTTGGCCGACTCTACCGGGCACTGCACCCAGGCAGCACCGACGCCGCCCGGACCAGGGTGGATGGCGCCAATTCAGACGGTGTCCACGGGACACCCGGTTTTCGAGACGATGGCCTCCCGGATGTCATCCACCGTCATGGAGTCGTCCAGACCCGCGACGCGTAGTTCTGCGCACTTTACGGGTCTGGCGATTTTGACGCCACCCTCCTCTGCGAACAGACCCCTCAACTTGGCCGCCATGCTATCGGCCGTCTTGGCGCCCTCAGCCCCAGGGAACTCTAGAATCCGTGCCCCTGTCCGGGCCTTACGGGTCCTGGCTTCGACGCCTCCTAAATCGGAGACGTCAAGCTCCCGCCGGGCGCGACGTAAGATGGCCTCATAGCTGAGGCCGTTTTCAGCCGCCTCAGGCAGCACGGTGATCACCACCGCGGCTGACTTCGGCGGCCGGAGCCTCCTGCGCGACCTCTTATTTGCGGCTCCTGCTTTGGGAGCGGAGGCTTTGGCGGCACTTTTGGCCTCCGCTCTCCTCTTCTGGCCGCGACTTTTTCGGCTGCGCTCGGCTGTCTGCCAACCTTCTTCAGGTGCAGCGGAGGGGCCGGGCACAGCAGTCACGGCCGCGGCTGCGTTGGCCGCTACCAGCGGTGCATTTGCCGGCAGCGGCTGAGGTCCGGCCTGAGCAGGAGCCGGTGCCACCTTCTTCCTCGCGGCGGGCCCTTTGGACTTCGGTCCAGCAACGGCCGCAGCGTAGCTCCCTACGCGCCCGCCCTGGCAGGGTAGCGCATCAGGGGCTGACACCGCTGCCTTGGGCCTGTCCGCAGCAAGCGGCGGCCGAAGACGGGGCTCCAGAGGCAGTCTTGACTCCAGAGCCGCCATGCGTGCGTCGAGCATTCTGGCCACAACATCCACTATGGCGCGCATGGTCTGATCCGGCACGCCGTTCACTGCGGGCAGCGGGACCACTTCGGCCGGCTGGGCCCTCTGGGGACTCGCCGCAGCGCGAGTTGGCGCAACGGGGACAGCGGGGGCGGCGGCAGGGCCGGCGCTTGTCAGCGGCGCAGTCCTCGCCAGTTGTGCGACCTGGCGCCGCAAGTCGGCCATTTGCTTGGCCAACTCGCGGTTCGCTTTCTGCACCGCCGACAGCTCTTTGTGTAAGGCCTTGTTTTTCTCCTGCAGGCCTGAAACCTCACCAGAAAGGCGGGCGTTTTCGGCCTGCAGGGTGGCCACATTGGCAGCTGGGGGATTGACACCCACAGCGGGCTCAGCAGCCGCCGTGTCGGTGGGAGGGATGTCCGCCAACACCCTCATCATTCTTTCGGCAGCCGCCTCATTTGCCCGTTTATGGGCCTCAGTCCCACGCGCCGTGCCGATCGGCGATGGAGTCGCCGACCTTGCCGCTACTACCGCGCCGCCTCGCCCGCCCCGCCCCCTGCGAGAGGTCGGGACTTTGGGAGGAGGTATGATGGTGCTACTCCCCTCGGAGGATCCCGAGCTGCCACCCTCGTTCAGGGGGCGTTTCCGCACCTGCGAGAGGAGGACCTCCTCCCTGACCGCTAGGGCCGCCGTCAAGGCCGACGCTGGGGACTGACTGGCGATCTCTGCAGCTGATGTGCTGCCGCCCTCAGTGTCCGACGGCTCTGCGGCAGTGCTGCCGCCCTCGTCAGCAGTCGGAGCGGCTGCAGCGGCCTCCCTAGGCAGCCGCTCCTGCCTGGCCAACTCGCGCCTCTTGACACTCGTGGCCTTCCCCGTCCCCATATTCTTCCGCTTTTTTCTTTTCTTGGGGGCCTCGAGTGTCGCCGGCCCCTTGCCTGATCTTGTGGCCTCAAGTGCCGGACCAGCAGCCGAGCTGCAGTCGGACGAGGCCACTCCTTCCTCTGTGCCAGTTTTTTTGTAGCTTGGCAAGGCTTTTAGGTGGGAACCAATCGAATGCCGGTTCTCCGTGGTGGTGTTTTTGGGCGTCTCACCCCTCCTATCTTCATCTGTGTTAAGTGAACATGAATCCATCAACTTCCCACGAGCATGGGAGAAATAACGATCGACCCGGGCAGAGATCCCGATACCCGGGCAAGCGTACATTTGTATCCCAACATAGGGGGCCGCAGGTACCCTGGCTGGGGGCGCGCTAACGACTGAACAACCCATCAGCCATGCATCCTCTCGCCGCGCGCCAGAACTTAGGATTCTGGGTGATTGTTTTATAGAGGTTTTCTTCCTCGCGGTCCAGGCGGTTAAGCCAAGACCCTCGCTCCTGAATCTAGGCCTCAAGACAAATGTCCCGAAGCAAGAATCAGGTCTACGATTTGTCGCGGTTGGCAAATGCCTGCCCAGTCCTCAAACGAATGAGTGACTGGGCCCGTCGAATTTTCGCGTCCAATACCCTCTACAATTAGAGGGCATGGAGCGAATTTGGGGCATCCCACAAACGGGGCCCCCCCTCGGGCCAGATATTTGCCACGAGCGACAATTCCAGAGAGCAGTCCAAGGAATTGTCGCTCGTGCCCAGGGTACACCACGCGGAGGTTTCTGGCGTAGCACCCCAGATGTATGTGGGCTGCGATGATGATTACGTGTTTGTGTCTCTATGGACTCGCTTTTTCGTTTCATCGGGTTTGAAATCACGATTCTAAAGAAGTTTCATTTCAAAAACACTTGGCAATAGTTTTACAATCGGTCACTTGCATGATACTCAACTCCCCTGACAATAGACGTAATCAAATCTTGTTTAATTCAGGTATTAAAATTATTTTCCGTAACATTTAATGTTATAACGTAAATACCTCCCATAGTCGTTAACGTTAACACTTGATATCACGTTGAAACCATTAAGTTAATGTAACTGTATTGTTAACGCTCATTCGTGGAGCTTTGAGTTAATCCGTTGTGGTTTTTACAACATAAATTACAAGTATAATGGTGTACTTATCTGAAACTGTAGCACACGTGACGCATTAACGAAAAATATTTAGTGTACAGTGATAATTTCTTAGTTGAGGACATAGAAAGAAATACATAATCTTTATCTTTTATTTATATATTTCTTGTGTACGTTTGTGTTACTGAACTCCTCCTAAACGGCTGGACCGATATTGATGAATTTTTTGTGTATGTTCAAGGGGATTCGACAATGGTTTAGATTCACAATTGGACCCGGTAGGGGGCGCTGTAATCGATTTAAAAGAGAATTCCTTTTATTTTATTTGAACTGAACAATTTATGTTGGGTCAACTAGAATATATATATATATAAATCTTCTGTTCGTGTGTTTGTGATTGAACTTCTTCTAAACGGCAAGACCTATTTTGATGATTTTTTCATGGCCGTTCCTATGGATATGAGAATGATTCAGATTAATTATTGGAGTCAATAGGTGGCACTGCAATAGATTTCAAGGAGAAAACCTTATTTTATTTTATTAAATTTGAACTAAACAATGTCTGTTAAGGTTGTGTTGAATATATAATGATTTCTGATGTTTACGCGAGTATTACCCATTATAAATAACACTATATTTTACGGACTTTACGGATCAAATAACAAATGCGATAAAATCCGTAAAATTAGTTTTATTTATAATTAAATATAATAATAAATAAAACTAAAAGTAGTTTTATTTACAATGTGTAGTGCTCGCGTAAACATCAGATATCATTATATAATAATAAACATGCGATGACAAAGTAAGAATACACTTCACCGCCCATAGACTTAAAATAATAAAACTAAAAACTTAAAAAAAAAAAAAACTATACGCCAACGTATTTCACTAGTGTGGGGAATGAATGAATGTGAAAATTGACCTAATAGGACAATCTCTTCCGTACATTCATTTTAGTGTTTTTAGTCAGCCTAGTGGATTCTTACTCCATCGCCATACAAAGAAGAAGGATAGAGAATGTTATTCTCCTAATCCTACTAATATTATATCCGCAAAAGTTTGTGAGTATGTACATATGTGAGTATGTTTGTTGCTCCTTCACGCATAAAAAAAAAAAAAAACTACTGAATGGATTTTGATGATATTTCACAATAATATAGCTTACCTATCAGAATAACACATAAGTTACAATTTATTCCAATATTCCCATGGGAAGGGGCAATATGTAGGTAAAACCGCAGGCCGCTGCTAGTACTAAAAAAAGTAAATATTTTGAGGGTAGATGTTTGCATATTGAAAGATATTGATGTTTATTACACTTTCACGCAAAAACTTTTAAAGTGATTTTTTTATTGGGCTATGGCCAGCACACCAGTCATCCACTTCATCCAGGATGATGTAAGGTTGGCGAGCGGCCCCATAACCCATCGTATCACCCCTCCTCTTCGCCATTGGGTCGACCACCGGTACCAAGTTCCAAGTCTTTCGTGGCCAGCACGGTGGATAACCCTTTCGGGCGCCGTCCTTATTAATATGATTTTGATGGTAGAACCACACTGTTGACAGTTATCTGTCTACAGCCGCGGACCGACCCGTCCGGTGTAGTACCACACACTCGCAAAAAATCGACGTCCGAGTAGTAGCAATTTGTTACTGCGCTACGTTCGATGAGCGAGAGAGGCGTAAGTCCAGCTTTCTGAGGATCGTATGGCGAGTTTTAGTGATGCCTTTAGTATCATCGAACCTCATTGCACTTATTCACACTCCCTTCACTTTCTTCGCGATAGATAGCGGCCTTACTAAGGTCCATGAGCGGCAACAACACTTGCCATCAGGTGTACTGTTTGCTCGTTTGCCATCGTTTACATTAAAAAAAATATATAATAATATAGCTTATACATCATAATATTACACAAACTACATTTTTTTAGATATTTTGTATAATTTGACCATAATATAACAATAATTTACATTTAAGTGAAAAAATAAAACTCCAATTCACCACCTCCTTTTTGTACCCGTATGTGTAGTAAAAACTATTAAGTGATATAATTAACTGATGACAACCATGCGAAAGAAGAAAAATATGATACAAAACCTCCGATTTACTAGCGTGGTATATAGCGTGGTTGGTCAATTTCTTTTCTTCTTTGGAGGTGACTTAACTCCATCATTTATTGAGATGATTATAAAAATCATCATCAACATTTCAGCTCATATATATCTCACATTAAGAGGAAAATTTACCTACAATACCACGCTAATCAGGCAGGTTGGTATAGGGATTTGAGTTTCCCTTGACTTGCATAGTTGTCATATGCATAAAATATACCTTAGTCGTCTTTTACGACATTCACGAGTAAGAGAGGGGGTTGTGGAATTGTATTCTTACTCGGTCAACACACGGACAAAAGAAGGAAATACTTTTAATTATCCTATAACCCGCAACAAATCGAATACCATATCATACAATAAAAAAATATTGACAAAGCTCTTAAAATATTTTCGCATATACAAAGTCAATAAACTTCTTATCTTCAAAAAATAATGATCGTAGATAAGTTCTAAGCTCCCTTTTTGTGTGAAAACGTTTGAATAACGATACTCGCAGTAAAATTCACGATGTTCCCGTATTTATGCTTCTTTTAAACGACTCCATTCAACGGTGAAAGCTTTTAACAAATTTATATCTTTTTTGACAACGAAATAAACTTAATAAGATAAGGTATCTTACATACTATCGTATTTTTTTTATTGCTTTTGGTGGCTAATGTGCAACGTCACACTTGATGGTAAGCGATACTGGCGCTGCCGCGAGCCCCATAGTTGGACGTATATGAGCGGTAATGATAAAGATGATGTTTCTAATTCCCATGTGGTGACAGAGTAATTTATACCAATAAATAAAATTAGAGTGACTGTTTGTAATGTCAAAATAATAGGCCCTTTTCATGCTCACACGGTTATTTGCACTATACATATATGCCTAAAAATCACTTTATATTTTTTTGTCTGTCTGTCTGTCTGTTTGTTCCGGGCAATCTTCAAAACGGCTGGACCGATTTAAAAAATTCTTTCACCAATGGAAAGCTATAATATCAGGGAGTAAACTAGGCTATATTTTATCCCGGTATTCACACGGGAACGGGAACTAAGGGGATAAGGTGACAGAAACCGAAGCGAAGTGAGAGCGGGTTGCTAGTAAAAGGTGGTAAATTTAAAATTCCTTTTTTTATTGCAAACGATGGTAAACGAGCAAACAGTACACCTGATGGTAAGTGTTGCTGCCGCTCATGGACCTTTGCAAGGCTGCTTCCTACCGTGAAGAAAGTGAAGGGTGTGTGAATTCATGCAATGAGGGTTGGTGATACTAAAGGCTGATGCAGGGTTTTAGTGATCTAAAATGCACCACACGCAAACACCCTCAGAAAGTTGGACTGCCGGCTCTTTCGCTCACCGACCGAAGTGCAGTAATAAATTGCTACTACTCGGACAATTTTCTACCTTCAGCGATAAATGAATCGGCACAACCAGAGTACGACACTCGAAATACGACGTCTGAATAGTAATTTGAACTTTTTATAACGATTGACATATAAAATTCGAGTTTTGTTTGTAAAACTTCTCTGCAAAAGTTAGTGTTTACAGGCTAAAACTGAAGTAGAATATTTAAGTAAATAACGATGAAAACAACATTTTGTATGTTGATTTAAAAGTTTAATGTATGCTTTCTTGACCGCTGGTATTGTATAATTAACACGACCATACGTTCCGTTTCAAACCGGACAGACCTGTTTTTATATCGTCTGTCCTATTTTCCTCAGCCGCACATGATGTCCCGTTTTGGCGAACAGGTCATAAATAATTAGATAGGGATTTGTTTTTTCGTCCATAGTTTTACCTATTCCTACAAGACTTTGGATGTATCGTTTTTTTTTTTAACTTTTAATTACATATTTTAGCAATTTCTGCAAATGTCCCTATTTTACACAAAACAAAATATGGTCACATTATACATATATGAGTCACACACAACTCGAAAAAAAAAAACTTGGGTCTACATTTTAAAATAAAACTATTTTTACGACTTTCATCGCGTTTTTATTTGATTTTTAATTTTCCGAATTTTTTTTTGTGACAAAAAAGACGACACCCTGCACTAAGAATCCTTGACATTGCCTACGAGGTAAATACTTTTCCGACTAGGTTGACGCTCGAGTTCAACAGTATGACGTATATGATTATATTATGAAAATGTATTAACAATTTTTAACAAATCTAATAAGCCAACAGATTAGAAAGCGGTCACATCGAGAACTTGTTTCAATCTCTTTAGCCATTATATTAGTCTACCACCCTTTTTTTTTCTCGCTGTCGAAATGCAGTTACACACTATCCCCCGCCGGTTACAGACAGGGGAGTGTGTGTGGGACTCACCCGCCACAGAAGTAACCGAAATACCCACTAAAACCACAGCGGCTTCTTCCGCGCTTTTACGAGGTGCCGGAGAGATCGTCTGATGACATTCTATCCCCGACATGCCAACGCCTAGCCGTCTGGCCACGTCCTATCATCATTCAGGGTGGTGCATCCCAGGTTACCGCCGGTGGGGCGAGTCAGCGGACGCAAGTGCCTCGCGTGCCCGCTCCGCGGCCCCCTTCCTTGTCATGACAGCCTCACAGAAGGAGGCTATCGACGACCAACAGCTGTCGCTGCCGAGCATCTTGGAGATGCTGGTCGGCAACGACAGGTCTGTTGTTCCCATGCCCGTTGATAGGACGTGGCGCTGAGGCCCCCAGGTGGGGCATACTTCCAGTGTGTGGCGCGCATCGTCGATTAGCGCGCCACGCTCATGGCATCCTGGGGCCTCTTCTCTTCCAATTTTGTGCAGGTAATTACCGATGACCCTATGTCCTGTAAGCACCTGTACCATCCTAAATGTAAGGCCGCCGTGCCTTCTCCTGAGCTAGCGGTGGAAATGCGGCGCCACCGCCTCCATAGTCCCCAGCCCTGCTACAGGGGACTCTAGATCCTCTCTCCACCGCCGGATGACTTCCCTTCGGATCACTTCCTGAACTCTGCTCAATCCACTTGTGGAGACTTACTCGCCGTTGACTCGCGCTATGGCGCGGAACCGGTATATTTCTGCCAACGCTTCTGCCACCAGTGCCCAAGGCGGGTCGCCCGCCGGTATTGTTGCCGCAGTCTAGGATTAGTATAACCTGTGTCGTAACGAGTTAAGAATCTTATATTTAACCACTCTTAAAACATCAATACCATAACTTTCTTGCAACTTTGACCAAGTCACCAGTCGACTAAGTAAGAGCCCGTCCTGTAATGCGTCATTCGATGGGTCAAGGTCTCTACTTAAAAACCTTTATTCCCCAAACTGCTGTTAATTGATCGAGCGATACCTAGAACGTTACATTTTTGGAAATTCACAATAAAAAGTAATTTGTATCCATTTGACATTATATATTTAATTATCCACAAAATCTTATATATAAATTACGTGTCACGTTGTTTGTCCGCGATGGACTCCTAAACTACTTAACCGATTTTAATCAAATTTGCACACCGTGTGCAGTTTGATCCAACTTGAAAGATAGGATAGCTTACATCTTAATTTATAGTCGCAATATTATTTTATTGCAAATTATTTGTATTATCTATATATACCTATTATTTGATATTGGCGCTGCTATGTCAAACCTACTAACGTGTCATATACGATTTTAACTTGCTTTTTTACATAGATGCCATTTGTAAAAAAATATGACGACCTCCATGACAAATGTTCTCCTAAATAGTTTAGTTCCACTTAAATAGTTTAATAAAATGTCATCATCATCATCTTGCTCTTATCCCAATTACTTGGGGTCGACGCAATATGTCATCTGTTTTGACATATTGCAAAAAGTTTCGGCAATAACTTTTATGACCGGCCGCCTGCCTGACGTCAATCCTCCTTGGGAATGTAATCGTTGACCCAAATGGTACAAGATGGAGTTGGTCCGGGTCAATCTAGGGCTCTTAGTCGTCTTTTACGACACCCACAAGCAAAGCAAGGGTTGGTAGTATTCGAAGCCGCTACCACACAGCATATAGCAATATATATAGCAAATAGTTTAATAAAATGTAATATAACAAAAACATTAGCCACAGCAACGCGTGCCCGGATCTGCTAGTGTGCGTATAAAAAATTATGAAAAGTAACAATTTAGTAAAATATTTCCGCGTGGTGACGGAATACTACAATTCACCACCCCCTCTCTTACCCATATGTGTTTTCAAAAACGAGGGATGTAATACATAGTTATGAACAATGCAAAAGACGGAAAACTCGACATAAAACTCCATGCCAACACGTCTGACTAACGTAGTAGAGTAAGTCAAATTCTCTCTCATAAAGAAGTAAGCCCAAACCCAAGACATCACAGTCCTGAGATGCTGATAAAAAATCTTGCAGATGGAGTCTTTGTTTAAGCACTTTGCCTAAATACGAATAGTAAGAACAGATTACTAGGAGAAAATGTCTAATAAATGCTTTTAATCTGACAGTCCGTCTGCGCTAAGTTTACGATCTTCGCTTGAACATAATGGTTTTAATGGTTAACTGAATGGTAGCAGTTCAGGGTCTGCGGATAACGGCCGAGTTTGTGGTTAAACCGCGTCGTAGTATTTATTTTTCTATCTGTAATATAGAAATCCTTTGTAATAAAAAGAATTATATTTTCCTTATGCTGAAAATTACTCACCTAATAGACGATATTGGGTATAAATTAAAAATAAAAAAGAATTTCGTGAAATTGATACGTCGATCGAGGATCGATAACGGGGTCAGTTGTCTAAAACTATCTTCGTATTTTTGCCTTTCTAATGACACTGCTCTAAGGCACATCGGTTGTCGGGTCGACCACTAAAAACAAGGAACTCGGCACCGCTGGCTGGCTCAACGACGAAGGCGACGTGCTATGGGGGGAGGGAGGTTACATGGCCGCGTGTCGCCTCGCTGTCGCCCCGGATGGAGCCGAGCGGCGGGTGCGCTGATCGTAGCCCACCCCAAAAAAAAGGCAGATTGGTTGGCCACGGACGACAAGAAACTACTGGTGACCAGCCCAGTGGCGAAGGTGAGCGTGTGCAGTGGGTTAGAGCCGCGCGCTACCCTTTCCTCACCCCGAATGGAACGGTGTGTGCTGACCGTAGCCCACCCAAAGAAAAATGCACATCGGTTGGAAGACTTCAAAGTTAATAACGTATTTTGAAATAATACCTGTGTTTTATTATACGTAGAAGGCGGTATAATTAAATAAAAACAGTACAAAGTTCATTATCATCATCAGCTCTTATAAGTCCCACTGCTGGGCCAAAGCATCATCCAAATGAGAGGGAAATTGACTTAATATACCACGCTAGTCAGATGTGTTGGCAAAAGTTTTCATTTTGAGGTTTCCTTCTGTTGCTAGATATTATCTGCATATAATATGCTTTAATTGTCTTTTATGACATCCACAGGTACGACAGGGGGTGAAGAATTGTAGTGTTACTACATCATAACACAGTAAAACATTTAATTAAAATAGAAAATTTTGAACGACCCTCGACAAGAACGAAAATAACAAACAAAAGTATTACGCTCTCAACAGGAATTATCAATAAATTGTCATTTAACGATTATACTGGCACGCATGAAGCACTTAATCTTCACTTAATCTTAATCCATACTAATATTATAAATGCGTAAATAAGGATGTTTGTTTGTTTGTAACGCTTTCACGCTTAAACTACCCAACCGATTTCAAAAATTCTTTCACCAATGGAAAGCTATTATAGCTTGCCATTGGTGAACAAGGGTGTCCAAGGGAGTAACATAGGCTATATTTTATCCCGGTATTCCCACAGAAACGGGAACTACGCCGCGGGCAAAGCGACTGAAACCGAAGCGAAGCGATATAAATAATAAAGTAATAATTTAGGACATAATTTTAGAAAAGAGCTGAAACTCTTACACTGCTGGACCGATGTTAACTAAACATAGCTAAGTACCACCGCAAGAAAACTGGCTTTTAAATAAAAAAAATGCATTGAAATCGGTCCATCTGTTTAAGAGCAACGATGCCACTACCAGACACACACACACACAGATAGACAGACATCGATGTCAAAGACATAACACACCATTTTTTACGTCTGGGGTTAAAAAATGTAAATAAAACCATATGGGAACACGTTTGTCCACCGTGATATAGTATGATAATGGCCCTTATTTGAAAGCCCGTGTTCAACGCTGTGATATTTATGGGCTTAAAGTTAGTATTCGGTTCGAGTCACAGGTCTTATAGATCCCACTACTGGGCTTGAGCCTCCACATTGGAAGAGAAATGGATCTACTACACCACGCTGGTCAGACGGTTTGGTATAGGGTTTTATTTCGCGTTTTCCTTCTCTTGCATAGTTTTTATATGCCAAAGATATCACTTAGTCGCCTTTTACAACACCCATGGGCAAGCGGGTGATAAATTGTATTCTTATTCCGTTACCACACGGAATTATTCAAAAAAAACCAATTTAAAATTCATTTATAACGAATCCAATTGCTTTATATAAATGTTTGTACAAAATTACTTTAAAACTAATTTCATCAAACAAAATTTTGATTGCGAAATTTATTATTCAATTTATTGAAAAGTCATGATCACTTTTGAATAGAAATCAATGTGGATTTATTATATAACTGGCAACTCGCTCTCGCTTCGCTTCGGTTTCAGCCACTTTGCACCCGCATTTTAAACCTAAAATATGTTATGATTTCTGAAGTTTATGCGAGTATTGCACATCTTAATATATATAAATTACGTGTCACGTTGTTTATCCGCGATGGACTCCTAAACTACTTAACCTCCATGACAGATGTTCTCCTACAGTTCCACTTCAATAGTTTCATAAAATGTAGTATAAGAAAAACATTAGCCATAGCAACGCGTGGCCGGGTTTGCTAGTTTTAAATAAAACTACTTTACGGATTTTATCGTTTATATTTGATTTTTGATTGCCCAACGTTTCGAACACTTTGCAGCGTTCATGGTCACATCTTAAGATATGTCTCCTCGGATTAGAGTCTGGACTGGATTTTATACGGTTTTCTTGAGAAGAAAATATTCTAAAATACTCCTTATATAGACAGCTAGCTATTTATTATCAAAATCAATTTTAAAGATTTCACGGCAATGGGCAGATAGACAGACCAAAAATTTTAAACTGGTTTTTAGACATAGGTATCCCGCAAATAATGGTATAGGCATAAATAGCCTACTATTTTGACATTACAAACAGACATGTGTGATGGCGTGCGGCACCATAATTTACCGCATTCGCTCCACATCGCCATTAGGCTGATCACTAGTACCGATTCCTTGATCCGGGATTGGCCCGGCAGGTTACCCTTTCGGGTATTGTCCCATTGCCAGAGTGCCAGTATTGCAAGAGCATCGCCCTCACGCGGTCGACACAATACTGGGCATTATAGCCACATTTTTTTTTCTTTGTATAAAAGAAAAAGTTCACTAATTTATTAAAAAATCTTTGATAAAGAACTAGTCGCGCTCCAATTTCTCGAATTAAAATAAAATAAAATGTTTTGTATAGCTAATTGCCACCCTGTGAATGGATGGGTGGCTAGATATTAATAAAATACCCGGTTTTTATTGACTCAACCGCCTTCTTTGTTCACAAGAGTAAAAGGGACACGTCCATTTTTAATCCCCGACGCAAAAAGAGAAATATTACACGTTTTACGTGTCTGTGTACCTTTTTTTTTATTCATGCTGTGGAAATGCATTTAGGCACTCTGCCCTGCCGGTGACAGATGGAGGAGTGTGTGGGACTCGCCGGCTACCATGTGGCCGGAATACCCATTAAAACCACAGCGGCCCCTTCCGCGCTTTTACAGGGTGCCGGAGAGATCATCTAATGAGATTCAATCCCCGATACCCCCACGCATGGTCGTCTGGCCACGGCCTATCGTCATTCAAGGCGGTGGAAGGAGTTGCGCATATTGGCGCTTTTTCCTCCCGGTCGCCGCCGGCGGAGCGAGTCAGTGGCGCGTTCTCGCTCCGCAGCCTCCTTCCTTGTAATGACGGCCTCACAAAATGAGGCCATCGACGACCAGCACCTGTCGCTGTCGAGCATCTGTGTAACGATGGTCAACAATGACAGCTCTATTCCAAATTTCATCGATAAGACGTGGCGCTGGGCCCCCAGACGGGGCAAATTTCCGATGTATGGCGCGAATCGTTGATTGCTGCGCCACATTCATGGCATCCTGGGGCCTCTTCTCTTCCAATTTTATGCAGGTACTTACCGAAGACCCCGTGCCCGGTAAGCACCTACGTGTCTGTGTACCTGTGTGTCTGTGTATCCATCTGCCTGTGTATTTGTGTGTTTCTGTACTGGTGTGTCTGTGTGTCTGACTGTGGCATCATAGCGCTTAAACAAATGGATCGATTGTGATAGTTTTTTTTTGTTTCAAACCTGACGTGATTCAGATGATTCTTCATCATCACAGTTCTTATAGGGGCCAGTACTGGGCTCGAGCCTGAGCCACATTGGGAGGGAAATTGACCTTCTATACCACGCTGGTTTGTTTCGAGTTTTCCGTCTCTTATATTCATATTATATCCCTCAGTCGTCTTTGGCGATATTCACGGACAAGAGGTAGTGAACTGTATTCTTACTCCGTCACCACATAGAATTGATGATTTTTTCTTTTTTTTTTGAGATTTTTTATTCGTGTACTAGCAACCCGTCCTCGCTTCGCTTCGGTTATAGTCGTTTTACCCGAGTAGTTCCCGTTCCCGTGGGAATACCGGGATAAAATATAGCCTAGTTTACGCCCTGATATTATAGCTTTCCATTGGTGAAAGAATTTTTGAAATCGGTCCAGCCGTTTTGAAGATTACCCGGAACAAACAGACACAACCCGTCCTCGCATCGCTTCGGTTATAGTCGTTTTACCCGTGTAGTTCCCGTTCCCGTGGGAATACCGGGATAAAATATAGCCTAGTTTACGCCCTGATATTATAGCTTTTCATTGGTGAAAGAATTTTTGAAATCGGTCTAGCCGTTTTGAAGATTACCCGGAACAAACAGACACACAGACAAAAATTTTTTAATCGCTATTTTAGGCAAAAGTGTCGTGCAAATAACCGTGTGAGCATGAAAAAAGCCTATTATTTTGACATTACAAACAGATACTCCAATTTTATTTATTGGTATAGATGTCAGACATTACTCAATGTTTTTAATTTATTAATTTATCCGTTACAGAAATATAGGTGTACTCTTTAATATGTACAGATTTATTAGTGACTAGCAATCTGCCCTCGCTTCGCTTCGGTTATAGGTTATAGTCGTTTTACCCGCGTAATTCCCGTTCCCCTTGGAATACCGGGATAAAATATAGCCTAGTTTACGCCCTGATATTATAGCTTTCCATTAGTGAAAGAATTTTTGAAATCGGTCCAGCCGTTTTGAAGATTACCCGCAACAAACAGACAGACAGACAGACAAAAATTTTTTAATTGCTATTTTAGGCATAGGTGTCATGCAAATAACCGTGTGAGCATGAAAAAAGCCTATTATTTTGACATTACAAACAGACACTCCAATTTTATTTATTGGTATAGATAAGATACCGGTAACATGTGTGCAAGAAAAGGAAAGCTCGAAGTAAAACCCTATACGACCCGCCTGACCAGCGTGGTATAATAGGTCATTTTTTCTGCTACTGTGGTGGAGGCTCGAACCCAATAGTGGGACGTATATGAACTGTGATGATGATGATTACAATTACATATTTACTGACGCTTAACATCAATCAATCATCGATGTGTTATATAGTTTTACGTAACATCCGAGACAACGAGAGTATCATAAATACAGTTAAAAACTGTAAGAATTATTCGTAAAATTTAAATATGGGATCAAGTTGGCCACCTGTATACAGTGAAAACTTGAAAAGTAAAACATCGAAAACGAAAACAAAATAAAATAAATCCTTAAAAGAAAAAGCAACAGAAAACAAAAGAAATTATACGTCCGTATATAGATTTCGTTTAAAAAACCAAACAGTGTAATGAAAATTAAAAGTAAATGAACGAAACAATTAACTCACCGTAATATTCTCCATTTTATGTCCTTCATTATTATTTTGCCCTTGTGCCAATTGGTTTTTCTTTAGGATATTTTAGTCCTTTCCTTGTCCCAATTAATATGAGGTCGGTAAAGCATGTCTCCTATAGGCTTAGAGATTTTTAATAATTTTTATCCAATTAATTTAATTCAACATTAAAAATGGCGTTACTGGTAATATTCTTTGATTATATTATAATTATTTTTCTTTATATTTCTCATTATTAGATACCATTTAGAGTAACAATCGCTTGCTACGTTCAGTAAATGCCTTCAGATATTTTGTATTCATAATAATTATTATAAAAACGACTACACTTCTCATAAATTATTAAATACCACTTAACACAAAATTCATTATAAACTTTTAGCAAACAAAATGATTCATTACACAGCCCACGAAAACCGCTAAACCCAGTTTGGCTGAAACTCTTGAAATTCATCTCTTTAATTGGTCAACGTCCCATTGAAGCACTCTAATAGGATTATACTCGTTATACATTACTGTTAATTGTATAATTCTCTTTGTTGTTCGAAATTTGTTTAGTCTGTAAACTGTTTTTATAACATTAATCGAATTACACGACAGCCATTTTGATAATACCATTGCAAACACTGAAAAATATCACACTCACTTTTAAAAAGGAGAGAGTATTCTTTATTTAAATGGATCCATTAAGATTTTTTTTTGGTTCTGTTTGTCCATACGGACAGGCAAAGGGATCAAAGCCCATACAGCCAAGTCTGATACAATTTTTCTTTACATATTATTTACTTCTTCATATTGTATAACTTATTTATAGTAATTGTCCGTCAGTAAATCAAGACGTTATCATTAATTAGGCGCTGAAAACCTAATTAGATGATTTCTCTGGGAATTCCGGTTGAATATGAAAATACACATAAACCACTCTTATATCACATTCACCATCACACTTCAGCACCTTAATTATATTATATTACATAAAATATCAGCAAAATTATTCAATATAACACTATAAAACACTAAAAAAATGGATATAATACAAGAGCTTAACATAACATCTCCAAATTCGCGCCGAAACCCGGATCCATTAAGATTTTAAATATGAAAATGTTTTTTTAAATAAGTTAAAAATTGCACATCCGAAATTCGAATGTTTGAAATTCAAATATTTGAATATAGAATACGGCCAGAGCGCGGCGGTCGCTCTGAGTGGCTGACCGGTGACCACTTTTCACCCTTACCTTTTGGGACATCGCAAATGTCATGTTTTATAAGCAGTAGCGATTATTTGTAGATTAAGTAATAATATAATTATTGACTGATAGATAATATTTGGAAAGCTTTCCGTGTTGAATATGTGTTTGAGTCTGGTTGGAGAATTTTCGGGCATTTATATTTAAATCAAATACATACATAAACATTTTAAAAATGTTATTCAACCCTAAAACAAAACAGATGTTGAATTGTGTACTCATAATTATGTAACCACAAAATATTTTACTTAAATTCTCAAGTGTCTCATATAAGCAAAATGGGTTAGGTTATTTTTGCATAGAATTAATGTACTTGTTGTCTACAAAAAAGCTTCAAGGTTAGGTAAAGAATAATATTTGAACAAAAGCAGTGTATATAAGTTTTTTCTTTTCAAAGCATATAAAAGAATACATGACTTCAAGGAGAAAATTTTTGCGAATAAATAGAAACTGAAAAGAAACCTCATACATACTGATGTTAACTACTGAGTTAGGGTTATTTAGGTAACGAATTATTTTTATAAAACAAAGAAAGTAATCATGTGTAATCAGGCCATCTAATCAGATTATTCACTAATCGGCAAGGACGTTAACCTACAAACACTTGCCAAAAGATAAGATTTGAATCGTATCTTATACAATGACAGTTATCACATTGAAAAGAGGCCGCCATTACAAGTATTTCCAGTATTAAAAAAGTGTTATGAATCTCAAAAGGTGTAGGATTCTATGCAAATTAAGCCACCCTGAATTCTATATCACCGCAGTTGGGTTAGTACATTTTATTACACCATAAACCAGAGCCAGCTATATCTGTCTTGGTAACAATTCAGTTATTTCATGTTATCTGTGCTTTTCGCCCCCATAATAGTACAGAATAGCATTTTGATCGAGCCACTATTTTAACTCTTTTTTTAGGGGTGGGTTGCGGTCGGCGTGCTCCTCGCACCACTCCATCCGGGGCGACAGAGGGGCGTAAGCACGCACACCCACAACCCACCCACGATGCACGTCGCCTTCGTCGTTGGGCCGACCACCGGAGCAGGGTGACTTGACGTCAGTGGTCGGCCCGACGGAATACCCCCTATTTGGGGTACCCTCCCAGGGACCGACGTTCCCCTCTCGAGGAGGACGTCGGTCTTTCCTCACGCGGTCGGCCTCTCGGCGGGTGGCGGACTATCCCCGATCACGTCACCCCTATTTTAACTCTAGGGATGGCATGCATATCAACGATAGCATCAAGCTTCAGGTAATATTTAATTATACTCAAAAGAGTCCTAATGTGTTCATTCCTCGTGATATTTTTTTTTTTTGTTTATTTATAGGATTTGGATTCTGGCTATAATGGCATTAACAGCCTTTTAAGTTCTAATAATACGTATTCGCTTTGATCTTTTATCGCATTTGATAGAGGATGTGGTATGGTATATTTATCGATAGTGCGATATATGAGCATACATCTGCTACTAGCTTTTGAAGTGCCATGCAAATATCTGTCGGCATCATGTCCATTTTGTGCAAAGCGTTCTTTATAATTTTATAGTCTAATTAATTTAAAATAATTTGTTAAATATTAAACTCAAAAAGAATATGTAAAATGGTGTGAAAACATTGAAGTTCCTAGCAGAATCAATACATTCTAAGTTAGCATTAAAAATATATAAATCAGTCGTAGCAATTTATGACCAAATTGCTTATTCAGTCAATTCATCACTGAACCTCATTGCACGCATTCACATTCCTTTCACGTTCTTCGCGGTAGACAGCGGCCTAGCTAAGGTTCATGAGCGGCACTAATACTTACCATCAGGTGTACTGTTTGCTCGTTTTCCACCATTTACAATAACAAAAAAATACATATTTTCGGATTATTAATTAGTTATTTTACAAATTTAAATTGGTTACAAATAATACTTTTTATGCATCTAAAATTTAAATATTATTATTAGTATAGTGTAAGCAAATACCGCCGAATTTCGGATCCCTTATCAGAGTGGGGGCCTTGTGCATGAGCTCTACATGGCCCTATAATATGGACGGCAACGACCCTATGATCATAATGCCTTATTGATTTCAAATCGCTATGGCTTATAACTTAATCCACACTATGTGCGTCACACAGGCTTGACGTCTAAATGTTTGTTTGTAACAATACGGTTGATTGGTTGGTCATCGTACCGTGACGTCATGTCGTCCTTAACTGATTGACGACACAGTTATGGCGGCGTTTGAGAGGGTGATAATGTTTTGATTTGGTGTATAATTTGGTTAGGAGTATACTTTCTGTGATTGGAGAAAGTATACATCGTTTTTATTTTCTTCTTCTTCAGCCTATAAACTTTTTATTATTGGATACAGGCTTTATTTACGTGCGAAAGAAATTGAACTAACCACACTGGTACAAATATTCCAGTCATTCCTAATTCGCCGTTTCGGTACACAGCGACTTCACTGTACTGGTATTGCTCTAGTCCATGTATAACAGTTATCACTTACCATCGTGTTGATTGCTTAATCGATACCACCTTAATTAACAAAAAAAGTTATTTGAAAAAAAAAGAAGCAAGTTTTTATAGTTTTTACTATCATTCAAAGGTTTCTTTCCACACAAAAGATTTCGTACCAAGACAATGATTTTCGTGAGAATAGCCTAGAATAATTTATATTAACCCAACCTATTGACGAAAATCCGCGGCGTTAGAGCAATGCCTGGTTACCGGCACGTTGATTTGTTTTTGATTAAGAAAAACAAAAATTTTAAATTTAGAAAATACTTTTGCTAGTCAAAAGAAACTTCTTACATGATGATGTGGACTTACGCGTGATGATTAATAGTTTTCTTACCTGTAAATAAAAAGAAATCTCATTAATTTACATTGTTTATTGATTCAATGTTCTAGAAATTTGATTAAATGCAATTGTGGCAAAGACTGGCCATTAATATTAATCTGCGATCGATATACTGAATTTTCGAGGGTTCCTCATAGTCGTTTTTCGCTTACCCGGCATGCCTTCGACTACTGAAGGCAAGGAAATATGCACCGGTGGTCAGCCCAATGACGAAGGCGACGTACTATATGGGTGGGTTACGGGTGTGCGTGCTTAGGCCCCTCTGTCGCCCCGGACGGAGTGGAGCGAGGTGTGCGCCGACCGTAACCCACCCCACCAAAAAAAATACCCGTGCCTTAAAGGCGAGCATGCTCAGGACTTCAAGGATTCTAAATCAGTGGTCAGCACAGTCAGGACTAAATTGGGTTTGAAAGTCGCAGGGAATCGTTGGATGCAAGTGGCATAGGAAGGTTTTATGTGGCATGCTCATGGGGAGGCCTATGTCTAACTGTGGCCATCTATAGTCTGATGGATAGATGGATGGTCGGTCCAAAAGCGATAGAGAGGCAATATGGTGGGTTGTGGAGCTGCCCACCACCCTTTCGTCACCCCAGAACGGAACGGACGGCATGTGTCCAGAACATAGTCTAAAAAAAGTCATCATCTTTATAATCTCGGCTCATATACGCTGGGACCTTACCATACCATACTCGTCGGACAGGTTGGTTGATGTCATGTGCGTATTATATGCCATAGTCGTCTTTTACGACATCCACGGGTAAATTTCGGAGTGGTAAATTTTATTCTTACTCCGTCACCACACTGAAAAAGTAAAGTAAAAACGTATTCCTTTAAAATGTTTCCTCATGCAGAGAAAAAAATCACAGCTAGATCTTAGAATAATAACGTATAGAAGGATAGTGTCAATACTTCGAAAGTTCGAAACATGAATCTAAAAATACTAAGGACGCGCAGACGATTACACACGTACACACGCGTACCACTATACAAATTATGAAATCAAATTTTGTTTTTATTAACATAAATCGTCAAAATACTTTTAAAAGTAATGTTAAAAACCTTTTTAAATTTTTCAAATGTGCTATGACACCACTTGAATGCACAAACCGTCATAATTACCTATTTATTTTTTAAGAGTTGCGTACGTAGCACAATGACTTGTACATTACTGAACGGTTGCGGCGTAAGCTCCATTAGGCTCCAATTGAAATGCTTCACTTTTTGTGCGCGAACTTACCTTCTATACGTTATTATTCTAAGAACTAGATATACAGTTTATCATTTCCATATAATGTTAATAAAATTGGCACTGCTGAATGGGCAGCGGTATCCTCCAAATTTTGGCTACACCTAAAGTCCATAAATGCTATACACATCTTTTTTTGCAAACGGTGGCAAACGAGCAAACAGTACACCTGATGGCAAGTGTTATGCACCTTTGCTAGGCTACCTACTGTCAAAAAAGTGAAGGGAAAGTGAATGCGTGCGATAAGGTTCGATGATACTAAAGGCATCACTAAAACCCGCCACACGCAAACACCCTCAGAAAGTTGGGTTGCCGGCTTTCTCGCTCACCGAACTGTTCTACGGGGTCTGGCCGAGAGTCTTTTAAAAAAGAAGCACTTGATTTCACACTTATTTAATTCAGAACAAAAACGATTAAAATAATATATGTCGCAGCGTCACTACCTTTGGCACCATATCTTAATAGTTTTTAAGAATCAATTGATTACGGAAACGTCAATTATTATACTTGGGTGTTTTTGATACAACGTTAGCAATGATTTTTGATGTTTGTTGTTTGACCGTTAATATTAACGGTCCGATATTACCGAAATATTACCGAGCTTTCTTTATTGAGAGCGGTCCGTTGAATACTCAGTTGAGAGCGAGACTTGAGGGCGAGCGGTCTTTGTTGCTGCCACGTGGTATTAAATTCACCGCGTTTCCCTAACTTGTAAGTTAGCTGTCGGTATCCGTGTAATTAGTGGTTATGATAGAAAAGTGTTTACGCTAATTGTTGAATACAGTTTAAAAGTAGCCATCCGAAGTATTATTTTATTCCATCAGGTCAGTCACACATCGCGTGACCGACCTGATAGTGATACAGCACGGCGACCCCCCCACACCTCGATATATAAATGTCAATATTCGAGTCTACAATATTTATAATTAATATAAGAGTTCTTGAGACCGCGGTTGGAGGTAGACTAACTGCCATGCATGGCCTCGCCAAAGAGGTCAGGAAGAGAGGGCTGACGCTGCAGTCTTTGTCAGCATCTTCCCTACATATTTAAATATATAACAGAACGAAGCGCAGTAACAAAGTGCTACTACTCGGACGTCGATTGTCTGCTCAGGGTGGTACGTTTATATTGGGTTTTTCTTCTCTTGCATCTATATGACCCATCTATTATCCCTTTTTTTTATGGGTGGGCTATGGTAGGCGCACACGCGGTCCATACCGTCCGGGGCGACGAAAGGACGGCGCACGGGCCCATAACCCACCCATACCCACGTCGCCTCCTTGTTGGGCCGACCACCGGGGCAGAGTGACTTGTCATCAGTGGTCGGCCCGACGGAATACCCTTTCGGGTACCCTCACCTCTCGACGTCCCTGTCACGGAACATCGGTTGCCGTGGCGTGATCAGCCTCTATGCGAGTGACGGACTAAATTCCCCGGTTCGGTCACCCGCGGCCTTGGCTAGGGCGGCATCAGGCGCAGGTAGACGTGTTGATATAGGATTTTATATTGGGTTTTCCTTCTCTTGCATAGATATTACATGCATATTTAATCCCTTAGGCCCCTTTTATATCACCCACGGGTAGTGTTGCCCAAAAAAGTCTTGGTCTTGCGGTCTTGGTCTTGGTCTTGCGAGAAATGCGAGACCGAGACCAAGACCAAGACCGCTTAATTTTTGCAAGACCAAGACCAAGACTGGCCCTGCAAGACTTGAGCAAGACCAAGACTGGGCCTGCAAGAGTCTCGCGGTCTTGCATTTAATTCAAATCACCATTTCAGCTTATATACGGTTGAGCTCGTGTCTTCTACATAACAGGAGGAGAATCGGTCGTGGCCGGAGGGGAATCGCCACGGTGATCGGCCGTGTTGTTACAGGTCATACATGTCAAGTTTTCCTTCTCTTGCACCGATGTTATATATTATAGCCCTTAGTCGTGGGTTCGCAGTCACGGGTAAAATAGGGGGTGATGAATTATATTCTTACTCCGTCACTACACGGCAAGTCAAAACAGTCTTGAGATATCCATCTATTGGCCAATCGATTCCCAATGTTGGTGTTGGCTTTTCAGAATTACTCTTCGGAAAGGCTTAAGGACAAAAATACCGTAATCACGAGAGTGCTCTTGCCCATTATACATATTTATATATCCGTTTATTCATTAGCCCAACGACGTTCACTGTTGGACATAGAAATATGCCTACAATTAATCTATATAAATGTCCATGTAGGGACAGAGTACGATCACCATCAGACATGAAGCGTTGCTCCCAGCGCTATTTTGCCTCTGCCACGACTCACCCCAATCCACTAGTGGTTGGGGCGGTAAACTACGTCGCCTCAAAAATATCCGCGGTCCGACGTCCTCATCATCTTCTTGAAGAAGAAGATGACGCTATTATGATCGCCCAAGAAAGGACCTACACAGTTCGCGCAGCGATAACAGATAAAACTCCGCGGTATCGGCCTCGCTGTCGAGGTCGAAAACCGCGCCGCGTAAAAGTCATTAACCTAAACTTGGCCACGCCCACTTTGCTCTCAGTGACGCCCCGAGCCGAGGTCCGTTCCCCACAGGGGGGAGCCCTCGGGCGATATTCACTTAACTTACTTACCGGGTTGAGAGCCATCAGCGCTCACCCATTGACCGCGTTAAGCTGTCAAGGTCATCTGCGACCAACAGCTACACACACACACAAAAAAAAGACAGAGTACGAATATAATTCACCACTCTCTTACCCGTGGATGTCGTATCAAATCGGATCGGGCAATGGTGTTAGGAACCCATGAAAAAAAATTGAAATAAAAATATCGATTCGTTAATGAATTGAGAGACATGTAAGTTCTCAATTTTGTCATCGTTTTTTCGTGTAAATTGATTAAAATGTATAAAGGAATGATACTTAATCTACAACATATTCGTATTTTGTTAAATGTTCATTAGAATTTGAATAAATCAATTTTTACATTTGCATAAGCAAGACAAACTTCGCTTTAACATAAATCAGCTGATCGGCCGATGACCGTTGATGAGTCGCCTTTGTACCTACGTAACCATTGAAAGGTTCGCGCAAATCTAATACCTATTTATACTGTCGAAATTTTACATGCTTACATATATCCTGTCTGTACATACCTACATAATGCATAAAATTTAAGGCATAAACTCTTAGACACATTTTTGTAATCACTATAACTTTTACGTTATATTGTTTTTGTGTAATATACATTCTAATTATGATCTATGACTGTTGAACTACAACATACATGAACAGTTGTCCCATAACCTGATACACCCTGTGTATATAACATATGTGCAAGAGAAGTGAAACTAGAAAGAAAACCCTGTACCAACATGTCTGACCAGCGTGGTATAGTAGATCAATTTTCCTCTTACTGGAAGGAAGCTTAAGCCCAGCAGTGGCACTTTTATGAGCTGTGACGATGACGACTATCATACATTTTACAAGTATTAAAACCATAAAATTTTAAATCAGTTTTATATGTTCTTGAATAAATAGTATATTAAGAGCTACATGGATCCAGCGGCCAAAGTATTTATATAGGCAATAGAGCAACAGGTTTTTTCAAGTATCCAGAGTATCAGTAACTAAACTGGAAATACAATAGATACATACCACTTAAGTTGAAGGGAAATATAAACAATCGCATTAATTGTAAAATATCGCATTGATTATAAAATGACATAAAATTTATTGTATCAACTGCCTCGTGTGGTGACGTCTTAAGAAAATAGGGTCGAAAGTCCTGTCATAAGAGTAGTAACGCTGTCTAATGGAACACCAGGGGAATAGAAGAGTAATTTTCTCCAGTGGTAAGTATTGTATTCAATAGTGAACTATAGGCTAACAGATGGATAGATAGGATAGGATATTTGATTAATTTAGTTGGATTTTTCATTGCCATGATAAATTACTGTTACGTTATTCTAACTGCAAAACTTTGCAAAACTCTTGCTGCAATACCAAGACTCGGGTGCGCAAGACCAAGACCAAGACCAAGACTCGGGTGCGCAAGACCAAGACCAAGACGAGACCAGGTGTGATGTTGCAAGACCAAGACCAAGACCGGTCCAAGTCTCGTCTTGGTCTTGCATTTGGGCAACACTACCCACGGGCCAAAGAGGAGGTGGGGAATTGTGTTCTTACTTCACACGGGCAATTTAATATACAAATCACATTTTAATATACAAGGACAATAATATTACTTTTTATATACATAAATATATAAGCAGACATTTTATTAAAAGCTTATTCATCCTAATTTATTCTTTGGTTTGCCGTAACTAATATATATATATATAAGATAAAATATACATTTAGATGAAAAACAAAGAGAAGAAAATAATTAACTTGTAATCCTAGAGATTTGGTTCATTTCACCAAGTAATTTATAACGGTGAGAGACACTATACTATTATTTAAAATAAGATGGTGTTTTATGAGTTATATAGTTGTCTCGCTCGCACTTAGGATTAAGGCACCGGCCTCACTGATCGCAAAACAAGCGATTAATAATGAACGAATAAAAAAACTATAAAAGAATTTCCTGGGTGGTCACGGAGCAAGAATACAATTCGCCACTCCCTCTTTTGCCCCATGGGTGTCGTAACAGAAGACTAACGCATATGATCTATGCTAATTGCCCTCCTATTGTAGAGGACGCCCGATGGCAACAGTGGGACTTATGTGGGCTGAGATGATGATGATAAAAATCTATTATTTGTGTGGTGACGAAATAAAAATACTATTTCTGCCATTCTATCATTTACCATAAGCGATTATAAAATACAACCAAAGAGTACAAGCAGGTGATGTAACTGCAAGAGGTGATTCCCTGAAAATAAAATTCTAAACTAACTGATATAACTAGCATGGTATAGATCAATTTCTCTCGCAATATGAAGGTTGCTGGAGCCCAGTAGTAGAATTATAAGTTATATATAAATTGAGATAAAGAAATGCTTGACTCATTGTGTAATAATACGTCTATGATCACAAATTTTCGGAGACTCGATTGCAGGATCGATTATTATTAGATATCTAGTATTATTGGATAATTGATTAATAAATGTATGTATGTGTTTGATACTTGTTTAAATAAAAAAGATGTAAAAGCTTATTTACTAAGGAAAAAGAAGGTTAAATGATAAATGTTAGTGATTTAGATGAATAAGATTTATCAGATTACTTGAAAGAATTCAACAAATACACGTCCAGTTACATTTATTTCAGTACAATAGTAAATAAGTGCCTTTCATCATGTTTCTTTAAGGGAAAAATAAAAATATATCGGGAAAAAGATTCTTCGCATTCATTCAAGACTTTTTTCTAAGTTTATTTACATCAAATTACAATATGGTTTTATTGCTGTAGAAATTTTGGGACATGAAAAAAACACAACAAGTTCTTTTAGCAGTCCTATCTTGATATTAGTCTGATACTGTCTAAAGAATTTTGAATAAACCAGAACACGTGGAAATCTGAAGAAGCAAGATCCATAGGGGCCATATGGCGGGTGCATTATCAGCTTAATTTTTGCCAAACGTTTTATTATCGTGTATCGGATTTCTCCATTAGATTAACTCTTTTTGAGAGATAGAAAAACAAATGAAAAAGGCGGCAAACAAATTTGACTAAATAGTTTCTTATTTTGAAATGTAACTTTTTTAACGATATTTAAACCGGCCAGATGCAACTGGAACAGCCAAAGAGATTTTATTAAAAGTTTATACGGACTGTATACAAAAATACCTTTTCCCAACCTATTATTATACTTCACTTAAAACTTGGTTTACGATCGTAGTTAATGTCATATTTAACCCAGGTAGTACTGCCCATTCTCCAGATCTTTATCAAGTCAAGATAGCTAACTGCCGAGATTTATGGATTACTAGCAACCCGCCCTCGCTTCGCTTCGGTATTAGTTGTTTTACCCGCATAGTTCCCGTTCCCGTGGGAATACCGGGATAAAATATAGCCTAGTTTACGCCCTGATATTATAGCTTTCCATTGGTGAAAAATTTTTGAAATTGGTCCAGCCGTTTTGAAGATCACCCGGAACAAACAGACAGACAGACAAAAATGTTTTAATCTGTATTTTAGGCATAGGTGTCGTGCAAATAACCGTGTGAGCATGAAAAAAGTCTATTATTTTGACATTACAAACAGACACTCCAATTTTATTTATTGGTATAGATTGAATAAAATTCACAATAATAATATATATCCACTTTCATAGTAAAGTGGTTATAATCGCTAATCGCTGTCAATAGAACATCGTCCAATATAACTTAGGTGGAGATATGCGATGTTTGCACGATATTAAACTGAGATACACCTGGGACAATGGATCTTGGATTATGTTGCTAAAGAGATAATATCTTCCCTTATAATATTAAATATAATTCTTTTAATAAAATGTAGATTTCTAGATCATTATGACTATTTTTATTATTATACTAGCTGGCCCGGCGAATTTCGTACCGTCATAATTTTTTTCGTAAATATATTTTCTAAATTGTCGAAAATATAGTCTGTCTATAGCTGTCATTTGCGTTTTATTATTACATGTCAGATGCATTTTTGTTATACCACGTTTCATAATGACTTGTATTCTCTTTGACGTTTTATGTTACGTCACACGGGAACGCGATCGAACGGGATAAAAAGTATCCTACGTCCGTCTCCTGGATCTAAGCTCCCCACCATTTTCAGCCAAATCGGTACAGTCGTTCTTGAGTTATAAATAGTGTAACTAACACGACTTTCTTTCATATGTATATCTATAGATTATATATTATTTATATATGCATTCATAATCATCATTTCAGCTCATATACGTCCCACTGTTGGGCTCGAGCCTCCTCCACAAAAGGAGGCAAATGGGCCTACTATAGCACGCTGGTCAGACGTGATGATATAAGATATTGTTTCGAGTTTTCCTTCTCTTGCATAGATGTTATATGCGCATGATAGCCCTTAGTCGTCTTTTATGACATCTATGGGCAAGATAGGGAGTGGTAATTTGTATTCTTACTCCGTCAACATTCTTCCGTGTGGTGACGGAGTAAGAATACAATTCACCACCCCCGGAAGTATTATTGTTAGTTCGCAATAATTATTAAAGTTGGTGCGAATAATATTTAAATAGATCTTGCTCAGCGTTAACGCGTTATCACCGCTAAGTTTTGAATATAACCAAATGCGTTTGTAAAACCTAAAAGCATTTACAATTTTAATTTATAAGCGACATTTTATATAATTTATCATTAAAATATATGAAAATACCAAATGTATGAAGTACGTCGACCGTCAGGTCAAAGCCAAGGTCGATGAATGATATTTATAGATAGTTAATGATTTTTGTGTGATGTGGTGCTTTCCGTATGACGGAGTAAGAATACCATTCACCATTCCCTATCTTGCCCGTGGATGTCGTAAAAGACTACTATGGGATATAATATGCACATAATATCTGTGCAAGAGAAGGAAAACTCGAAATGGAACCCTATACCAACATGTCTCAGCAGCATGGTATAGTAGGTCAAATTCCCTCCCATTGTGGAGGAGGCCTGAGCCCAACAGTGGGACGTATGTGAGCTGCGATGATGATGATGATGATGATGAATGATTTTTGAAGTGAGACTTCGTTGTGCGCATGAGGGTATAATTTTTACGAATGAAACTCAATTCAGTGACACGAAAATGTAGGACGCTTTTGTCCAAAAAGAAGGCGAGAGCGATTGAGAAAGAGCGAACATAGCACGAAGCACATAGCCATGGCGCGAGAGTAGGGAGCAAGCGAGCGAGAAAGATTGAGAACCTTTTTTTTATTTTCCTTTATTATTTCTTTTAAATATTGATTAAAAACACGTGGCACCATAGATGTTTCACTTCTGATATGCGTACTTTGTACGCACGGTCTTTTTTTTGAAGACATCGCCCTGCATTAAGTATTCTTTGTATTGCGGGGGACTTTACAAACATAATTAACGGACACAAATTACATCCAGACTCGAAACATTAATTTCTGGATCGCACGAAGATTGTCCTGCGTGAGATTCGAACCCACAGCACTGACACGGTAGATCGGTATCTTAACCCTAGAAGCCGAAATAGGTCAAACTAATCTACACAAATAAACATACTTCAGATTTGGCTTATTTTATTATCCTTACTAATATTATAAATGCGAAAGTTGGAATGTTAATGGAAAGCTACAATATCAGGGAATAACATAGGCTATATTTTATCCCGGTATTTCCACGGGAATGGGCACTACGCAGGCAAGGCGACTGAAACCGAAGCGAAGCGAGGGCGCACAGTGGTCCGGTTTTGCAATTTGGTGGATATTCGACATAAAGTGACATTTTGATGTCGAAAAAATTTCATTAGGCAGGTTTTTACATAAGTAACAACAAATGTTCTACGACTTTTTATAGAAATTAGGTTTTATAGATGAAAAAAAATATTAAAGAAAAAATTTATGGGGAAAAAGCTATACATTTTTTTTTCATATATTATACCGTTATTTATACTGTTATTTATGTAAAAACCTGCCTAATGAATTTTTTTCGACATCAAAATGTCACTTTAGGTTGAATGTCCACCAAATTGCAAAACGATAAAATATTAGGTACTAGCAACCCGCCCCACATACCTAATATTTTTACTAATATATATTTAGCTTATGATATAATAAAGTAATAGTAATCTTATATCTTTAAACGAGCAATTCTTGTAAATATATATTTTTTCAGGATCTCTGAAACGGCTCCAACGATTTTGTTGAAACTTGACATACTAGAGGATTCGGGCCCAAAAAAATCGATCTAGCTAGGTTTTATGTATAGAAAATGTTGTTTTGTCAGTGTTTTTGGCAGACAATATAATGACATTGAATTTTAAAAGAATATGAATTCAAATTTTGCCATCAATGTCATGAGTTACGATAGCTCAGTGGCGAAGTAGTCAGGTTTCGTTTTATTTTTGACATCGGCGACAAACGGCGTCGGATCGAATCTCGGTGTTATTATTATTCTATTTTTGATAATTTTCATTATTTATTTTTTAATTTTTATTAATATATATCTGAATAAATGCTACAAAAATACTCCGAGCGAAGCGCCGTCAACCAGATATTAATTATTTAAATAAACTTTGAAAATTTAAATTATAATTGAGCATTCAAACATTTAATACAAAATGAGATAGCTTCGGATATTCTCTTATATGAGGCATTTCACGTCAAGCGGACAACCAAAAAACACTGAGATCGTAAATTTTGTTTCTACTCTGGTCAGTTATACTTCTAATAAATCTGGATGTGTACACACAATTTTTTTCGTATGTTGCTTTATTGCTGAGTTATGAGTTTTGAAAAGTTACTAAGAATGAAGTCATGAATTTTTGGATGCTTATTAGTATCAATTAATTTGTAAAAAAAAAAACTAAAAAATACTCTTTCTTATAGTTAAAAAGTTGAAGTTTTCAATTTTTTTGTTGAATTCTTTTGATTTGATTACGTATAGTAAACCGGAAATGAAAATTTCATATAGATATTTCAGTAACTTCGACACTCTTGTTTTTTTATATTTTTTCCTTAAATTAAAGCTTTAGATGTATTAATTCCTCACAAAAAATGGGATCTCCAATAGCTTAAAAGCTGGTGCACATATACTATATACTCATAGGTATTTTTTGGTTGTCCGCTTGACGTAAAATGCCCTATATAAACTCATTTGCAAAAAAAACGGGCGGTTTTGATTTTCATTCATATTTAAAAAGATACAATACCAAAAAGGTTTCAATCGTTTGTACACGTTACTGGCCGGTTTTAAAAATGCTGTGGTATTTAAAAAAGTACGTTCTAAATTCAATTTTTCATTTGATGTTCATTTTTACAGAAAACCCCTTTTTATCCTACATTTTTGGCGCGAAGTTCCAGAAGTTAACATCGACTTTCATAACTTTTATTCAATTTTTATCGATTAATTTCATATCCTTGACTGTCAAAGCTTTATTTAATGCTGTTTGGCTGTATCAAAAATGGTAGATAAAGTGGTAAAAGCTACCAAAATTATCGCGCTGCTTGAAGAGGGTTGCAGCCAATGTTTCGTGGCTAGGAGGCTAAATGTTAGTCGCTCGACAGTCCAAAGGACCTGGCAGCGATATCAGGAGACTGGTTCCGTCGAGAGAAAGCCTGGTTCTGGAAGAAAACCATGTACCCAACCACGGGATGATCGTTTTCTTGTGAGTCGCGCATTGAGAAATCGCAAATCTTCGTATGTGGATCTTAAGAACAACCTCCAAGAAGTAAGAAATGTGCATATTAGTCTATGGACGGTCAGGAGGAGGCTTCTCGCTGCCAATATACGCAGTCACCGCCCGGCCCGCGGCCCTAAATTACTCCGTGAGCACAGAGTTCACAGGCTTAGGTTCGCTAGAAATTGTGAATCATGGACTCAAGACGATTGGAATAGGGTTTTGTTCTCTGATGAAGCCAGGATATCTCTGTTCGGTGAAGATCGACGTCGGCGAGTGCTAAGAAGACAAGGAGAACGCTTTGCAGAGGCATGTTTCGAAGAAATCACACCTTATGGTGGGGGCTCTGTTATGTTTTGGGCAGGAATAAATTCAATGGATCGTACAGAGTTAGTCTTCATTGAAAACGGCTCACTGACTGGGCATCGATACATAACGGAAGTTCTAATTTCTCATGCACAACCCGCATTGGCCGCTCTAGGTGAAGACTCGATTTTTATGGACGACAATGCTCGCGCCCACCGATCCCGCGATGTTAATGCGTATGTGCAAGAGGTCGGCATTCGTCGTTTGGATTGGCCAGCTCGAAGTCCCGACCTCAATCCCATAGAGCATGTCTGGGACGTTCTGAAACGGCGTGTGAGATCAGTACACCCGGCTCCGCAGACCATCAGAGAGCTGAAGAATGTGATTACTGCGGAGTGGGAACGTATTCCGCAAGCAAGTATCCGGGATATACTCGCTAGCATGCCCAGACGAATTCAAGCTGTGATTTTAGCTAGAGGGGGTCACACTCGATACTAAACATTTATCTGCTTTTACTTTATTAAAGAAAAACAAACAAAAAAACTTTTTTATTTTTACTTCATGAGCATATGCACTACTAGCGAATATACACTACTAGCGAGGTTTAGCATTATTTCCCATAAATTGTATCTAAATTTTATGAAATACTGATGAAAACGATTATTTTCTTATTAATTTAGCAAATTGTGTGGATAAAACTACCTATAAGAAAAGAAATATTAACATTTGAAATGGTTCATTGCTTAGGTGCCCGTTTTTTTTGCAAATGAGTGTATATTAAAAGCATTAAAAAAACACTAACTGTATTTAATGAGTAACTAATAAACAATTCTAACTAATACAACAGTTTTATAGTTTGCATTTTCAAGTAAAATGTCAGACGTATTGATTTTTCTCCTCTTGCATAGATGTTATCAAATATATCTCTTATTTTTCTTTTACGACATCCACGGACAAGAAAGGGAGTAGTAAATTGTATTCGTACTCCGTCACCACACGGATAATTAAATACATAATTATAAAAAAATAACCATTAAAAAAACGGTTCATATAATAGAAAAGATTTTTGTCGTTTCTCAAATGAGTTTCACAAATACTTAAAGTGTTAGTCTAGCAAAAAATAGTCTAGAATAATAAGTAACAGAATTTTGACCGGTTTAACCGACTCCTGTCTTATAACCGTCCATTTTAATATTACAGTAATTAATCATATTGTTATAGAAATATTAGTTTATCGGACTGGCTGGGTTAAAATATTACAAAATATAAAAAAGATGAGTTTCTTTGACTAATTAAAGATTAAAATCAAATCGATTTTTCATAAAAAATTTAAGAATATATATGTAAATGTATACTTTGAATATGTAGAATATGTATACTAGAAACTTCTAGTGATTTCTCCCACACAATTACCGTGGTTACTTTGCGAGATAGAATCCGGAATACGGAAATCCGCAGAACGGGTGTAACCGACATAGCACGAAGAATTAGTACGCTGGCAATGGGCAGGCCACATCGCTCGACGAACCGACAACCGCTGGGGAAGAAAGGTACTCGAGTGGCGACCACGTATCGGACGACGCAGTGTAGGACTTTGATTTGTTCAATGAGCGCGCGCGGTGGAGGAGAGATGGCTGTGAGATGGTGCCAACCCATTCTGAATGAGGTTGGTACGATGACGTACTGTCGACGAGCATAGTGTATGCATATGTGGAATGAGAAAGAGAATGATGAGAAGTATAGCGTTGCCAACCACACAATTTAAATCGTATTTGTTTAATGTGAAACCTCTATAGGCGAGGGTAAACCTGATCATAGTGTGGCGTAAACAGGCCGCGGCGACGCAACGCCACGCTATATGACGGAATAAGTGAGGGTAAACCTGATCGTTGGCGTGGCGTTAACAGCTCGCGGCGACGCATCGCCACGCTATATTACGGAATATATTTACTATACGTAGTCTATACGTAGCAGTAGGTACAGTACATTATTACAGAAACCACTGATTAAAAGAATTGAGCGGTCCCAATTTGAAATATTTTTGAATTTTCAATTCTTGTAAAATCACAATTTTCTGGAAAACATCGTAATCTTTTTTTTTTAATTATGCCATATTAGTGCCGGTCGTAATCTGTTCTTTTATGTATAATTACAAGTATATATAATTTCGATGTTTCACATCTGCCAGGCGACTTGAGCGACGGCTTACTTTTATTTTTAATTTTTTCAGGATTTAATTTACTATT